>CM035167.1:82574242-83174242 GCA_020205615.1 Panax quinquefolius | reverse complement strand
TATAATGTCGACATTTGACTGTTAAGAGTCGCCATTTGGTTTTTTAAATGGTTGTACCAACACAACCGAGAAAAGGTTTGCACATTGACCCAGTGATGTGACACTGCTAAACGGGTTGGTGAAACCAAAATTCATTAGGGTCCGGGGACTTGGTTATGCGTAGGGAAGGTATTAGGCACCCCCCGACATCCGTGTTACAACGGTGACCGCCTCTTTTCAAGAAACTATTATCTGAATGTGTGTGTGTAGGTCAATGTGTTGTTATTTGGAAGTAGTGTGAGGCCTCGTTCGCACCTATATACACAGGGTTTGAATTTATGTAAAAATTTAGTTTTAACAAGATATATCAATGAGGTTTTATAAAAAAGGTTTTTCAAACCCTGATGCTCAATTGTAATTGAGACCTTTTACACTCCCATTTTATTAAGTGTTCGGTTTGATTGATTTTATTTAACAGATGCGAGGCATCCGTACGAAAATAATGTACAAAATAATGCCGACTTCCTCGTGGGCATTGGAACCATCTGAGGAAATTCAGACATTGCGGGATAATTTACAAGCTGCTTACAGTTGAAAATGTCCATCACGGGAACCAAATCTTGATCCAATGGGTTGAATCTGTGATCACATGATTCCTAGGCGAACAAGATACCGCAATTTGTATGAAAGCAGTAAGCAGGTATATATATAAAAGCTATATATATATATATATATATACAGACATGATCACCAATCACGAAGCACCTCCATGGGGGATTAAAAAAGGAAAATAAAGCTGTAAAAGCTATCAACCGCCATGGAGGAAACTCTAGGCGGGACAAAATGAGAATAAAGCTGTACAAAGCGATCAACTGCCACGAAGTAAACTCCAGGCATGACGTAATGTAGATAAAGCTGTAAAAGAGATCAACCACCACGAAGTAAAATTTAATCTTTAAATTTTCTTGAAATATATTTTTGAATATTATGGTGTGGATTTGATATAATGTTATAGTTGTGGGTAATATTTACAAATTTTGCAAAGTACGCAAGTTGTTATATAATATTCGATTGGTCAGGGAATATTCGTTTTAACGGGAATATTAAATGCAATGGCACAATCATTGGTGGACCCCATAACGGAATTATTGTCGGATTGAGAAAACGACAAAAATACTTTATGAAAATAACGGCGGAAGTTTCTTCATGTTAAGCTGTTGAACTACCCGATAGTAAAAAATACGATAAATATGTGTGGTTGCATAGTAGCAGCACACGGTATTGATTATTGATGCTTACGTGAAAAGTCACTCGAGTTATACTCAATTATTACTTTCACGATAATTCTTTGCATCATATCTCTCATATTATTGATTCGATTATTGTCGTAGTATCATCTCCATAATATATTATTTTATTAAATCAATAATTGAGACGACAAAGTTATTCATATTATTAAATTGCAATATTTACAATGTCTAGAAGTTCTGTCAAGGAGAGGTTTGGTCACCTAATTGTGTGCCAATAGGGAGAAATCTTTATTGGAAAGCCCCCTCTTTCCTGGGAATGACCTGGTTGATAAATATTGTGAGTTATAATATTAATGATGAATGTTATTAAAATTGAAGTTGTGTTCGGAGTTGAATTTGGAGACGCGGGCGTGATATTTGAATCCCGAACGATGAAATTAGTAAAAATAGTCTATAAACACAAAATTATCCGGAATTCACTATTTGGTCAAAAAGTCAACAGTTGACTTTTTTGGGAAAAGTCAAACCTCAAAATTTCAAAATTTATATTTTTGATAAAATGGTTTCATTGTGTTAGAATTATTTGTGTTAGTGAAAATCGATAATTATTTCGATAATAATTGATGTCAGGAGGTTATATTGACGAATCGAATTATTTAACCTAGGATAAATGAGCAATTGATTGCTATTATTTCACATGATTATAACTATTTGTTCATATGTGTATACTATTGTTTCACATTCTTGTTACTATTAGGGGAGTTGGTGCAAGATTGATAATACTTGTATGATTAAGTTAAAAATAGAGGTATAGATGGAGGTACTATACTATAATTCGTATTTTCAGATGTCTAGAACTATTGATTCACATAATTTACTATTGAATCACATTATTTACTATTAGGGGAGGTGGTGCAAGTTTGATAATACTTCCATGACTAAATTAAAAATAAAGGAAAGGTTGGAGGTATTGTACTGTAATTTTTCGAGCCCCAAAACGTGCAATTATCGAAACTATATTTTTTTCTATAAATAGAAGCTCATTCTTCTTTCATTTCTCACCAATTCACAAAAGCATTAGATCGATTATTATAGAGAGAAATTATAGAAAGAAGAAGAGAAGTCTGCTACCTCACTATTCCAGTATCTAGTTTTACTATGGTAGGGAGTATTATTTCTTTCTTATCCATGAAGAGAACTTCTGTTATTCCATTCTTTATTATTACATTGGAATAACTTTTGTCACGCCAAGCTACCCTATACTTGGTGAAATTCTTCCATTGTTCCATTCTTTATCATTACATTTGGAACATCCCATCGGTCGTTCTACGGACCACAGTTCCATCTTTATTATTCTGTTGAATAACTCACATATACACAAGCTACCCTATACTTGGTGAAATTCTTATGTTGTTCCATTCTTTATCATTACATTGGAACATCTTGTGCATGCGTTTCTCTGGGGACTGGTTCCGCCTTTATTATTACATTGGAATATCGTCATGCATGCGTTTTACGTAGGACTTGATTCCGCCTTTATTATTTTGTTGGAATATCACACGTCCATGCGTGCTTTCTGGGGACTGATTCCGTTATTTATTATTCTGTTGGAATAACCTGCCTGTGCGGTCTATCGCATGCTCGGTGATTTCTTTTGTTATTCCAATCCTTATTATACTCAGTTGGTTAAAGTTTTGACTTCTATACTCCATGAAATTAGTGGAATATCCTTGATATTTGAGCTTCATCCATTATCTTTTCATGGAAATATTCTTCTGAGTATTCTTGAATTTTACTCTACAAAGCAGTATCATGTTGACAATTTGGACGTTATTAGTTCCTAGATAAATTAATTCTTGAACTTGTTTTTATTGAATTCTTATATCATTGTCATCATCCTCATGTTTATATTTTGTTGAAAGTCATTTATGGCCTATAGTGCATAGATGGACTTGGTATGATTATGACCGAGGATTATTGATTGTAATCATGGTAGTAATGTTACAAATAATGTGGAAAAAGTCCTCATTGGCCCGTAGAGCATTGATGGACAGTTGTTGGCATGATCATGACCATTATTGAATACACAAATATTCTTGGCACGTAGTGCATGGATAATTGTGGTCATGATACTAAAGAATATCCTTGGCCGTAGTGCAGGGGTGATTCGATGATGTGGATTATTTATTAAGCTGAGTCTCAGCGATAAAAGTGATGAAAAACCTTCTAAATCATAAAAGATAATAGATTTTATTCTCTACTTGGCTCTTTTAATGGATTGCTTGTTCTGCTGCAGTTAAACTTGATGGTTGTTATGTTGTATCAGTTTAACACTATTGAAGGCTAACGATAATATATTCTGCATTATCTTAGTCATAATATTTCCTACTAGGCTAGTTGAGCTCACCCTTTTACTTTTATTGTTCTCTTCAGGAAATGAGAACGTAGCAGAGACTAGTCGGGGAACGGAGTGACGGATCAGATGATACCATTAGTAGTCCTCACTATTCAGTGAAATAGTGGAAAATAAATGTAATAATATTGAATTTGAGTTAGTATATTGTCTAGACGACAATATTTGTATTAAAACTCACAGCTTATGTTTTGTCGTACTTTACACAACAGTTGTATAATTAAGTTGTATTTTGTATTCTATACCATGTATTTGTGACTTCGTAATAGGTGATGTATACCTATTTTGGGGGCGTCACAGTTAATCAAAGCTTAGGATATGATCCTCGGCTAAGATGTGAGACTAGAACTAGGAGGGGAGAGACGAGGAATTCCTTCGCTAGTATGACCTACCTAAGTTTATTTGGTATTTAATTGGTTGGTCAGAGTATATGGATAATATATTGCATGTCAATTAACCCTTGTTTTGTGGCAGTATTTGAAAATGGCATCCAAGAATATTGAGAATAGCAATGGGGCACAAGAGACCGTTGAGTCTCCACAGATCAACAATCAGAATAATGTGCATCAGGAAGGCGACAATCCTCATGCAAACAACAACACTGACCAAATGATGAACGATGGAATGTTCAGAGGCTTTATGCAATTCATGCAACATCAGGTGAGAGCGGCTCCTATTCAAAATGCAGGTGGAAACACTGGAAACTTTCGAACGGTCACCGCAAAATAGTTCAAGGAGCTGGGACCACCCGAGTTTATTGGAGAGCCAAAACCACTTAAGGCGGAAGCATGGATAAAGCAGATCACAAAGATATTTGATGTCTTGGGATGCTCCGATGAGCAAATGGTTCCCTTTTCAACCTTCATGTTGCTTGAAGAGGCAGATTACTGGTGGGAATTTGTATAACGTACCCAGCCTGACGCACTCAAGATGTCTTGGGAGAAGTTCCAAGAGCTATTCAACGACAAATACTTTCCCGAAAGTATTCGTCACATGAAAGAGGTGGAGTTTATCAAGTTGGAGCAAAACAATATGACCGTGTCACAATACGAGGCTAAATTTGCGGAGTTATCCCGGTTTTCATCCCATTTGGTCGATAATGAGGAGCGAATGACACGAATGTTTTTAAGAGGTTTGGAACCGGAGATACATCAATATCTTATTTCTCATAAACTGTGTTTGTACTCAAATGTTGTAAATAGGGCTCAGTTATTGGAGCGCCGAACGAAGTCAACGTAACTTCAAGAAAGCGGCAAATTAAGAATGAAAATACAAGTTGTAACAGTCATCGAAACGGTGACAACAAACGTGGAGGGAATCAACATGCCAGAAATGGTAACCACTTTGGTGGTAATCATAGCCAAGACAATAAAGATGGACATTTCAAGAAAAGGAGATTCAACAATGATGGAAAGACGTCAGCACCAACACCCATTGTTAAGGAAGGAGAACGACCACCTATCATATGCTTCAAATAAAGAGGGGTGGGACACATCAGTCCAAACAGCGCGATGTCGTCCAAAGCATGTTATAATTGTGGAAGTGAAGGTCACTTAGCTCAATTTTGTCGTTCACCGAAGACAAATTCAGCTAGGATGTAGGCACCAAAGGCCGTCCTAGAAAAGTCAAAGCCGGTAGTACAAGGGAGAGCATTTTTTGTGACCTCCCAGAAAGCAAGGAACCCGAACGAGGTTATCACGGGTAAGCTTATCATAAACTCTAGTGAAGTCTATACCTTATTTTATACCGGTTCTACCCATTCTTTTATTTCTCCTACTTGCGCTCAACGTTTAAATTTGACTCCGGAGAAATTAGACTTTGACTTATCTGTTGAAACTCCATTAAGAGAAACCTTCATTACATCCACTATTTATAAGTCTTGTTTGATTCAAATCGGTAACCGCACGTTACCTGTCGATCTTATCTCCTTAAAAATACTTGCATTTGACGTGATTCTAGGGATTGATTGGTTAACTACTCATCATGCTAAAATTGATTGTTTTCGTAAGGTTGTTATCTTTCATATTCCTAATAAACCTATTATGCAAATTCAAGCGACCAAACCATTAAAATCAATCACGGTCATCTCAAGCCATAAAGCTATTCGTTTATTAAAAAATGGATGTCAAGCTTTCGTAGCTCATGTCACGGATTTAAACAAAAATACGTCAGATTTGAAGGATATTTCTATTGTTAATAAATTTCCGACGTATTCCACGAAGAACTTCCCCGGCCTACCCCAGGCGTGAAGTTGAATTTTGTATCGACCTTGAACACGGTACAAAACCCATTTCCAAAGCCCCTTATCGAATGGCTCCTATTGAACTTCAAGAGTTAAAAACCCAATTACAGGAATTGTTTGACATTGGTTTCATTCGTCCTAGTACGTCTCCTTGGGGTGCACCTGTTCTATTCGTGAAGAAGAAAGATGGGAGTATGCGACTTTGTATTGATTATCGGGAGTTGAATCATGTCACCATCAAAAATAGGTACCCATTGCCACGTATTGATGACCTATTTGATCAGTTACAAGGAGCACAATTTTTTTCAAAGATCGATATTCGTTCTGGATATCATTAGCTGAAGGTTAAAACTGAGGATATTCCAAAGACTACCTTCAGAACTCGGTACGGGCATTATGAATTCTTAGTCATGTCTTTTGGATTGACTAATGATCCTGCTGCATTCATGGATATAATGAACCGAGTATTCAAGAAATATTTGGATCATTTTGAGGTCGTCTTTATTGATGACATCCTCATATATTCCAAAAGCTGTGAAGATCATGAGCAACACTTGAGGCTAATACTCCAAAAGCTTCATGAAAATAAGCTATATGCCAAGTTGAAGAAATGCGAGTTCTGGCTTAAAGAAGTTTCATTCCTTGGGCACGTGATATCAAGTCATGGAATATCTGTTGACCCAGCAAAGATTGAAGCTATTCAAAGCTGGGAGCAACCTAAATCAGTGACCAAAGTACGTAGCTTTCTTGGATTAGCTGGTTATTATCGGAGATTCGTGAAAGAATTTTCTCGAATTGCTACTCTATTAACTCAGCTGACTCGAAAAGATACAAAGTTCGGTTGGAGTGAGGAATGTGAGAAGAGTTTTCATGAACTTAAGAGGAGACTCATTTCAAAGACTGTTACAATACCATCCGGCTCGGAGGATTTGTCATCTCATGATGATGCTTCAGGCAAAGGGTTAGGATGTGTTCTCATGCAACATGGGAAAGTCATAGCCTATGCCTCACGACAGCTCAAAGAATATGAGAGGAATTACCCTACTCATGATCTAGAGTTGGCAGCTATCATTTTTGCGCTTAAGATTTGGAGGCATTACCTGTATGGAGAGAAGGTGGAGATCTACACTGATAATAAAAGCCTCAAATATTTCTTCACCCAAAAGAAACTCAACATGCGACAACGACGTTGGCTTGAACTATTGAAAGATTATGATCATACCATCCAATACCATCTTAGAAAAGTGAACGTGGTAGCTGACGCACTGAGTAGAAGATCATATGCGGGTATGAGTGCAATATTGTCAACGCAAAGGCCCATTTTGTATGACTTGCAAAGGATGGAGTTAGAGATAAAGACTCCAGGGACCCACATGATGATGGTAAACATATGAGTAGAACCGACTTTAATTGATAAAGTTAAAGTTGCTCAAGCTACAGACTTGGAGTTAATGCGTATGAAGAAGAAAGTGCAAAAAGGTGTTATGCCGGAAGCAAGAATCGATGAAGAAGGAATACTTCAAGTCAACTCCAGACTTTGTGTTCTTAACAACCCTGATTTAAAGTATAAAATCATGATGGAGGCGCACAACACACCGTTTGCAATCCATCCTAGGAGTACCAAAATGTATCGTGATCTTCGACATATATTTTGGTGGAGTAATATAAAGAGAGAGATATCAGAATTTATCTCAAGGTGTTTAACTTGTCAACGAGTCAAGACGGAGTGTCAAGTACCAAAAGGTCCATTGCAACCGCTTGAAATTCCAGAATGGAAGTGGGAACACATTACTATGGATTTCGTTACTGGTCTTCCCAAGGTTTCTCAAGGCATAAATGCAATTTGGGTCATTGTTGATAGGTTGACCAAGTCTGCTCATTTCCTACCTATACGAGAAACTTATACACTTGAACGTCTTGCTCGTGTGTACATAAACGAGATTATAAGACTTCATGGTATGCCAGTATCCATAGTTTCTGATCGAGACCCAAGATTTACTTCAAGATTTTGGGTTAGTTTGCAAAAACCTTTGGGCACGGATTTACGATTTAGCTCGGCATATTATCCTCAGACGGACGGGCAGTCGGAGAGGACCATTCAAACTCTTGAAGATCTATTAAGACTCTGTGTCCTTGACTTCAAGGGAAGTTAGGATAAGTTCCTACCATTGGTGGAGTTTTCCTACAACAACAGTTATCAAACAAGTATTGGCATTACTCCATTTGAGGCGTTGTATGGAAGAAAGTGTCGTTCTCCAGTATGTTGGGATGAGGTGAGTGAAGCAACGTTGTTGGGACCGGAGTTGGTACGTATGACTACAGAAAAGATTCAAACGATCCGACAACATATAAAAATCTCACAAGATTGACAAAAGAGTTAAGCTGATCTTCATCGAAAGGACGTGGAATTCGATATTGCAGATCATATGTCATCATCTAAGAGTCTCTTCGTCAATAGTAATTACCTTTACCATACGTCAAACCACTTGCCGTTTCATATTATAGGCGTCGAACCAATTGTCGTTTCACATTACAGGCGTCAAACCATTTTTCTTTTCACATCACCAGTCGTCAAGCCATTTACCTTTTCACATTGCAAGTGCTAAGCTAGAAATCTTCTATAAATAGAGGCCTAGTTCTTTATTATTTTTCACGAATTAATTCAAGCTATAGAGAGAGAAAGTATAGAGAGAATAAGAGAGAAAGAAGAAGAGTATTCTGTTACTACACTACTGCAGTATTCAATCTCCTACTAATGTAAGGGATGTTATTTATTGTACTCATGAAGAGAACTTCTATGATTCCATTATTTATTATTCTGTTGGAATAACCTGTATACGCGGGCTACCCTATACATGGTGACATTCTTCTAATATTCCGTTCTTTATTATTCCGTTGGATTATCATTTCAGATGCGTTCTGCCGGACTGGTTCCATTATTTATTATTCTATCGAATATCTTATGCATGCGTTCTGCCGGACCTGGTTCCATTCTTTATTATTACATTGGAATATCCTCATCATGCGCTTTTACTGTGGGACTGGTTCCGTTATTTATTATTCTGTTGGAATAACTTTTGCTGTGCGGTCTATTGCATGCATGGTAATTTCTTTTGTTATTCCATTCTTTATTATACTCAGTTGGTTAAAACTTTGACTTCTATACTCCATGAAATTAGTGGAATGTCTTTAATAATTGCGCTTCATCTAGTATCTTTTCATGGAAATATTCTTCTGAGCATTCTTGAACTTTACTTTACAAAGCAGTATCATGTTGACAATTTGGATGTTATTAGTTCCTAGATAAATTAATTCTTGAACTTATTTTATTGAATTCTTATATCATTGTCATCATCCTCATGTTTATATTATGTTGAAAGTCATCTGTGGCCTGTAGTGCATAGATGGACTTGGTATGATTATGATCAGGGATTATTCGGTGTAATCATGACCGTAATGTTACAAATGATGTGGTAAAAGTTATCATTGGCCCGTAGTGCATTGATGGACACTTGTTGGCATGATCATGACCATTAATGAATAAACGAATGTCCTTGGCTGTAGTGCATGGATAATTTGTGGTCGTGATACTAAAGAATATCCTTGGCCATAGTGCAAGGGTGATTCGATGATGTGGATTATTTATTAAGCTGAGTCTCAGCGATAAAAGTCATGAAAAACCTTTTAAATCATAGAAGATAGTAGATTTTATTCTCTACTTGACTCTTCTAATGGATTGCTTGTTCCGCTGCAGTTAAACTTGATGTTTATTATATTTTATCAGTTTAACACTGTGGAAGGCTACTGATAATTTATTCTGCGTTATCTTAGTAATAATATTTCTTACTGGGCTAGTTGAGCTCACCCTTTCTTTCACTGTTCTCTTCAGGAAATGAGAATATAGCTGGGACGAGTCGGGGAACGGAGTGATGGACTAGATGATAATATTAGTAGTCCTCACTATTCTGTTAAATAGTGTGACAATAATTTTAATGAGGACCCCTTTTGAGTTTGTATACTCTCTAGTAGACAATATTTGTATTCAAACTCACATTTAATGTTTTGTTGTATTGTACACGACAATTGTATTATTAAGTTATATTTGAATTCTGTATGATGTATCTGGCGACTCAAGATGGGTGATGTATACCTAATTTTGGGGGCGTCACAGTTGGTATCAGAGCTTAGGGATATGATCACTGGCTAAGATGTGAGAATAGTACTAGGAGGGGAGAGACGGGGAATTCCTTCGCTAGTATGACCTACCAAAGTTTATGTGGTATTTAATTGGTCGATCAGAATTTAGGGATAATATGTTACATGTCAATTAACATTTGTTTTGTGGCAGTATCTGAAAATGACATCTGAGAATGTTGAGAATAGCAATGTAGCACAGGCGACCATTGATTCACCACATATCAATAATCAGGATAATATGCATCAAGAAGGCGACAATCCTCATGCAAACAACAACACTGACCAAATGATGAATGATCAAATGTTCAGGGGCTTTATGCAATTCATGCAACAGTAGGCGAGAGCGGCTCCTGTCCAAAATGCAGGTGGAAACACTGGAAACTCTCGGGCGGTCACCGCTAAACAGTTCAAGGAGTTCGACCACCGGAGTTTAAGGGAGAGCCAAAACCACTTATGGAGGAAGCATGGATAAAGCAGATCACCAAGATATTTGATGTCTTGGGATGCTCTGAGGAGCAAAAGGTTCCCTTTTCCGCCTTTATGTTGCGCGGAGAGGCATATTACTGGTGGGAATCAATAAAACGTACTCAACCTGCCGTACTGAAGATGTTTTGGGAAAAGTTCCAAGAGCTGTTGAACGACAAATACTTTCCCGAAAGTATTCGTCACATGAAGGAGGTGGATTTTATCAAGTTACAACAAAACAATATGACCGTGTCGCAATACGAGGCTAAATTTGCGGAGTTATCCCGGTTTACGTCTCACTTGGTGGATAATGATAAGAGAATGACACGGATGTTTTTAAGAGGTTTGAAGCCAGAGATACGTCAACATCTTATTTCTCATAAACTGTGTTTATATTCAGATGTTGTAAATAGGGCTCAGTTAGTGGAGCGCGATAACGAGTCAACTCAACTAAAAGAGAGCAGCCGGCAAAATGATAATACTAGCGAGAGCAGTCATCGAAGCGGTGACAACAAGCGTGGAGGGAATCAACATGCCAGAAATGTTAACCACTTCAGTGGTAATCAGCGCCAAAATAATAAGAATGGACATTTCAAGAAGAGGAGATTCAACAATGATGGAAATACGTCAGCACCAGCACCCGTTGTTAAGGAAGGAGAAAGACCACCTATTATACGCTTCAAATGCGGAGGGGAGGGACACATCAGTCCAAATTGCGCGATGTCGTCCAAAGCATGTTATAATTGTGGAAGAGAATGTCACTTAGCCCGATTTTGTCGTTCATCGAAGACAAATTCAGCTAGGATGGAGGCACCAAAGGTCGATTCCCCGAAAAAGTCAAAGCCAGAGTGCAAGGGAGAACGTTTGTTGTGACCTCCCAGAAAGCAAGGAACCCGAATGAGGTCATCACGGGTAAGCTTATCATAAACTCTAACGAAGTCTATACTTTATTTGATACCGGTTCTACCCATTCTTTTATTTATCCTACTTGCGCTCTTCGATTAAATTTGACTCCGGAGAAATTAGACTTTGACTTATTTGTGGAAACTTCGTTGGGAGAAACCTTCATTACATCCACTGTTTATAAGTCTTGTTTGGTTCAAATCGGTACCCTCACATTACCTGTTAATCTTATTTCATTAAAAATACTTGCATTTGATGTGATTCTAGGGATTGATTAGTTAACTACTCATCATGTAAAAATTGATTGTTTCTGTAAGGTTGTTAGCTTTCATATTCCTAATCAACCTATTATGCGAATTCAAGCAACCAAACCATTCAAATCAATCACAGTCATCTCAAGCCATAAAGCTATTCGTTTATTGAAAAACGGATGTCAAGCTTTCTTAGCTCATGTCACAGATTTAAACAAAAATACGTCAGTTTTGAACGATATTTCTATTGTTAATAAATTTCCTGACGTATTCCCCGAAGAACTTCCTGGCCTACCCCCTGAGAGTGAAATCGAATTTTTTATCGACCTTGAACCAGGTACAAAACCCATTTCCAAAGCCCCATATCGAATGGCTCGTATTGAACTTCAAGAGTTAAAGACCCAACTGCAGGAATTGTTAGACATTGGCTTTATTCGTCCTAGTACTTCTCCTTAGGGTGCTCCTGACCCGAAAATTCATAAAATCTTGAATGATTAGAATAAAGGTTAAAGAATAAAACATAGATGAGAATTTATTTAAAAATTTTCAAGTAAAACCTATATGGTTTGCTATTCGAATGAGAATAGAGAAAATATGGGTTACAAAATTTCAAAACCCCGGAAATGAATTTATATGTATTTGAATGAATATCAAGAATAAGGTATTGTGATAGCTGTAAAATTTGATGTGAATTGAATAAGTATAAAGTCGTTAGTTAATACGATTAGCAATATGAAGGGAATAATTTAAAACTCAAAATTTGAGTTAGAGATAGAATTTGGAAGCACGGACTGCTCGTTTGGATCCGGAACGTCAAGTTTAGTTTGAATGGACAGCAAACACAAAATGTGTAAAGGTTGACTTTTGGTCAAAGTCAACAGTTGACTTTTTTTGGGGAAAAGTAAAAATAAGTGTGAGAAGTGAAATATGTTATGATTATGTGAATTATGTATATGATTAAATAAATATACATTATATAATGTGAATACATTTATTTTGTATATAAAAGTGAAATAAGAATTAAGTTATGTAACCTAATATATATTAGGTGTGTTAATTAAATAACCTAAGAGGTTATAATATGGTAGAATATTAGTATTTATAATATATACTAATTTTAAGAGATTTATTTTATACATCTCGATTAATTAATTTTATAACCTAATTATAACAAGTCTAATTGGGTTAAGGAAATAAATGTGCATGAGTAAGGATCTATGTTTTAATGGAATAAATGAAAACCCTAATTAAATAATTAGGGAATGGTAATATTAAGAGTGTTGGAAATGTGATATTTGTTATAACCCAAAGAAATTAATTAAAAGTCCAAAGAGATTAAATATGGTGGCCCAATCAATAATTTAAAAATCCCAAAAATTTGATCCAAGTATGGGGGGATATTTTTGGACAAGAAAAAGCATAAGTAAGGAATTTATTTTCTAGTGTGAGAAATAAAAATCCTAATTAAATAATTAGGGTAAAATAAAATTAAAAGTATTGGACTATAATAATGTCATAGCCAATAAATTATTTACAGTACAAGAGAATTGGATTTAATGGGCTAAGGATGTAATATTATTTAAACAAGCCCAATTAATTAATTAAGTATGGGACATGTAGATAAAGTGATTAAGGGCAATTAAATTATTTAATCTTAGCCCAATATACTATGTATGAGACAAGTATTATATTGATCCAATTTAATTAGGGTTGAAAGCCCAAGTTAGGTTTTGTTAGTAAGTAAAACAAGTGAATTTGTTAGTTCAATGAGATTAATTAAGAGCCCAAACTAGGCCCACTTGTGGGAGAACAATAATATTAAAAATTATATAAAGTTGAGAGATATATTTTTATTATCTCAAGTTATTAATTTTATAACTTAATTTAAACAAGTTTAGTTGGGTTATAGAATTTAATATACAAGAGTGATGATTTAAATTCTATATATTTGGAATGGATACCCTAATTAAATATTTAGGGTGGGTTACGATGAAAATGATTGGACTATGTATATATTACATGGCCCAAAGGATTATATGTTAAGCCCAATTTTCAGCCCAAATTGGATGAGGACAATTTGGACATTAAATAAAGAAATTAAAATAATATGAATTGGATGATAAGAGGCCACATGTGCCAAAAAACAAGAAGTGAAGATCGGCTATTTAGATAAGAAGAGAGAGGAAAGAGAGAAGAACGGGAAAGAGAAGAAAGAGGGAGAGAAAGAGAAGAGGCCGAAGCCATGAAGGAAGAAAGGAGGAAAAAAAAATTTCTCCATGAAGAAGAAGAAGAAAGAGAAAGAGAGAGGTATGAAATTATTTTTCCTAAACTTTCCTCTAATTTCTTTTTGTAATTTGATGAAAAGGGGGTTTTGATTTGAAAGTTCAAAACCTTATGATCTATGTGTTTTTCATGGATTCAAGTATGGATTTACCCATTTTGGGTGTTGATTTGGGTTGAATCAAAAAGGAAAAGAAAAATAATTTTTCTAGTTTTGAAACCCAAATTTCTATGTATTTTGAAAATCTACCGTTTAAAATCTATAACTCCTTTTTACGATCCGTCAAAGAGGGGTGCTAGATATATGTGTTTACTAGTTAACCCAAGTGGTAGAACTCAAAAACAGTGAGTTTTCATGGAGTAGTGGCTGTGGAAGCCAAAACAGTCCCGAATTTTGGAAAGAAAATTGGACTGTTTTGGACCAGTCAGAAACGGGGGCATTTTCATCCACTTTTTATGCTTTAAAAATTCCGCAAAATTTGGGGTATTAATATCAGAATATATTCAGGTTGTGTAAAAATTTGAGAATATTTGGCCATACGGTTTGAGAGTTATGGATTTTACGGTGAAGGACTATTTTTATGAAGTCACCCGAATAACTCTTTGTGTATAAGTCCAAAAATTACAAAATGTTTATTAGAAGTACATGTGTATAGCAGGAACATACCGTAAAAATTTCAGAATATTTGGAGTTAATCTCGATTTATGAAAAATCGGAGAATATTTGGCTATTTTGGACTATTTAAATATAGTAAATGGATTTTAAAAATTCCGGGACAAATATATGTTCAGTATGGAACTATATTATGTCAAATCTCAGAAAAGAAATATTTTTGAAAATGATTTGGTATTTTTCATCTAAATGATGATAAATGGTTAAATGGATTTAATTAAATATATGATGTCCAAAATTATGAAAAGTACGATTTATGACTTGAGACCCTTGAGCATGGCTTATGCAGGTTTTTGATGAAGTTTTGGGTCGGGTGTGAACTGTTGTGATGTTTATGGCATTTTAGAATGCTTAAACAAGTGTATTAATAAAAGGAAAACAATTAAAAACAATTGTTTATTAATGAGATTAATGACTTAACTTATTGTTATATGACTAATAATATTGGATTAAGATATTATTAGTAGTATTTGAATGTAATGTTACTAAAAGGTTAATAACCTTAGCGTAAAATATTATTACATAATTAATAATATTCGACAGATGATTAAAATAAGAGATTTATGATATTTTTTCAATGCAATTGTTGAAATTGATATTTAATGAACTATATTATGTGTTTGGGCAAAGGATAGAAAAATAATATGTGATTTAGTGTTTTTCATGAAATGGATATGGAATCCACTTCTTTGGATTAGAAAATTGATGAATTGACTTCTTTGGATTGATTGAGTATTAGTGAATCGAAGGCTTCTTTGGATTGGAAATCTGTTGAATCCAGGTCGCTGGATTTGGAATCCAGTTAGTTGGATTGCAGTTTGGGTTGTTGGATTTAGAACCCAGGTGGCTAGATTAGTATTTGACTTATTAGATGTTAAAGAATAACTTATGAAATTATAATGAGAGTGTTAAATCATAATGTATATGATACAGTGATTGAAGAATTATCAAAGAATGATAATAATAATGATGTGTGAAGATGTTATCTAATATTTGATTAAGTGTTAGATAATCTATTAATAAAGTAATTGTATTATGATACAAAGTAGAATATGCTGATTGAAAGACCAATCTTATTATTAATGATAGGTCTTACCAAAAGAAGTTAACTTAAACTGCATAGCAGTGGTCAACGAATCAGGCAAGTTTCCTTAACTCAAACTCGAGTTATATTTCAAAGTATGTTAGTGAATGATTATTGATGATTATTCATGTCTTAACTGATTATTGATTCGCACTTAGTGCGTGTTGCATATGTTCATTAGGTATGAAAGGCTGATCACCTTCATTACCATAAGGTTTAGTTAAATTATTTATGGTCATTGTTGACCTTCAAACATTATTGATTCAGTCATGAAATTATTGAAACTTGATTCATGTTATTTCACAATTATTATATTGTTGAAAACTTGAAAGCTTATTCATTCTTTTCAATCATGATATATCTTTATTGTATTTTAAACTTGCTGGGCAAATTTGTTGCTCACCTTTGCTATATCATGATAAAATTTTCAGATTTAGATGAAAGCTCAAATAAAGACAAAAGCAAAGTCAAAGTGCAAGATTAAATTATGTTGCAGTTAGATCTATTAAATTTTCGGACGAAAATAGCATTGTAAATCTTCTAAGATATTGAAGGTATGTATTAAGTTAAGGTTAGTAAACCTGGGAAAATGTTATAGAATTATGTAAAATAAACAATATATGTTTATTTGTTCCGCATTAGATAATAGAATATGTATGATGATTAAGTATCGTAATGTACCAAGTTCGTGGTTCTTGGGACCCGAATTTGGGGACGTCACAGTTTATATCAAAGCCGTAGGTTATAAACCTTAGGTAGGTGTACCTTAGACTATAACCGCAGAGATGATGATAAGGAATAAACTCAGATCGAGTTTAAGGGATAAGAGATGGATTTAAGGAATTCATCAGTAAAGCAAAGAGAAAGATAAATAAGATTCAAAGAAGAATCTTGAAGAGATATAAAGATAAGAATGTGGAGTTACCTGACTCCAGTAATAAAGATGAAAAGTGAAAATAAATAGACTATGTCTATAAAATCATGTCACCATCAAAAATAGGTATCCATTGCCACGTATTGATGACCTGTTTGACCAGTTGCGAGGAGCCAAATTCTTTTCAAAGATTGATCTTCGTTCCGAATATCACAAATTGAAGATTAGAACCGATGACATTCCAAAGATGGCTTTCAGAACTCGGTACGGGCATTCTGAATTCCTAGTCATGTCCTTTGGATTGATTAATGCTCCTGCTGCCTTCATGGATATGATGAACCAAGTATTCAAGGAATATTTCGATCACTTTGTGGTCGTCTTTATTGATGACATCCTTATTTATTCCAAAAGTCGTGAAGGTCATGAGCAACACTTGAGGCTGACACTCCAAAAGCTTCGTGAATACAAGCTTTATGCCAAGTTGAAGAAATGTGAATTCTGGCTTGAGGAAGTAGCATACCTTGGGCACGTAGTATCAAGTCATGGAATATCTATTGACCCAGCAAAGATTGAAGCAATTCAAAGCTGGGAGCAACCTAAATTAGTGACCGAAGTACGTAGCTTTCTCGACTTAGCTGGTTATTATCGGGGATTCGTGGAAGGATTTTCTCGAATTGCTACTCCATTATCTCAGCTGACTCGGAAAGATACAAAGTTCGGTTGGAGCAAAGAATGTGAGAAGAGTTTTCAAGAACTCAAGAGGAGACTCATTTCAAAGACTTTGTTACGACAATATCATCTGGCTTGGAGGGATTTATCATCTACAGTGATGCTTCGGGCAAAGGGTTGGGATGTGTTCTCATGCAACATGGGAAAGTCATAGCCTATGCCTCAAGACAACTCAAAGAATATGAGAGGAATTATCCTACTCATGATCTAGAGTTGGCAGCTGTTGTCTTTGCACTTAAAATTTGGAGGCATTACTTGTATGGGGAGAAGGTGGAGATCTTTACGGATCATAAAAGCCTCAAATATTTCTTTACTCAAAAGGAACTCAACATGCGACAACGACGTTGGCTTGAACTGTTGAAAGATTATGATCATACCATCCAATACCATCCTGGAAAAACGAACGTGGTAGCTGACGCATTGAGTAGAAGATCATATGCAAATCTGAGTGTGTGATATTGTCAACGCAAAGGCCCATTTTAATGACTTGCAAAGGATGGAGATAGAGTTAAAGACTCCGAGAGACCCATGTGTGATGATGGTGAATATACTGAGTAGAACCAACTTTAATCGATAAAGTTAAAGTTTGCTGATTCTACGGACACGAGGTGATGTGTGTATGAGGAAGAAAGTGCAAGAAGGTGCTATGCCAAAAGTAAGAATCGATGAAGAAGGAATACTTCGAGTCAACTCCAGACTTTGTGTTCCTAATGACCATGATTTGAAGTATAAAATCATGATGGAGGTGTACAACACACCATTTACAATCCATCTTAGGAGTACCAAAATGTATCATGATATTCGTCATACATTTTGGTGGAGCAATATGAAGAGAGAGATAGCGTTGTTTATCTCAAGGTGTCTAACTTTGTCAATGAGTTAAAGCGAGCATCAAGTACCAAAAGGTCCATTGCAACCACTTGAAATTCCGGAATGGAAGTGGGAGCACATTACCATGGATTTCGTTCTGGGCCTTCCTAAGGTTTCTCAAGGCGTAGATGCGATTTGGGTCATTGTTGATAGATTGACCAAGTCTCTCATTTCTTCTGCAATCGAGAAACTTATACACCGAACGTCTTGCTCGTCATGTATATAAATGAGATTGTAAGACCGCATGGTATGCTTAAGTATCCATAGTTTCGATCGAGACCCAAGATTTACTTCACGATTTTGGGTTAGTTTGCAAAAAAGCTAAGGGCACAGACTTACGATTTAGCTCGGCATATCATCCTCGAATTTGACCCGGACGATCGGAGAGGACTATTCAAACTCTTGAAGATCTATTAAGACTTTGTGTCCTTAATTTCAAGGAAGTTGGGACAAGTTCTTACCATTGGTGGAGTTTTCCTACAACAACAGGTTATCAAGCAAGTATTGGCATGGCTCCATTCGAGCGTTGTATGGAAGAAAGTGTCATTCTCCAGTATGCTGAGATGAGGTGGGTGAAGCAACGTTGTTGGGACCGGAGTTGGTACGTATGACTACGAAAAAGATTCAAATGATCCGACAACGTATAAAAACCTCATAAGATCGACAAAAGAGTTATGTTGATCTTCATCGAAAGGACGTGGAATTCGATATAGGAGATCATGTGTTGTTGCGTGTTGCTCCATGGAAAGGAGTTATGAGATTTTGAAAGAGAGGAAAACTCAATCCTCGATTCATCGGCCCATTTTTAATCCTTGATCGAGTAGGAACTGTAGCCTATAAACTCGCTTTATCGCCAAGTATGTCTCGTGTTCATAACATTTTTCACATATCCACGTTACGTAAATATGTGTAAGACCCGAACCACATTATTGAGTTAGAACCGAATGAAATAGCGAAAGATTTGATGTATGAAGAGGTTCCTGTTCAAATCTTGGATAAGAAGGAACATATTCTACGCTCCAAGGTTATACCTCAAGTCAATGTTTTGTGGAGAAACCACGATGTAGAGGAAATGACTTAGGAGTTAGAATCTGAAATGAAATCAAGGTATCCTTACCTCTTCGACATACCATGTACGTACCCTAATTTCGAGGGCGAAATTTCATAAGAAGGGGAGGTTATAAGACCCCAACTTTTATAAATAAAGATAAATTTACTATAAATATTATTTTTGAATATTATGGAGTAAATTTGATATAATATTATAGTTGTGGGTAATATTTATAAATTTTGCAAAGTAAGTAAGTTGTTATAAAATATTCATTTGGTCGGGGTATATTCTTTTTGTCGGGGAATATTCGTATGATGGCACAATCATTGGTGGACCCCACAACGGAAGTATTGTCGTAGTTAGAAAACGACAAAATTATCTTTCTATAAAAATATTGGCGGAGGTGTTACCGTTAAAACTGTTGAACTACCCGGTAGTAAAAGTACAAGAATGTCTGGCGGTCATTGGTTGCGTAGTAGCACTGCGGTATTGATTATTGATGCTTACGTGAGAAGTCACTCACCTATACTCAATTATTACTTTCGATGAATTGTTGCATCATATCTCTTATATTATTGATTCAATTATTGTCACGGTATCATCTCAGATAATATGTTATATTATTAAATCAATAATTGAGACGACAAGTTATAAATGATTAATAATTGTTGAAAGATTAAATATGTGTTGATTAAAAATAAAATGATTGGTGGTAATATTTATTCAATCCTTGATGTATATAAAGAGTCTATTATGAGACGCTTGTGGTAAGTTTGGTTATTTTATGGGGGGCCCATATGTCATCATCTAAGAGTCTCTTCATCAATAGTAATTACCTTCGTCAATAGTAATTACCTTTACTAGACGTCAAACCACTTGCTGTTTCATATTACAGGCGTCGAACTAATTGTCATTTCACATTACAGGCGTCAAACCACTTAGTGTTTCACATTACAGGCGTGAAACCACTATTCTTTTCACATCACCAGTCGTCAAGCCACTTGCCTTTTCACATTGCAAGTGCTAAGCTAGAAATCTTCTATAAATAGAGGCCTAGTTATTCATTATTTTTCACGAATTCATTCAAGCTATAGAGAGAGAAATTATAGAGAGAATAAGAGAGAAAGAATAAGATTATTCTGTTACTACACTACTGCATTATTCAATCTCCTACTAAAGTAAGGGATGTTATTTGTTGTACTCATGAAGAGAACTTTTGTGATTCCATTATTTATTATTCTGTTGGAATAACCTATATACGCGGGCTACCCTATACATGGTGACATTCTTCTAATATTCCGTTCTTTATTATTACGCTTTAATATCCTCATCTGTGCATTTACTGGCAGGACTGGTTCCATTATTTATTATTCATTTTAATATCACATTTTGTGCGTTTAAAATGCGGACCGGTTCCATCCTTCATTATTCATTGGAATATCACATACATGCATTTATGCTTGGACACTGGTTACATTATTTATTATTACATTGGAATAACTTTGGTATTTCGGTCTATCGCATGCATGGTGATTTCTTTTATTATTCCATTCTTTATTATACTCAGTTGGTTAAAGTTTTGACTTCTATACTCCATGAAATTAGTGGAATATCTTTGATATTTGCGCTTCATCTAGTATCTTTTCATGGAAATATTCTTTTGAGCATTCTTGAATTTTACTCTATAAAGCAGTATCATGTTGACAATTTGGACGTTATTAGTTCGTAGATAAATTAATTCTTGAACTTGTTTTATTGAATTCTTATATCATTGTTATCATCCTCATGTTTATATTATATTGAAAGTCATCTGTGGCCTGTAGTACATAGATGGACTTGGTATGATTATGACCAGGGATTATTCGGTGTAATCATGACCGTAATGTTAAAAATGATGTGGTAAAAGTTATCATTGGCCCGTAGTGCATTGATGGACAGTTGTTGGCATGATCATGATCATTAATGAATACACGAATTTCCTTGGCTGTAGTGCATGGATAATTTGTGGTCGTGATACTAAAGAATATCCTTGGCCATAGTGCAGGGGTGATTCGATGATTTGGATTATTTATTAAGCTAAGTCTCAGCGATAAAAGTCATGAAAAACTTTTTAAATCATAAAAGATAGTAGATTTTATTCTGTACTTGACTCTTCTAATGGATTGCTTGTTCCGCTGTAGTTAAACTTGATGTTTATTATATTTTTTCAGTTTAACACTGTTGAAGGCTAATGATAATTTATTCAGCGTTATCTTAGTCATAATATTTCTTACTGGGCTAGTTGAGCTCACCCTTTCTTTCACCGTTAAGCTTGAAATGAGAATATAAATTGGGACGAGTCGGGGAACGGAGTGGTGGACCAGATGATAGTATTAGTAGTCCTCACTATTCTATTAAATAGTGTGACAATAATTGTAATGAGGACCCCTTTTGAGTTTGTATACTCTCTAGTAGACAATATTTGTATTCAAACTCACAGTTTATGTTTTGTCGTACTGTACACGACAATTGTATTATTAAGTTGTATTTAAATTCTGTACGATGTATCTAGCAACTCAAGATGGGTGATGTATACCTAATTTTGGGGGCGTCACAGAATAAGTCTCCCGTATCGGCAAGAAGTGAGCAGACTTAGTTAATCTATCAACAATAACCCAAATCGTATTTATGCCTTGAGAAACCGTGGGATGACCCGTAACGAAATCCATGGTAATGTGTTCCCACTTCCATTTTGGAATCTCAAATGGTTGCAATGGACCCTTTGGCACTTGATGCTCCGCCTTTACACGTTGACAAGTTAAACACCTCAAGATAAACTTTGTGATCTCTCTCTTCATATTGTTCCACCAAAATATATGTCGAAGATCACGATACATTTTAGTACTTCCAAGATGGATTGCAAAGGGTGTGTTGTGTGTCTCCATCATGATTCTATGTTTCAAGTCAGAATCGTTAGGTACACAAAGTCTAGAGTTGACTCAAAGTATTCCTTCTTCATTGATTCTTGCTTCTGGAATATCACCTTCTTGTACTTTCTTCTTCATACGCATCAGCTCCGGGTCTGTGGCTTGAGCAACTTTAACTTTTTCGATTAAAGTCAGTTCTAAGCGTATACTTAACATCATCGCATAGGTCCCCGGAGTCTTGAATTCTATCTTCATCTTTTGTAAATTACACAAAATGGGCCTTTGTGTTGACAATAGCGCACTCGTTCCCGCATATGATCTTCTACTTAATGCGTCAACTACCACGTTCGCTTTTCCAAGATGGTATTGAATGGTATGGTCGTAGTCTTTCAACAGCTCGAGCCAATGTTGTTTCTGCATGTTGAGTTCCTTTTGGGTGAAGAAATATTTGAGGCTTTTATGGTCTGAATATATCTCCACTTTCTCCCCATATAAATAGTGCCTCCAGATCTTTAGCGCGAAAACGACTGCTGCCAACTCTAGATCATGAGTAGGATAATTCCTCTCATACTCTTTAAGTTGTCATGAGGCATAGGCTATGACTTTCCCATGTTGCATGAGAACACATCCTAACCCTTTGCCTGAAGCATCGCTGTAGATAACAAATCCATTCGAACTAGATGGTATTGTAAGAACAGGTGTCGAAATGAGTCTCCTCTTGAGATCTTGGAAACTCTTCTCACATTCCTCGCTCCATACGAATTTTGTATCTTTACGAGTTAGCTGAGTTAATAGAGTAGCAATTCCAGAAAATCCTTCCACGATTCTCCGATAATAACCAGCTAAGCCTAGAAAGCTACGTACTTCGGCCACCGACTTTGGTTGTTCCCAACTTTGTATTGCTTCAATCTTCGCCGGGTCAACAGAAACTCCATGTTTTGACACCACGTGCCCAAGGAATGCTACTTCCTCAAGTCAGAACTCGCATTTCTTCAACTTGGCATATAGCTTGTTTTTACGAAGCCTTTGGAGTACCAGCTTCAAATGTTGCTCATGATCTTCACGACTTTTGGAATATATGAGGATGACATCAATAAAGACAACAACGAACTGATCCAAATATTCCTTGAATACTCGGTTCATCATATCCATGAAAGATGCAGGAGAATTAGTCCATTCGAAACACATGACTAAGAATTCATAATGCCGTCTTCGAGTTCTAAGGCGGTCTTTGGAATATCCTCGATTCTAATCTTTAGTGATGATATCCGAGAATCGAAGATCGATTTTGAAAAGAATTACGCTCCTTACAATCGGTCAAACAGGTCATCAATGCGAGGTAGCGGATACCTATTCTTGATGGTGACATGGTTCAATTCTCGATAGTCAATACAAAGTCGCATACTCCCGTCTTTCTTCTTTACAAATAAAATAGGAGCACCCCTAGGAGATGTACTAGGAGAAATGAAACCGATGTCCAACAACTCATGTAGTTGGACCTTTAACTTATGAAGTTCAATAGGAGCCATTCGATATGGGGTTTTAGAAATTGGCTTTGTACCAGGTTCAAGGTCAATAAAGAATTCAACTTCACGTTCCGGGGGTAGACCGGGAAGTTCTTCAGGAAATACGTCAGGAAATTCACTAACCACAAAATTTTTATTCAAATCTGACGTGTTTTTATTCAAGTCAATAAAATGGGCTAAGAAAGCTTGACATCCATTTTTTAATAAACGAATGACTTTATGGCTTGATATGACAGTGATTGATTTCAGTGGTTTAGTTGCTTGAATTCGAATAACAGGTTGGTTAGGAATATAAAAACTAACAACCTTACGAAAATAATCAATTTTGGCATGATGAGTAGTTAACCAATCAATCCCTAAAATCACGTCAAATGCAATTATCTTTAAAGAGATAAGGTCAACAGGTAATGTGATGGTGCCAACTTGGATCAAACAAGATTTATAAATAGTGGATGTAATGAAAGTTTCTCTTAATTGAGTCTCCATAGATAAGTCAAAGTCTAATTTCTCCTGAGTCAAGTTTAAACGTTGAGCACAAGCAGGAGAGATAAATGAATGGGTAGCACCGGTATCTAGTAAGGTATAAACTTCGCAAGAATTTATGATTAGCTTACCCGTGATCACCTAGTTTGGGTTCCTCGTATTTTGACCAGTCACGACAAACGCTCTTCCTGGAACTGTTGACTTTGACTTTTCTGGGATAGCCTTTTGAGTCACCATCCCCGCTGGACTTGGTTTCACTACAGTACAATCTCGAGCGATATGTCCTTCCTTTCAAAAATTATAACATACCTTGAACTATTGTGGACAGTTTGGGCTGATGTGTCTCTCTTTTCCACATTTATAGCATACGATCGGTGGTCGTTCTCCTCCCTTAGAACTAGTTGCTGCTGGTGCTGACGTCTTCACATTGTTATTGTTGAATCTCCTCTTTTTAAAATCTCCCCCTGACTCGCTTCTTCTATTTTCATGGCCACGATTACCACCAGAGTTGTTATCGCTTTTTATGCGAATGTTTTCCTCTCATTTGGTTTTCATTGCTCAGATGATCTTTACCGGTATGACCTTGGTTATGGTCCTTCGGTTGAACATACTCATTATCTCGCTCTAATAATTGAGCCCTATTTACAACATTTGAATATAAAGAAAATTTATGAGAGATAAGATATTGTCCAATCTCAAGTTTTAGACCTCTCAGAAACATCCACGTCATTCGTTCCTCATTCTCTACCAAAGGAGGTGCAAACCTGGATAACTCTGCGAACTTTGCCTCGTGCTGGGACACCGTCATTTTGTTTTGTTCCAGTCTAATAAACTCTACCTCCTTCATATGGCGAATACTTTCAGGAAAGTACTTATCATTGAAAAGTTTCTGAAAAGTTTCCCAAGACATCTTTGAGTCTTGGCGGTCGGGTGATGCACGCTTCACGACCTCCCACCAAAGAGTCGACCTCATGAACGAAAACATAAAGGTGGCGAATGGAACCTTCTGTTCCTCCGTGCATCCCAAGACATCAAATATCCTGGTAATTATTTTGACCCACGTTTCCGCCTTGATCGGATCCGGCTTTCCTGCAAATTCAGGTGGTCCCAACTCTTTGAACTGCTTGGCTGTGACAAGTCGCACATTGCTATCATTTCCACCTATATTTTGTACATGAGTCTCCCTCGTCTGATTTTATCTGAATTGCAAAAAGCTTCTAAACATCCCGTCGTTCATCGTCTGCTCAATGGTGTTGTTTACAGGAGGAACATTGTCGGCATGTTGCACGTTCTCCTCATTGGTGAGTAAAGGTGTCTCCACGGTCTCATTTACTCCACTATTAACATTCTTAGTTGCCATTCTTAAATACTGTCATAAAACAAGGGTTAATTAAAGAAATTAACATATCACACAATATCCCTATATTCTGACCAACCAACAAATATGCCTAGGTAGGACACACTAGCGAAGGATTTACTCGTCTCTCCCCTCCTAGTTCTATTCCCCGATCTTCGACAAAAATCATATCCCTAAGCTCTAATACCAACTGTGACGCCCCCAAAATAGGTATACAACACCCTTTCTGAGTTGCCAAATACTGGTACTGAAACAACTACAACTTCATTAATACAATTATCGTGCAAAATACGAGAACACTTAAACTGTGAGTTTAAATACAAATATTGTCATCTAGACAATATCCACACTCAAATAAGTCATCATTACAATTATTGATATACTATTTTACAAAATAGTGAGGACTACTAAAGTTACTTCTAGAACCATCATTCTACAACCCGATTAGTACTCGTTACATTCTCGCCTCCTGGGTAGAAAAATGGAACAAAAAGGAAATGGGTGAGCTCAACTAGCCCAGTAAAGAACATTATGACTAAGATAATATAGAACAAATTATCGTTAGTCCTCAATAGGGAAAAATCTAATAGAATACAATAGACAACAAGTTTTAAATCAATATTCGCAGCGGAAATAACAATTCATTAGAAGAGTTACGTAGAGAATGAAATCTACTATCTTCTATATATGAATTTAAAAGTTCATCGTCAATATTTTATCCTCAGTAACATCAATCAATATATATAAATCGAATCAAATATTCATCTTTACTCTACAGGCCAAAGATATTCATCAGTTGTCATGTTCATCTAAACATCTGTTCATCTTTGCACTACGGCCAAAGATATTCATCAAAAAATCATTCCTCTTTGCACTACATGCCAAAGATATTCAGTTATATCATCATTTAGGACTGAGGATGATGAAAAATATTTAAAAGAAAATGAATTCAGTGAAACAAAAGAACAAATATTAAGGATTCGTACTTTAAACAATCCAAGTTCAAAAATACTTCATAAATAACCATATTTGAGTAAAATTCCAAAATGAAGATCAAAACATGGATACAATCAAAGCTAGTATCCATAATAGATATCTTGGACAAAAACGAAAATTTAATTTTTCTGTGAATAGTGCCGTATTCGTGAATAGTGTCGATATCGTGAATAAAGGTCATTATCGTGAATAGTAACCCCGACACTAAAAGACAAGAATTTCACAAGAAAAATCTTACCAATATTCTGGCATAATGATATTGAAAAAAATAATATCATTTATAAAAAATAACATCCCTTACCTTAAAAAGACGGTACTTCTGACTGGAATACTGGATATAGTGTTGAACGAACTTGCACCGTATAGCAACACTTAAAGTATCAAAATACTCACAAGAATACGATCGATAATAAAGAGAGAGAAAACTTTAGTTTATGGTGTAATTTTCAATTTTAACCTAAGCACCCTATTTATAGGAAAATGCTTAGAACACCAAAGCAGAAAATTTAATAAAATAATATTATTATTTTTAAAATTCCTACACCCACTTTGAAAATTTGAATTCAGCATGCTTAACAACAAGTGGGGCCCACCAATCATACAAAAAATGTTTTTCAAAAAAAAATTATTTAAAACTTCAAAAATCAATTACTCCGGAACTTCAATAATTCATAATAAATAGCCCTTTTATCATAAAAATTTGAATCTTATGTTTTGCCATAGGAAATTTAATTCTCTACAACTTTACAGAAGAAAGGTTTTCCAAATTCCAAACAGAAATTGACCGAAATCCTCATACGGACGATTTTACAAGCTATAATTAAATTTCAGTCATGAAATGGGGTCCACAAACATGAAAAACATGTTTTAAATATTTTTAGTAACAAAAATACTCTTCCTCCTCATTTACTCATATATCCCACATTCATTGTAAAAATATAACCATTATTATATTATTATAATATAATAATATATTTAAATGAATTATTTTATCAGAAAAGATAAAATATAAATTTTCAACAATTGTCACATTAAAAAATTTCTCCATCTATATCCACGTAAAATAAATATTTTTCTTATCATATAAATCAATAATTAATTATTCACACATAATATTATAGAATCACAATACTGACAACCAGGCCGTTCCCAAGAAAGAGGGGGGTTTCCAATAAGGATTTCTCCTTACTGGCGCGCAATTAGGTGACCAAACCTCTCCTTAGACAGAACTTTCTAGACATTGCCAATAATGTTATCTAATAATATTATTCAAGTAATATGAATTATAGATTTGATAATGAAAAATACTATGTAGTGACAATTATTGAAACAACAATAATATAAAATATCAACGTAGCAATTATTGAATCAATAAAATAAAATATTGAACAATAATTACTATAACAATTATTGAGTAGTGCCTTCTTACGTAAGAATCAATAATTGGTGCAATACCGTGTGCTACTGTGCAACAACGCGTATTACTATGTTTTAACCACCGGATATTCCAACAGTGTTAACGGTAACAACTACGCCGTTATTTATACTTGTCATTTTCTACATCCAATCGCTCGCCATTATGGGGCCCACACAAGGCTGTGCCGTCGTACGAATATTCCCCGACAGTAAGAATAATCCACGACCAAACGAATATTCCCCGACAACAATGAATATTTTATAACCACTTGCTTATTTGAAATATTTGTGCATTTTACCCATAACTTATCACATTAATCAACTCAACCCTTACTATTTCAAAATAATAAATAAAGCAAATTCAATTTCATTTATAATAAGTTGGGGTCTTACAACACTACTCTATATAATGTAGTTGTATTTTATATTTTTAATTATTGCTCATATGCACATAACAGTCCATCTAATATTATTATATTAATAACTTGCTCATTTGTTTTAGGTCAAATAAATAAATTATCCACTTCCTTGATTAATTATCACCAATATTAATTAATCCATTCGTTCTTGATTAATGTATTCATGGATCTCCATAACCATTTATTATATATATAATTCTTATTATATTTATTAACATATTGCTAAGAATAATAATCACATCTTATTAATTAATCACCATTAATATCTAATTAATATAACAATTAACAATTAATATTACTTAATTGCTCACTTGGTAATTCCTTCGTTAATTAATATTACTATTAATATTTTCCATCACCGTGCCACACAAGGCTTTCAACGAGTTCATCACAAACACCACATATTCTCAATTATTCAATTATTTAATATAATTGAGGTAACTCATCTCGTAACACAAAATAAATTATATTCAAATAAATATTCATTTCCATTAATATGTTCATTTATTAATACGTGGAAATTCTCGGGTATTAGAGGCAAAATATTCATTTTGCCAACTCAACTTCAACTCAAATCAAATACACTCATTTTACCTTAAATTACTTCAAAAGAAGTCCCACAAGAACCATATGTTAACTTCCAAGCGCAAACTATGCAAAACAGCTCAACAGACTGCCTAGCAGAAACTTGGAAATGCCATTTCGGTCATTGACCCATCTTTCCAGATTCAAAAAAGAGCAAATCCTATGTCATTGCATAGCCCTTGGAAATAACTTTCAACAATGGTATGGCACGCTTCCATCGGACTCCGGGATTGAAAGTTATGAAGGTTAGAGCGAACAACGCGTTGTCCGAGCGAACGTACTTCGAGACGTCGGGACCCACATTGCCCAGGGCACCCCAAGAAGCCACAGGTACACCTGCTGCTACCGTAGGTACACTTGCGGCTCCCCCTCTATAAATAGAGGGCTTGGGGTGGCCATTTTGTAAGAAAAAACGACGAGGAAACCCTGTCCAATTTGCTCTATACACACTATAAATTGAGTGCTTTCTCGTTTTAAACACTTGTGAGCTTATATTTGTCTACTTTTTTTACCAGCGGGAGCCGAGTGTTCATCCATTTAAAGCTATTGAAGACTTCTTTGGCAGTCCACTGTAAGCCATCTTACATCATTTAAAGCCTTTTCTTCATCTCTTGCACACTGTTATTTACAGTGAGAGTCGTGTTGCGTGTGTATGCCCGGACTTCTATCCGTGGCTTTTTATTTCATATATATATATATATATATATATATATATATACTAACATCATCGAGTTAAGCCTCGATTGAGCCTGGATTTACATTCGAATCGTTTATTGCTTATATATATATATACATATATATAAACTGTTGTCGAACTCTGTTCGATGAGCCTGGATTTCACATCTGGACCGTTTACTGCTTATATATATATATATATATATATATATATATAAATATTTGCATTCTGTCAGGCCTGGAGTTTACTTCGTGGCTTTTTATTGCTTTATTTACATTTCATCCCGCCTGGAATTTACTTCGTGGTGGTTGATCGCTTTTAAAGCTTTATTTACATTTTTGCAATACCCCATGGAGGTGCTTCGTGGTGGTTGATTGTATGTATATATATATACATATATATAGCTTTGATACAAATTGCTACATCATGTGAGCCTAGGAATCATTTGATCACAGATTCAGTCTACTGAATCTAGATTCGGTTCCTGTGATAGACATTTTCAACTGTACATGGCTTGTAAATTATTCACGGTGTTCAAACTTCGTTAGATGGTTCTCATGCCCACAAGGAATTCGGCACTGCTTTTTATCTTGTTTTCTCGAAGATGCTTCGCATCTCAAAAATAAAAGCAATCATGCCAAACATTTAATAAAATCGAAGTATCAAAGGCCTCAATTACTATTGAGCATAAGGGTTTGAAAAAACTCTTTTATAAAACGTCATTGCTATATCTTGTTATAACTAAACTTTTATACAAAATTCAAACCCTTTGTATATAGGTGCAAACGAGGCATAACACTACTTCCAGACAATTGCACATTGACCCACACACACACATATTCATATAACAGTTTAATTGAAGAGTGACGGTCCCCGTGGTTGTAATTGAAAAGTTAAGGCCGAACATCAATGACCAAGTGGCTTGTTACAATCATTAGAGATTCTAGAGTTGAAGTGGGAGCATATCATGATGGACTTTGTGGTGGGACTTCCGATTACTCAGAAGGGGTATGATGTAATTTGGGTAATAGTGGACCGGTTGACGAAGTCGACTCACTTTTTGCCAATTAGGGTTAAGTATAACTTAGACCAGTTAGCTAAACTTTTTGTTATGGAAGTTATTTCCAGACATGGAGTACCAGTTTCAATTGTGTCAGATCGTGACCCACGATTCACGTCTAACTTTTGGAGGAGTCCCCAAGAACAGTTAGGAACGCAGCTGAAGTTGAGTACGGCTTATCATCCATAAACAGATGGACAGAGCGAGAGGACAATTCAGATGTTAGAAGATATGTTAAGATCTTGCGTCATGGATTTTAAGGGTAGTTGGAGCGATCATCTACCATTAGTAGAGTTTGCGTATAACAATAGTTATCATGCAAGCATAGGCATGCCGCCTTACGAACGAATATATAATGTATTTCACGTATCTGTGTTACGTCTGTAGACACTCGAAATTTTTTGTACCACTGTCTCTAACATTACAGGAGGACAGATTCGTCTTTTAAGAGGGAACCCTGAAAGACAACCCAAATCCATACTGGGATACTACACGGAAGTTCAAGATCAACCCCAGATCACACTCAGAGTAATAAGATTCAACCTCGGATATAACCCCGAGGCATGCAGATCCAATGCCGGAACACAAACTGGAGAAGACCGATTAATCTTGGAGATAACCCCGAGGTATCCAGTCTCAGTCCCAACCATGGGAATAGCGACCAACCTTTGTGATAAGCCCAAGGAATGCAGTTTCGGCAATAACCCCGAAAATGCTTGTTTCAAATGCAACCAGCTTCAATCTCGGCGCTCACAACGAGATACACTGCACCAACCCGACAATAAAATCGGGAAGACAGGCACATCTCAAAGATGACATTGAGGACCTTCAACAATTGCAGCAGTCCAATCTCAGCGAAGTCTGAGCAACGTCCGCTTTATTAGCCCAATCCGGTGATAACACCGGTGAGGGGCAACATCGTCATCTCGTCAACACGATGCCATGTCACGTCTCTACGCAACGATGTCCCACAAGACTAACCAATCCCGAGTGACTATTATGCGGGGTAATGGATGAAAGTTAAAGCTTGAAGACCGGAGGGCATCGTCCCATCTTCAATGACTTTGTACAAACTCTAATCCCATGCCATCGTACAACTCTTGACAACGGCGGTCCGAAATAGGTCCTGTATACCTCAAACGGATGCCCGGATTTCACTTCTGAAAGTTCAAGTGGACATTAAAGTGCCTGAGTGCACGTACTTCGAGACGACCCGACCCGACAAATCCGGGCCCACCCGGGTTGCCTCTAGTACACCTGCGGCTCAGTCGCAGGTATACCTGCGCCTAAATTGCCTATAAATAGAGGCCTTGGGCTGCCCATTTTGCAAGACAAAAAGGCGAGGAAGCCCTGCCCAATTTGCTCTGCACTCACCCCATGCAGTGTACTCTCCCCTTTTAAACACCTGTGAGCTCATATTTAGCCCTTTTGTACCTACAAGAGTCAGTGTTTACCCACTATAAAGATATAGAAGCCTTCTTTATCAGTCAGCTGTAAGCCTTCTCACACACTTTAGAGTCTTTCTCTTCATCTTTGCACACACCCTTCTACACATTGAGAGTCGTGTTGCTTGCTTTTGCCCGGACTTGATTCGTAGTTTCATTTCGATCATGTATATATATATATATATATATATATATATATATATATATATATATATTTACATTTATATATATTAACGTGTGTCAAGTTTGTTCGATGAGCCTGAACTTGATGCAGTGCGTTTACTCGCTTATATATATATATATATATATATATATATATATATATATATATATATATATATATATATATATATATATAACTGTGGCTCTTACTGCATTCGATGAGCCCGAATTTTATATCCTATGCGTTTATGCTTTTATATATATATATATATATATATATATATATATATATATATATATATATATATATATAACTATGGACTGACTGCTACGATGAGCCTCAGATTTTATATCCGGTGCGTTTATTCGCTTTTATATATATGTATACTTATATATATGAACTGTGGTCGAACTCTGTTCGATGAGCCTAGATTTTTCATCCGGTGCGTTTATTGCTTATATATATATGTATATATATATATATATTTTGTCCCACCTGGAGTTTACTTCGTGGTGGTTGATCGCTTTTACAGCTTTCTTTACCTTTTGTCCTGCTTGGAGTTTACTTCGTGGCAGTTGACCGTATTTACAACTTTATTTACTTTTTGTCCCGCCTGGAGTTTCCTTCGTGGCGGTTGACCATATTTATAGCTTTATTTATGTTTTATCCCGCCTGGAGTTTCCACCGTGGCGGTTGATAGCTTTTAACAGCTTTATTTACATATCTGATCCCCCATAGAGGTGCTTCGTGGTTGGTGATCCTGTCTGTATATATATATTTACAGCTTTTATATATATACCTGCTTACTGCTTTCATACAAATTGCGGTATCTTGTGCACCTAGGAATCATGTTATCACAGATCCAGCCTATTGAATCTAGATTCGGTTCTCGTGATTGACATTTTCAGCTGTAAGCAGCTTGTAAATTATTATGCGGTGTCTGAATTTCCTCAGATGGTTTCTATACCCACGAGGAAGTCGACATCATTGCATATATTATTTTCATACGGATGCCTCGCATTCGTAAAAAAAATCAATCAAGCCGAACACTTAATAAAATGGGAGTGTAAAAGGTCTCAATTACTATTGAGCATCAGGGTTTGAAAAACCTTTTTATAAAGTATCATTGCCATATCTTGCTAAAAATTGAATTTTTACATAAATTCAAACCCTGTGTATATAGGTGCGAACGAGGCCTCACACTACTCCTAAATAACAGCACATTGACCCACACACACACATTCAGATAATAGTTTCTTGAAAAGAGGCGGTCACCGTGGTAATACGGATGTCGGGGGGTGCCTAACACCTTCCCCCCCCCCCCCCGCATAACCAAGTCCCCGGACCCTAATGAATATTGGTTTCACCGACCCGTTTAGCAGTTGTCACATCATTGGGTCAATGTGCAAACCTTTTTTTTTATTTGTGTTGTTGTACAACCATTTAAAAACCAATGGCGACTCTTAACACCCATCATCGACATTATACATGGCGGACTTTTTTCACTTATTTTTTCAAACAAATCTCACCTAAAATGAGAACACCAAAGAACAAGTAACGAAAAGGGACATCCAAAAATACCGACGTTGACAGGTGGCGACTCTGCTGGGGACTCCAGTAAGAGGACTTAAGCCGCTATTACAATCTTCTCAAAACAATTATCTACTTGTGTGTGGATGCTGCATTTACATTTTGATGAATGTGTATGAATGCATTTCCTTATTTCACTTAGTGCTTCGCACCATAACTACTTGTGATGCTAGTGCTTCGCACCATAACTGCTTGTGATATTAGTGCTTCGCACCATATCTGCTTGTGATATTAGTGCTTCACACATGTCATTATTTTCATACGGTGAGACGCGATGTATGTGAATGGATGTTGTGTGGTCCCTCCACCAGGAGGCTATCCCATCGGTGTTTGATTACTAGACTCGTGAGAAGACTAATTCTCCGAGGCTCAGGAAAGGCACCACCCAAATTCGCTCCAGTGGAAAGACCGGATTAACTTCCCGTCAAATAGATTGCGATGATTTGGGAACCTTCATGCCAAAAAGCCGCGAGAGTAACATAAGATAGGTCAGCCTCTGATAAACCCAAAACGGAGGAAAGTCTCTTCATGCTCTCATTTCAATTACTTGTAAACACAATTACTTGTAATGTCATTTCATAGCTATCTCCATGTAATGAGAAATATGAAGAAATGTGTACACACACATGCTACAAACAGCTGACATCCGTTGTGCAGGATAAAAACTCCTAAAATGGACACATCACATAGCATGTTATTATATACATCCCCTAAAGACTAAACTGTGCAAGTCTTTCGCAGGGAATCAATCGGACCTACTACCCGTTCAAAGTCCAAAAAGGCAACAGGCCTACAGTCAATCATGTCGTCATCCGAACAGACTGAACTTAATCCAGTTTCTCGCAAAGAATTCGATGGATTAAGTAAATAAATTACATATTTGGCTGTTCTACTAAAAGAATTACACCAGTCTACACAGGGTCAGAAAATACCCGTACATGCTGAATCCTACACACAAGGAGGAATCCAGGTTATTACCATACCTGAACCACAGTTGGATACGACCAACAAAACTCTTGATGCTACCCATCCCATTGGAGATCCAGACACTGGTGACATCAAAAAGAAAGTCCTCCAAATGGAAGAGACCCTTTGTACTATCAAAGGAATTGGAACACACGGGAGTGTTTCCTATGCTGATCTGTGTATTTTTCCTGGGGTGGTCATTATCCGAAAAAATTTGAAACTCCTGACTTTGAAAAATATGACGGGTTAGGAGATCCTTATACACATTTAAAAGTGTTTATTGGAGAACTTGGATCTTATGCAGAGGACGAAAAGCTCAGAATGCAATTATTCCAAAAAAGTCTAACTGGAGAAGCCCGTTCGTGGTACACAAGATTAGATAACTCCAAAATCCATAGCTGGGAAGAGCTAGCACATGCTTTCCTCACTCAATACAGCTTTCAAACTCAGATGGCTCCTGATCGGTATCAAATAACCAAGATCAAGAAACAGTCTAACGAGTCTTTCAGAGAGTATGCTCAGAGGTGGAGACGCCTTGCTGCCCAAGTTAGTCCTGCCATGATAGAATCAGAAATGGTCATGACTTTCATAAACATACAAGAAGCTCCCTTCTATGAAAGAGTTTTAGCCGGCATCGACAAACCATTTTCTGAAATGGTCAAACATGGGGAGATGGCTGAGATGGGATTGAAGTCAGGAAAGATTCAAGACCTAGCTGCACTCAAAGCTGTTGCTGATCACATCCAATCTGGAAATTATGGGAACAACCCCCGGAGGGTCCATAAAAAGAAAGAGGAAGATGTTTCCCTGATACTACAGGGGCAAAAAGGCAATCAAAACATGCATATTCAAAGGAGAAACTACACTCCCTTTCAAGCACAATCTACAAACCCTCCAATACCAAGAGGTGGAGAAGTCAAACGCCCTCGAGTGTTTACACCCTTAGGGGATACCCTCGAGAACATCTTAAATCTTCTAACAACACTGAAGAAAATTACGCATCTTCTTCCACCAGCCAGCCCTAATGGACGGGGTTTCAATGCTGCTCGGAAATGCGCTTACCATGCCGGGTCACCTGGACATGATACTCAGGATTGTTGGGCCTTGAAACACAAGATCCAGGACCTGATAGACAACGGAGAGATCGTGGTCACCAAACCAGATCAACCTCACGTACAAGACAACCCTCTTCGTCAACACAAAGAAGAAGAAGTCAACATGATTAATTGGAGCAATGGACAGAGTTCCAATTTTAGCTGTGATTCTTCCCAGACCATCAAAGATGGTGATGACAGATGGGATTATGCTAAGTTCCAGTTCACAATGGAACGAAAGATGAAAGCTCTCTGCAAATAAATTGAACAATTGGAGGAACTAGTGACTTATCAGCATCAAGTGAGTCACCAGTTAATCAGCCAGGAGCACGCCAGTCTCCTACCTATTGTTATGAATATTCCCTCGTCACTTTCAGAAAATGAAAGGCTGGAAGACAAAGTGACAAAGAGAGCAAATGCCAAAGCCCAATGGGATTTCGCCAACAAAAGGGAATTCACCTATATGGGCCAACCTATAGAGGAAATCCTTCATATGCTAATCAATGAAGGAAGGATCAGTTCCCTTCTACCTCCAATCAACCCTCGTTCAGGACGGTATAACTCTGATGGAGTATGTCAATATCACTCCCAGTCTCGTGGTCTCAGCACAAAAGAATGTTGGGCATTCCGTCACCTTATTCAAAATCTAATCGACAGTGGTGTCCTGCGCCTAGCAGATGACGATACTGTGTTACATGCAAGTGAGGATGCAGGCCCTACTAAGTGGATAAGCGTGGTAGCAGTTATATCTACTGAAACTGATCGGATTAATACATTGCTCACAATGCCAACAATTTAACTCAAGGGAGGCAACAATCCTTTGAAAGTGGCCACTCCCGAGCCAATCAACTTGTCGTGCAGAGCACAATATCCTATTGTTAGCTTACGCACAATTCCGTGGAATTATAGAGAAGGTGAAGGATCCACCTCACATACAACTACTACAGTGTCGAAGGAAAATCCACTGTATCTTCCCCAACGGGTGATGAAACCTACCCCCAAATCAAAGGGGAAAATAACCATGGAGAAGATTGAAAAATTCCTCCACGCTATGGGTCAGAACAAAGCTACAGTGATTTTAAGCTTGAAAAAAGCTCCACAACAAATATCAATTGTGGACTTGGTCCTAACTTCTGAGCGTCACCGAAAGGTCTTGCTAAAGGTTTTAGAAGAAGCCTATCTACTGACATCAGTGGATACGAAAAAGTTTCAACATCTAGTTGATCACATTTTCAACAATAATGTGATATCCTTCACTGATGATGACATACCGCCCGAAGGGACCGGTCATTGTAAGCCGTTGTACTTTGCGGCCTTGTCCTACGGATATATGGTAGCTAGAGTCTTAAATGATGGAGGTTCCTCTCTGAATATCTGCCCATATACTACCTCGGTGAAGATGAACATCAATCTCAACCGAATTCGGAGTAGCCATACTATCATCAAAGCTTTTGATGGAGCCCGGCGAAATTCGGTCTGAGTAATTGAGCTGCCAATCGAAATTGGTCCTCACACATTCTGCGTATCTTTCCATGTGCTCAAGATAGATTCGGGATACAACCTTCTCTTGGGACGACCATGGATTCATATGGCTGGGGCAGTCCCCTCCACTCTTCACCAACAGTTGAAATACATTATCAACAATAGCATGGTCACAGTCAACACTGAACCGGAGATTCCTCTGCATGAAGATATGTCATTCATCAATGCAAATGCCGATGCGGAACTAGTCAGTTTTCATGCTTTGGAAATAAGCAACACCCAATACCATGCTATTGGAGCACCATTGCCCGAACCCAAGATTTCTGCCGAGGTAATGTCGGCCACTCAAGAAATGGTGTCGTTGGGTCATAAGCCAGGACAAGGGTTGGGTAAAGATTACCAGGGTATTAAGTACCCAATTCGCTTAACCAGACAAGCTGGAACAGCTGGGCTAGGCTATTCTGCCAGTTCTAGTCACGGGAATCCTCATAAACATCAGCAGATTCCTTCAGCTCCAACCATGTGGCGTTCATCTTCGCCTTAAAACTTTGAATCCGCACAACCTCCCGTAAAGGTGCCAGCCAATGTAATGGCTATGTTATGTCCCAAACCGGTACCGGTGAAAGGAAAAGAAATCTTTGTTCCAAATCCCGCAGTGGAAGAAGAGGAATGAAGAATCAAGCAAGACGTCATCTGAATGATGTCAGGCATACACATCATCGTTCATGATGAAAATACCAACAAATACACCCCAGACGATGATTGCCCAGACGTAATGGCCATCATTCGGGACAGGATGATGATGACAATCCCTCCATCATTGCGGTCCACCCAGACTTTGTTCTTGCCAATTGGAACAGCATTCCTAGCATTGGTCGTCAAGGGTAAAGCGGGCAGAAAATCTTTCTGCCCTGTAGATATAATAACTGCATACTTTTTTGTACAGTATTAGCAGTTTATTTTGCCAATATATGCTAACACTATGTATGATCAACACATTTCATATATGCTAAGTGAAAGCATATTTTGTTTCAGGACTCTAAATTTAGATGTGCATTAAAAGTAGTATGCACATAAGCCAATCATGTTTGATGATAAAGCATATACTTTGTAACAATCTTATTCATTTATTAATAAAAAGTATTAATTTATTAAAGGCTTTTAATTATCTACATGATGCTGTTTTATAATATGTGATAAACCCATAGTTTTAAGCAATGCTTTTAGAATAATGATGATGATCATTCTAATGAGATCTAAATTCTTAGAAAGCTTAAAACTAAAATAGTTCCCAATCATTGGATTACTAAATTGGGGATTAGTGAATCCGGATAGATTGGTACATACGTTGCTTGCTCATTGGATGAGGATGATTGATCTCATGATCATTTGTGTGGAGACACTAAAAGCAAGTATGTAGGTGCTTATTAGAGAATAAGTTCATTTGAAGCATGGCTCGCTAAGGAATACCTAATGGAGTTTTACTTGCTGTCATCAATAGGAATTCTTGTAGTGATGGTAGTACAAGTGATCCTTGGACTTGAGATCATCATAGTATCTTGTGTATGATGAGTTATACTTTGACTTATTCCTTAAGACCCTTAGGGTATATCAAAGGGTATGCTTGGGTATAATAAGTTGTATACATGGAGATAATGTATGATCGATAAAGAATCTACCACTTATTAAAAAAGAGAAATGTCCTATGTGATTCGATAAATGACAACCCAAAGTAGTCCTTGGCGGCGGCGGTAATGAAATTAGAAAGGAGTTTCTAATTTGCATTATTTGGTGTTGTGCATTTAAGAGTCGAAATACATATAATTAAATAAAATAAGACTTGACGAAAATTTCATGTCTTATATTTAATTGGGACATTGTATGGTGGAAGGATTGAATTGTACAGGTAACTATTTACTCAAATGTTCTTTTATGATTAATGTTGAAATCTATATTATCCGGAAAGTCGTTGATCGCTAGGGAGGCTTATCCTATTGTAGAATAAATATTATTTATTTAAATAAATTAATTGTTTAATTTATTTATTTAAATAAGATTAAATTGTTATAATTGATTTATTCACAACCGGGTTTAATATGGAGAGCCTAAAGGGTCACACCATAAAAGGAAGAATAATTATTTAAGAAGTTAATGGCATAATCGTAATAATATGTTATGTATATTTAATTTAATCTATGGTGATAGAATAAATTAAATAGCTTAATATTTATTATTTAATATTTTAGAAATATTAAATATAAATTAATAAGAGGAGTCTTATTAATATTATTACAATTATTATTACTATTTTAATTTCTAAAAGAGTTTAGGAATTAATTTAATATAAGTACTCTCATTTATTCCTAATTGGATTAGGAAGGAAAATTAGTTAAATGAGTTTAATTAATTATCCCTAATAAGATTAGGGAGCCCTTTAATTAAAAGGGTTTAATTAAATAATACCTTATTTTAATAGGGTTACTTGATATCTTTATAAGAGGAGTCTTATATCGGATATTAAGACGACGTTATAATTCGATGGTTGGAAGTACGCTTTGCTTTTCTATAGAGATAGAAAAACTAGGGTTTAGCCAACCACCCATCTTCTTGAATCCTTCTTCTTCCTTGGTGGATCACCTCTGAGGCCAAACACTTGGGTGGCTAACGTTGATCGAAGGAAGGAACCAAACCCGGTGAATTCATGTGAACGAGCGAAAGGATTTGGAGGTGAACTTGTACACGAGGAAGCTTGATCTTCAAGGGTATGATTTTATTCTTTATCTTTTTCGTTTAATTAATAATTGTGCATAAAGGGTGATCCGGGTATATGCTTTGTAAAATTTTAAACTCTGATTTTTACACGTTTCCGCTTATTTTTGCAATTTGATTGCGTTCATGAATATTACAAACCTAACAGTGGTATCAATGCCAAACCTTTATGGAAATTATTAATTTGATATGTATATTGATATGTGTTTAGAACAATTTAATTGGGCATAATTCTGTTGTATAAAATTTTAAAAAAAAATTTAATAATAATAATAATAATCGCGAAACTGTTTGCGAATTTTTTTTTTATATACCGGGTTTGCATGGCTGATCTTGTTGGCTGAATAACAAAAGTTCTTCACAAAAAATCAAAGGGAAGCTTGATCCCATATGCCACGTGACTGGTCCTTTTAATATGTTGCTCTTCTTTTTCCGTTGTTTTCAATGATTCATTTGGTTAATATATATTATATATTATATATATATAGTAAATTACGTTATTGACTTATTCACAAAGCGGTATGCATTTTTTTTGTGAATTTCACGTAATGTAATCTTTTGATTACTTATATTATATATATATATATATATATGATATTAACGGTTTTATTATATATATATATATAATAACGGTTTTGTTTTATTATTATATATATATATATAATATTCTTAATAATTTTATTATTAAAATAAAAGTTTATTTTAATATTAAAATAAAAGTTTATTTTATATTAAAATATAAAGTTTATTTTAATTTTAAAATTAAATTTCATGCTAACTAATTAGAGTTGGAATTGAATTCCATGATAACTAATTAGAGTTGAAATTGGATTCCATGTTTCTTTAAATAAAGGAGTTTATTTAGATATGAAATAAGATTTCATATTATTCAAAATAAAAGGTTTATTTGTGAATAGGAAAAAAGAATCAGTCTTTCCTTAAATAAATGAGTTTATTTAGATATGAAATAAGATTTCATATTATTCAAAATAAAGGAGTTTATTTGTGAATAGGAAAGATAATCCGTGTTTCCTTTAATAATTTTTTTTTTTATGGAAATTGGATTCCATAATTAATTAAAATAAAGGAGTTTATTTTGATTAAAATTTTGATTAAAATAAAATAGTTTATTTTATTCAAAATTGGATAAATTAAAATAAAATTGTTTTATTTTGATTTAAATTTGGATTAAAATAAAGGAGTTTATTTTGATTCAAAAATTAGATTTTATACTAACTAAATTTGCCCATTAAATGATATCAATATATATATATTCAATGTTTATTACTCATGAGATGAATGTTATTTATTGATACATATGGAGATGTGTATGATAATAAATGGGATTGATTGTGGACTATTGACCAATGTGATTGGATTTTATTTTAGTTGGATGCATGAATGTATGGGTTTTATAAAATGGGGTCTGTGTACCTCGTCTTCTCTAATTTTTCTGAATGTAAATTCTATCTCCCTCCTATGTACTTCCCCTTGACTGCTGATTAAGGTTTCTATTTATTTTAATTAGTTTTGTAATAGGAATAGTTAGAATTAATTTTAAAAAATTAGAGATCAAGAAGCAAGAAGCGCATGAAGACCCGTTTGTAATGGAGCCTGGGTTTAAATGTAATAGTTATATTTAAATATTATTTCTTGCACCCCTAGGGTTTGACCTTTTGGTTCACTTGGTGGCTCTAGTGAACCAAACTAGAATAAAAGTCCATAATCAATCCGAGTAGAATATAGTATTCTATATGTGCATGCTTATACTATATATATTATATATTATGCAAACATGCTTCGCATGTTCATTAATATGAAGCGTATTTTATATATATATGTGCATGCGCGCTAAACAAGATGAGACAAATTAATAACAAACCCCTCAATTTTTATATTAAGTCCTAAGCGTTCAAAGATATTTGGAATATCGAACGTCGCCTTCTAGCATGATAAAATTAATAGAGTATTAAATATTTAATATGAGTTTGTTGTGTCACCACAAGGCAAGTATTAAGTATTTAAGATGTTAATTTATCACATTTGATGCTTATAAAGAAAATTGAACAATATTGTTTTGTTGTGTCACCACAAGGATTATATTTTTCTTTTTTGAATATATGGAGTGCTAGGTCGGACTTAACTTGGATAATTTTGATTCGGATGTGCCACCACTTGATCAAAATAATCTAAGAGGCAAAAGAAAAGGAGTTGCATAGTTGATGTAATTGACAAAAGTTGTCTACCTATTTATTTATATATAGTTTGTTGTGTCACCACAAGACTATATACATTTGAAATGGGATTCTTATTCTCACTAGCAAATCTTTAATTAGATTTTGCCGAACTATATAAGTGAGGGTAATATAGTTTGAAGAAAATAGTGGGAGATACCAATTTAAAACAAGACCTAATTTATTTTGGTAATTAATAAAAGAATGTATGTTAAAATGTTGTTAATTCCAAATTCATTTACAGAATTTTACAATGTCTGAAATTATTATCACTACGAAGCATATTAGATGCTAAATTAACCAGACCGAATTAAACGGATTGGTTAAGGAATTTGAGAATAGTTCTCATAGCTCAAAAGCTATCTTATGTCCTTAATACGCCTATCCCTGCAATGGTTGCAGACAATGCCTCTGAGGAAGAGTTTGCTACTTTTAGAAAGTGGCAAGATGATGCATAGTTGGCTCAATGCATCATGCTCGCATCCATGAAAGTAACGAGCTTGTCGGTCGAAGATGAAACTATGGATGCTCCTACTATATTTCACGCACATCAAGTAGTTGATGGTGAGGAAAGTGGGGCCGATAGATATCGAGATATCTAAGGAGCTCTTCCGATCTAGAATGTCCAATGACGCTATAAATGCGGATAAAAAGTTCTTAACATAATCAATTTGATTGATCAATTAGGACAACTGGTTTTGTCATGGATGGAGAGTTGAGCCAAGATTTGATCTTGCACTCACTCCCGGACTCCTTTCACAATTGTTGTGAATTTTTCATATGAACAAGCTAGATATCGACCTTCGCTTGATTTGCTTAACATATTGAAAAATGTTGGGAGTCACTTTCCAACCAAGAAAGATCAAGTCTTAGTGGTAGGGACCAAAGGATCTTCTGAAAAGAAGAACGATTCAAAGAAGGTAAATAGAAAGGCATAAACAAAGGATAATAAGAACAAAAGCGTCACGGATAGCAAAGGAGCTTGCTTCCACTACAATAAGCACAGACACCGAAAGAAAGCTGCGAGAAGTATCTTGCGAGGCTAACCAAAGAAGCTTAGTGAAGTTTCGAGATAATACTAATTTGTTCATGATTTAAAATAAAATTTTCTTTAAGTCGAGGGTTCTACTTGGGTATTGGATCTGAGCTTTGGTTAACATAAATATAGATTTATGAAGGGACCAAGCAAAGTAGAAAGCTAAACAAATATAAGTAATCTTATATGCGGAAATGTAGCAAAGGTTGCCATATTAGCCATAGAAACTTATAGTTTAGCAATGCCTACGGGCAAATCTATTAAGTCGATAAGTTGTTATTGTATTCCGTTCTTGTTAAAAATATTATTTCCATTTTATTGTTGGACAATGAAATCTTTGGTATTATAATTAAGAACAATTGTTGTTCTATTTATAATAATAATGTTTTGTATAGAATGGAATATTATTAATAAATTTTGTATACTTGACTTACATGAAAATAATTTTGCATATTGAACAAATTAGTATAAGAAAAGGAGATGATCATTCAAAGAGTTGAATGTGTGTATTTCTTTGAAATACAAGTATGAATTATTTGAAAGGTTCAAAGAATTGAAGTGAAACAAATTGACAATGTATTAAGATTCTTTGATTAGATCAAGGAATAAATACTTGTGAAATAAGTTTCTAGATCATCTTAAATGGTTTTCTCATAATGGACGCCTCCTGATACGCAATAATTAATTGATGTATTTGAATGGAAAAATCGTACCTTGTTAGACATGGTGCGGTCCATAATGATTTTACTGACATTTCAGTATCCCTCTAGGGTCATGTCCTAGAAATGGCTGCATATCTACAAAAAGGTAACCTCAAAATCCGGCCCCAAGACTCCATAAAAGTTATGGATAGGGAGGATTCCCAATCTTAAGTTTGTTAAGATAAGGGTTGTCGAACTTATGTGAAAAGGTTTCAAAGGATAAGCTTGGGACAAAATTTGACAAGTCTGATTTGTGGGTCATCCTAAAGTAAGTTTAGGGTATATGTTCTATAATTCTACTTAGCAAAAGGTGTTTGTTACGAAACACGCCGCCTTCTAAGATAAAGGTGTTTATCATTAAAAGGGGCTAGTGGGAGGATAATAGATCTTGAAGAGTTCAAGAACCACAAAATACTATAAGTCAAATAAGAGGAACACAGTAGATAGACCTATTATACCACAATCGAATCGTAAATCGGAATAGTACTAGAAGATACACAGGAGGTATGGATTCATCATAGATGATGATGATGAGGTACACATCATAGAAGATGATGATCCGATTACATACGATGAGAGTAAGTGTTGTAGACACTCGGAGAAATGGATTGAAGAAAGTTTCTCAAATATTGAACATTCGTTTTGATGAGGCAATCAAAAGAGTTTGATATTATCAAAAATAAGAATGAACCTAGTGTGTACAAAAGGGTCAGTGGGAGCATCGTGACATTCCTAGTACTATATGTTGATATACTACGGAAAAGGAATGACATACCAATGCTACTGATCGATAAAGATAAAGTTGTCTAAACATTCCTCCATGAATGATTTGGAAGAGTATCTTAATTGGGGATATAAATCTATATTGATAGATTTAAGAGGATGCTCGACTTAACCCAAGGAACGTATATTCATTTGATGCTAAAGTCGTTTAGCATGGCAAACTCCATGGGATGTCTCATCTTGATGAGCCCTTGGAGTGTATCTCTCCTAATAGTCCCCACAAACTCCTGAAAAGAGAGGTCGCATGAGTGACAATCATGTATGTAATGAAATGTACGAGACCTGATGTTGATCAGTCATATTATGGAGAAGTTCACTATGAGTCAGTGAAAAACATATTAAAGTGCTTAACCGACACTAAGGATGTGATCATATTCATGGTGGGTCTAAATTAAAACTAGAGGGCTTAACAGACTCATGTTTTTCGAGATGCACCAAGATGACAAAAAATCCACTTTAAGGTAAAGCGTTATCTTGAGCGAGTGGTGCGATGAATTGGAAAGGTTCTAAACAAAGAAAGAGTTCTTGGTTTAGTGATAAAGACAAAGTATATAGCTATAAATGAAGTTGCAAGTTGATTGTTTGGATTAAAAGTTCATTACAGAACTAGGAATAGTTCCTAAGTCTCATCTTGGATCTAAACATGTGTTGTGGCACTTTTATTTGATTATTAGAATCATTGAAAGATGGGAAATCACTATAGAGATAGTGGACTCTCATGAACAACATTACATATCCATTAACTAAAGCTTATCCAATAGCGGGATAATCGTCACTTAGAGAAGAAGAGTATGAGATACCATGACGATTGGCTTTAGTGCAAGTGGGAGATTGAAAGTAGTATGCACACAAGCCAATCATGTTTGATGATAAAGCATATACTTTGTAACAATCTTATTCATTTATTAATAAAAAGTATTAATTTATTAAAGGCTTTTAATTATCTACATGATCTTTGTTTTATAATATGTGATAAACCCATAGTTTTAAGCAATGCTTTTAGAATAATGATGATGATCATTCTAATGAGATCTAAATTCTTAGAAAGCTTAAAACTAAAATAGTTCCCAATCATTGGATTACTAAATTGGGGATTAGTGAATCCGGATAGATTGGTACATCGTTGCTTGCTCATTGGATGAGGATGATTGATCTCATGATCATTTGTGTGGAGACACTAAAGCAAGTATGTAGGTGCTTATTAGAGAATAAGTTCATTTGAACATGGCTCGCTAAGGAATACCTAATGGAGTTTTACTTGCTGTCAATAGGAATTCTGTAGTGATAGTAGTACAAGTGATCCTTGGACTTGAGATCATCATAGTATCTTGTGTATGATGAGTTATACTTTGACTTATTCCTTAAGACCCTTAGGGTATATCAAAGGGTATGCTTGGGTATAATAAGTTATGCGTGGAGATAATGTATGATCAATAAAGAATCTACCACTTACTATTAAAGAAGAGAAATGTCCTATGTGATTCGATAAATGACAACCCAGTAGTCCTTGGCCAAGGCAGAATGAAATTAGAAAGGAGTTTCTAATTTGCATTATTTGGTGTTGTGCATTTAAGAGTCGAAATACATATAATTAAATAAAATAAGACGATAGAAATTCCATGTCTTATATTTAATTGGGACATTGTATGGTGGAAGGATTGAATTGTACGGTAACTATTTACTCAATGGTTCTATTATGATTAATGTTGAAATCTATATTATCTGGAAAGTCGTTGATCGCTAGGGAGGCTTATCCCTATTGTAGAATAAATATTATTTATTTAAATAAATTAATTGTTTAATTTATTTATTTAAATAAGATTACAATTGTTCTAATTGATTTATTCACAACCGGTTTAATATGGAGAACCTAAAGGGTCACACCATAAAAGGAAGAATAATAATTTAAGAAGTTAATGGCATAATCGTAATAATATGTTATGTATATTTAATTTAATCTATGGTGATAGAATAAATTAAATAGCTTAATATTATTATTTAATATTTTAGAAATATTAAATATAAATTAATAAGAGGAGTCTTATTAATATTATTACAATTATTATTATTATTTTAATTTCTAAAAGAGTTTAGGAATTAATTTAATATAAGTACTCTCATTTATTCCTAATTGGATTAGGAAGGAAAATTAGTTAAAGGAGTTTAATTAATTATCCCTAATAAGATTAGGGAGCCCTTTAATTAAAAGGGTTTAATTAAATAATAACTTATTTTAATAGGGTTACTTGATATCTTTATAAGATGAGTCTTATATCGGATATTAAGGCGCGTTATATAATTCCAATGGTTGGAGAGTGCGCTCCTTTTCTATAGAGATAGAAAAACTAGGGTTTAGCCAACCACCCATCTTCTTGAATCCTTCTTCTTCCTTGGTGGATCACCTCTAGAGGCCAAACACTTGGGTGGCTAACGTTGATCAAAGGAAGGAACCAAACCCGTGAATTCAAGTTGAGCGAAAAAGGATTTGGAGGTGAACTTGTACACGAGGAAGCTCGATCTTCAAGGGTATGATTTTATTCTTTATCTTTTCGTTTAATTAATAATTGTGCATAAAGGGTGATCCGGGTATATGGTTTGTAAAATTTTAAACTCTGATTTTTACACTTTTCCGCTTATTTTTGCAATTTGATTGCGTTCATGAATATTACAAACCTAACAGATGTACTTGCTGATACGGTGCCTCTTCTCCACAAGGATTGTACCTTTGATGTAGAGATGAATTCAGCCTTGGTGGATATACAGGATGACATTGAGGTGCCTCCAGAAATTCAAGAATGGGTCAAAGACAAACCCAAACCCAACCTTGATCAAACCACTTCTTTCAATCTCGGAACCTTAGAAAGCCCTAAGTTAATCTAGATTGGTTCAGACCTTACCCCAAACCAACGGAATGACATGGTTACGCTATTGACCCAATTCCAGGATGTGTTTGCATGGTCTCATGAAGATATGGTGGGTTTGTCCACTGACATTGTCCTTCATCGCCTTCCCATTAAAGAGGGATTTAAGCCAGTCAAGCAAAAGCTCAGGTGATTGAAACCTAAATGGAGTTTAAAGGTGAAAGAAGAAATTATGAAACAATTTCAAGTAGGAATCATAATGGTGTCTACATATCCTGAGTGGATATCCAACATTGTGCCCGTGCCTAAACCTGGAGGGAAGGTGCGAGTTTGCGTGGATTACCGGGACTTGAACAAAGCTTGCTTAAAATATAGCTTTCCCGTGCCATTTATCCACATTCTCATTGACAATACTTACGCAATCTGACATACTCTCCTTTCTTTGATTGCTTTGCAGGATATCATCAGATTATGGTTGCCGAGGAAGATCGTGAGAAAACTGCTTTCATCACTCCTTGGGGAACTTTTTGCTATAAACGGTTGTCATTCGGCCTCATCAATGCCAGAGTAACCTATCAACGAGCTATGATGGCTCTTTTCCACAACTTAATGCACAAAGAAATTGAGATCTATGTGGATGACATCATTGTCAAGTCCCGAAAGGAGGAAGACGATATAGACCATCTCAGAAAGTTGTTCAACAGGTTGCGTAAGTATAACTTGAAGTTGAATCCAGCTAAATGTGCCTTTGGAGTTAAATCAGGTAAGTTGCTAGGATTTCTAGTCAGCCACAAGGGGATTGAGCTGGATCCTGCCAAAATCCAAGCCATCACCGAAATGCCCATTCCTCAGACAGGAAGGAAATACGGGGATTTTTGGGAAGAATCAACTTCATTAGCAGGTTTATCTCCCAACTCACAGCAACCTGTGAGCCGATCTTCAAGCTATTAAGGAAGAACTCCTCCATGAAATGGAATGACGAGTGTCAGAAGGCCTTCCTTGCAATCAAGAAACATCTAGTCAAAGCTCTCGTTTTGGTACCACCCAGGGATGATGTTCCCCTGTTTATGTACCTATCCATAAGTGACAATGCCATGAAAATCGCATCTTTGGGACGAAAGGACGATAGAGGCCAAGAACGAGCTATCTATTACCTCAGTAAAAGGTTCAGCAGCAGTGAACACAAGTACACTTTGATCGAAAAGACGTGTTGTGCTTTAGTATGGGCTTCCATGAGGTTACATCATTACCTCCATGGTCACACAACCCACCTCATATCCCGCGTGGATCCTCTTAAGTACGTGTTCAACAAACCTATGTTAAATTGCTAACTGTCCAGATGGCAGTTGATCCTACAACAATTTGACATCGTATATATGTCTCAAAAGTCCATCAAAGGTCAAGGAATCGCGGATCAACTGGCCGCCGCACCTTCAGGGGATTACAAACCCTTGGAAACATATTTCGCTGATGAAGGAGTAATGACTGTACAACAACACCATCAGTACGATACACGCCAATCATGGAAGATGTATTTAGATGGAGCTGTTAATATGGAAGGTTTTGGAGCTGGAGCAGTTCTAGTATCTGATATGGGGGAGCAGTATCCCGTTGCCATCAAATTATAGTTTGTCAACACCAACAATATGGCTGAGTATGAAAGCTGTCTCATGGGGCTAAAACTTACTCGTTCAATGGGTATCAGATGGTTAACTGTCCTTGGAAATTCAGAGCTGGTAATCAGACAATCCGTCGGAATCTATCAAACTAAGGAACTACATTTGCTGCCTTACCATCGGCGGGTTTTGAAGATGGCTTTAGAGTTCGAAGAAATCTCCTTTCTACACATTCCTCGTAATAGGAATGACTTTGCGGACGCATTAATAACTTTGGCCTCCTTGATTCGTATATTAGACAAGGAACACTTGCCGAGCGTCATAATTTCCCTGCATATGGCCCCAGCCTATGGGAATTACGTTGGAGAAGTATCGGATGAGCTACCTCCCATCCAACATCCTTGGTATCAACATATCAAGGAATATCTGCGAGATGGATCTACACCCGCTGAGGCGAGCCCGACTGAGAAAAGGCGGATCCATCGACTTGATATGAAGTTCTACCTGAGTGGAGATGCGCTTTACAAAAGAGATGCAGGACTAGGTCTCCTCAGATGTCTAGACAAAGATCAAGCCCAAAGGCTTATGGATGAATTCCATGGCGGAGTCTGTGGCCCCCACATGAGTGGCCCCCTCCTTGTCAAGAAAGTCCTCAAGACGGGACATTATTGGCTATCTCTCAAAGCTGACTGCAATGACCACGTCAGGAGATGCTATCAGTGCCAGATTCATGGGAATGCTATACACGTCCCTCCACGGGAACTTCACAATATGAGTTCACCTTGGCCCTTCTCAATGTGTGGAATGGACGTTATTGGGCCCATTGAGCTTAAAGCCAGCAATGGTCATCGGTTTATCTTCACCATGATCAACTACTTTACCAAGTGGGTGGAAGCAGCCTCCTTCCCCAGGGTTACTAAGAAGTCATCATTGCTTTCATCAGAAACAATGTCATTTGTCGATACGGACAACTAGAGGTGATTGTGTCAGACAATGCCAAAAACCTCAACAACAAAATGATGAAGGAATTATGCAGTAAATTCCACATCAAACATCTCAACTCTGTCATCTATCATCCAAAGATGAATGGTGCTGTTGAAGCGGCTAACAAAAATATCAAGAAGATTATGCAAAAGATGTCCGCCAACCACAAAGATTGGCCTGACCTATTACCTCGACTCTCTGTTAGCCTCTGAACCTCAATGCGTACTTTCACTGGGGCAACCCCCTACGCTTTAACCTGTGGGATGGAAGTAGTACTCCCCATAGAAGTTGAAATGGAATCCCTCAGAGTGTTGATAGACGCTCAGCTGGATGAAGACCAATGGAGTACAGGGCGGTATCACCAATTGTCTCTCGATGAGGCGAAAAAGGTGAACCGCGGCTATCTTCCATGGTCAGTTATATTAGCAAAGGATCGCCAGATCCTACAACAAAAAAGTCTGGCTACAGCAGTTTAAATAACATGACTTGGTTTTGAAGAAAATTCTTGACAACCAAGATCAGGCTAAGGGAAAATTCACTCCTAACTGGGAAGGCCCGTTTGTTGTCAAAGAAGTACTGACAGGAGGTGCTCTCAGATTGCAAGAAATGGACGACGATGAATTTCCACAACTCATCAACTCAGACGCCGTGAAACGGTACTATGTTTGAAGTAATTCGCAAACACCCTGGTGCATAATCATTAGGTCACCAGTCATTCTGGTTCTTTAATCCTTTACCACCTACAACCTTTCTACACTTTGCCCCTCAGGGAAACCTACATTGCAAGCCAGCAGCCTGACTTTCCTTTACGTTCCTACAACTTAGGTCATCCCACCGTGGATTGAACCTCTTGGGTTTGCAGTTTGGCTACCCGTACCTGGGATCAAACTTTTCATACCTACAGTTTATCCTCAACCTAGGATTAAACTTTCTCCTCCCCGTACTCTGACCTGCACATGGGATTATGCTTTTCTTCTCGCCCTGAGGGGCGAACTACGTCGACCTGATCTCCTCTTCAATTGGAGTACGTAGGAAACCATGTCACATGACCCGGTCGCAATAAAACAAAAACAACAAAAACATTTCTACCCTTACAAAAACAAAAACAACCAAAAACATTCTTACACCATGTCAGCCATATACAGCGTTGAACCTCTTACACCAGGTTCGAACTACGCAGACCTGATCTCCTCTTCAATAGGAATACGTAGGTAGTCATTCATGGTGCGGTCTCACCCCCTACCAAAACACAAACCCTTGCCAGTTGGTACTGGGATCATCCTTCAATCCATTACATTTCATTTGGCTTCAGACCAAAGGGATGGAATTACCTGAACTCCTCACAAATAGGAGATTCGGCGACCATCTAAGCTGCGGTCATACCTTGAAGAGCAACACCAATCCATAAGAGATGGAATTAACTAGGCTTCTCCTAAATAGAAGTACTGGCGACCATCTGTGGTGCGGTCAATCTCAGAGAGGAAAGCCACACTCCTCTCCACACTTCCATCCAGAAAAAAGTCCTAAGACACCAAAGATGGTAGGGATACATAGATCGATGATCCATTCTGAACTATCCAGAGACAACTCAATGTCCATCCACCTGGGAGGAATTCAGAATACATCAAGACCACAAGCCCCGAAGCAGTAGACAAAATATCAAGCAAATAGCAAGGCATATCTAAAAGGGAAGTGATCCAAAAATATATTTCCCTGTCATATATAATGCTATTTGATATATATACAATGTAAACTGTACATGACAAAATGGCTAAGCTAATCTGTGCAGGAAAATACAATATCATCTACAAGTCAGGGTATATACGAGCTAATAAGCCCAACATGGCGTCCCTCTCAGAAGAAGGAGGCGAAACTGTGGTCTCCTGTATGAGATTATCCACACGACCCAAAAGATTTATAGCCATCTGCATGGTGACCATATGATCATCAATATATGTGCTCATCTCTGCGATCATGCCAGTGGTAAGGGACCTCACTATAGTGTGATCTGTGACGGCTACTGTAAGACCCCAACTTTTATGAATAAAGAATAATTTTTTTCGAATTATATTTTTGAATATTATGGAATTGATTTGATATAATGTTATAGTTGTGGGTAATATTTATAAATTTTGCAAAGTACGCAAGTTGTTATATAATATTCGATTGGTGGGAATATTCATTTTAACAGGGAATATTCGTATAACCAAGACAATCATTGGTGGACCCCATAACGGAATTATTGTCGGATTGAGAAAAAGACAAAAATACTTTATGAAAATAACGGCGGAGGTGTTACCGTTAAAACTGTTGAACTACTCGGTAGTAAAAGTACAGTAATACGCGTAGTTACACTAGTAGCATACGGTATTGATTATTGATGCTTACGTGAGAAGTCACTCAGCTATACTCAATTATTGCTACAGTAATTGATGCTTCATATTTCTCATATTATTGATTCAATTATTGTTACAATATCATCTGCATTATATGATATATTATTAAATCAATAATTGAGACGACAAAGTTATTTATATTATTATTTGCAATATTGACAATGTCTAGAAGTTCTGTCAAGGAGAGGTTTGGTCACCTAATTGCGCGCCAATAAGGAGAAATCCTTATTGAAAAGCCCCATCTTTCCTAGGAACAACCTGGTTGTTAAATATTGTGAATTATAATATTAACGATGAATAAGTTCGTGTTGATTAAAGATGAATTTTATAGTTCCATTGTGTTGGACTTATTTGTGTTAGTATAATTGATGTCTGGAGGATATATTGTTCAATTGGGTATTCGGGACACTTTTCGTGTCAGAGTTACTATTTATGAGTTACTATTCACGAGTTACTATTAATGAGTTGCTATTCATGAGTTACTATTCACGAGTTACTATTTACAAGTTACTATTCATGAGTTACTATTCACCCGATTACTATTCACTCTAGTATTGTGCATTCGGGTATTTGGGTACAATATTATTCCATGAGGAGATGTGCTAATTTTTCAGACCGTTGGTTGAAGATATAATAGTAAGTCAATATGGACCGCTGGTGGAGTTATAATAGTAAATCAATCTGGACCGTTCATAAGTTAGTTACTATGCAGTCCATTTTTCTATAAATAGAAGCTCATTCCTTCCAAAGACGACTTCGTTGCAAGGAGCCAAATTCTTTTCAAAGATTGATCTTCGTTTCGGATATCACCAATTGAAGATTAGAACCGATGACATTCCAAAGATGGCTTTCAAAACTCGGTACGGGCATTATGAATTTCTAGTCATGTCCTTTGGATTGACTAATGCTCCTACTGCCTTCATGGATATGATCAACTGAGTATTCAAGGAATATTTGGATCACTTTGTGGTCGTCTTTATTGATGACATATTTATTTAATCCAAAAGTCGTGAAGATCATGAGCAACACTTGAGACTGACACTCAAAAAGCTTCGTGAATACAAGCTTTATGCCAAGTTGAAGAGATGCGAGTTCTGGCTTGAGGAAGTAGCATTCCTTGGGCACGTAGTATCAAGTCATGGAATATTTGTTGACCCGCCAAAGATTGAAGCTATTCAAAGTTGGGAGCAACCTAAATCAGTGACCGAAGTACGTAACTTTCTCGGTTTAGCTGGTTATTATCGGAGATTCGTGGAAGGTTTTTCTCGAATTGCTACTCCATTAACTCAGCTGACTCAGAAAGATACAAAGTTCGGTTGGAGCGAAGAATGTGAGAAGAGTTTTCAAGAACTCAAGAGGAGACTCATTTCAAAGACCTATTCCGGACAATACCATCTCCTGCTCGGAGGATTTGTCATCTCTGATGATGCTTCGGCAAAGGGTTGGGATGTGTTCTCATGCAACATGGGAAAGTCATAGCCTATGCCTCAAGACAACTCAAAGAATATGAGAGGAATTATCCTACTCATGATCTAGAGTTAGAAGCTATTGTCTTCGTACTTAAAATTTGGAGGCATTACTTGTATGGGGAGAAAATGGAGATCTTTACGGATCATAAAAGCCTCAAATATTTCTTCACTCAAAAGAAACTCAACATGCGACAACGACGTTGGCTGGAAATGTTGAAAGATTATAATCATACCATCCAATACCATCCTGGAGAAGCGAACGTGGTAGCTAACGCATTGAGTAGAAGATCATATGCAAGTACGAGTGCGATATTGTCAATGCAAAGGCCCATTTTGTGTGACTTGCAAAGGATGGAGATAGAGTTAAAATCTCCAGGGACCCATATGAGGATGGCGAATATACGAGTAGAATCAACTTTAATTGATAAATTTAAGCTGCTCAAGCTACAGACCTGGAGCTAATGCGTATGAGGAAGAAAGTGCAAGAAGGTGCTATGCCGGAAGCAAGAATTGATGAAGAAGGAATACTTCGAGTCAACTCCAGACTTTGTGTTCCTAACGACCCTGATTTAAAGTATAAAATCATGATGGAGGCGTACAACACACCATTTGCAATCCATCTTGGGAGTACCAAAATGTATCAGGATCTTCGACATACATTTTGGTGGAGCAATATGAAGAGAGAGATAACGGATTTTATCTCAAGGTGTTTAACTTGTCAACGAGTCAATGCGGAGCATCAAGTACCAAAAGGTCCATTGCAACCACTTGAAATTCCAGAATGGAAGTGGGAGCACATTACCATTGATTTCGTTACCGGTCTTCCTAAGGTTTCTCAAGGCATAGATGCGATTTGGGTAATTGTTGATAGATTGACAAAGTCTGCTCACTTCTTACCTATACGAGAAACTTATACACTTGAATGTCTTGCTCGTATGTACATAAATGAGATTGTAAGACTGCATGGTATGCCAGTATCCATAGTTTCTGATCAAGACCTAAGATTCACTTCACAATTTTGGGTTAGTTTGCAGAAAGCTATGGGCACGGATTTACGATTTAGCTCGGCATATCATCCTCAGATGGATGGATAGTCGGAGAGGACTATTCAAACTCTTGAAGATCTATTAAGACTCTGTGTCCTTGATTTCAAGGGAAGTTGGGACAAGTTTTTACCATTGGTGGAGTTTTCCTACAACAATAGTTATCAAGCAAGTATTGGCATGGCTCCATTCGAAGCGTTTTATGGGAGAAAGTGTCGTTCTCCAGTATGCTGGGATGAGGTGGGTGAAGCAACGTTATTGGGACCGGAGTTGGTACATATGACTACAGAAAAGATTCAAACGATCCGACAACGTATAAAAACTTCACAAGATCGACAAAAGAGTTATGTTGATCTTCATCGAAAGGACGTAGAATTCGATATTGGAGATCATGTGTTGTTACGTGTTGCTCCATGGAAAGGAGTTACGAGATTTAGAAAGAGAGGAAAGCTCAATCCTCGGTTCATTGGCCCATTTTTAATTCTTGAGCGACTGGGAACTGTGGCCTATAGACCCAGACCACATTATTGAGTTAGAACTAGACGAGATAGATGAAGATTTAATGTATGAAGAGTTACCTGTTAAAATCTTGGATAAGAAGGATCATGTTCTACGCTCCAAGGTTATACCTCAAGTCAAAGTTTTGTGGAGAAACCACGATGTGGAGGAAATGACTTGGGAGTTAGAATCTGAGATGAAGTCAATGTATCCTCATCTCTTTGACATACCAGGTATGTACCATAATTTTGAGGATGAAATTTCATAAGAAGGGGAGGTTGTAAGACCCCAACTTTTATGAATAAAGAATAATTTTTTTCGAATTATATTTTTGAATATTATGGTATTGATTTGATATAATGTTATAGTTGTGGGTAATATTTATAAATTTGGCAAAGTACGCAAGTTGTTATATAATATTCGATTGGTCGGGGAATATTCGTTTTAACAGGGAATATTTGTACAATGGCACAATCATTGGTGGACCCCACAACGGAATTATTGTCGGATTGAGAAAACGACAAAAATACTTTATGAAAATAATGGCGGAGGTGTTACCGTTAAAACTGTTGAACTACCCGGTAGTAAAAGTATAGTAATACGCGTAGTTATACAGTAGCACACGGTATTGATTATTGATACTTACGTGAGAAGTCACTCAGCTATACTCAATTATTGCTATAGTAATTATTGCATCATAATTCTCATATTATTGATTCAATTATTATTACAGTATCATCTGCATTATATGATATATTATTAAATCAATAATTGAGACGACAAAGTTATTCATATTATTATTTACAATATTGACAATGTCTAGAAGTTCTGTCAAGGAGAGGTTTAGTCACCTAATTGCGCGCCAATAAGGAGAAATCCTTATCGGAAAGCCCCCATTTTCCTAGGAACAACCTGGTTGTTAAATATTGTGAATTATAATATTAATGATGAATAAGTTCTTGTTGATTAAAGATGAATTTTATAGTTCCATTGTGTTGGACTTATTTGTGTTAGTATAATTGATGTCTGGAGGATATATTGTTCAATTGTGTATTCGGGACACTTTTCGTGTCGGAGTTACTATTCATGAATTACTATTTATGAGTTACTATTCATGAATTACTATTCACGAGTTACTATTCATGAGTTACTATTCACGAGTTACTATTCATGAGTTACTATTCATGAGTTACTATTCACCCAGTTACTATTTACTCTAGTATTGTGCATTCGGGTATTTGGGTACAATATTTTTCCTTGAGGAGATGTGCTAATTTGTCAGACCGTTAGTTGAAGATATAATAGTAAGTCAATATGGACTACTGGTGGAGTTATAATAGTAAATCAATCTGGACCGTTCATAAGTTAGTTACTATGCAGTCCATTCTTCTATAAATAGAAGCTCATTCCCTCATTATTTCTTAAGAATTCACTGAAACTCTAGAGAGAGAATTATAAGAGAACCTATAGAAAAGTATTCTGCTACTTCCCTACTCTTATATTCAGTTTCTTTTACGGTAAGGGATGTTATTTGTTGTACCCATGAAGAGAACTTCCATTATTCCAATATTTATTATTCTATTGGAATAACCTGTATACGCGGGCTACCCTATACATGGTGACATTCTTCTAATATTCCGTTCTTTATTATTCACGCTTAATATCCCGTCTGCATGCATTTATGTTTTGACTGGTTCCATTATTTATTATTATGTTTAATATCCTCGTCTGCAATAAATGCGTTCTGGCGGGACTGGTTCCATTATTTATTATTCTGCTTTAATATCATGTCCGTGCGTTCTGTGGGACCGGTTCCATTATTTATTATTCTATCGTAATATCCCGTCGTAGCGCGCTTACATCGGACTGGTTCCATTATTTATTATTCGTCCGAATATCATGTCTGCGTATGTTTACATTTACCTAGTTCCATCCTTTATTATTCATTGAATAACTTTTGCTGTCTGCGCCTCATCGCATGCATGGTGATTTCTTTTGTTATTCCATTCGTTATTATACTCGGTTGGTTAAAACTTTGACTTCTATACCCATGAAATTAGTGGAATATCTTTGATATTTGCGCTTCATCCAAAGATCTTTTCATGGAAATATTCTTTTGAGCATTCTTGAATTTTACTCTACAAAGCGAAAGATCATGTTGACAATTTGGACGTTATTTGTTCCTAGATAAATTAATTCTTGAACTTGTTTTATTGAATTCTTATATCATTGTCATCATCCTCATGTTTATATTTTGTTGAAAGTCATATGTGGCTTCAGTGCATAGATGGACTTGGTATGATTATGACCGTGGATTATTCGATGTAATCATGTACCGTAATGTTACAAATGATGTGATAAAAGTCCTCATTGGCTGTGTAGTGCATTGATGGATAGTTATTGGCATGATCATGACCATTAATGAATACACGAATATCCTCGGTCGTAGTGTGGTTGATTCAATGATGTGGATTATTTATTAAATCGAGTCCCAATGATAAAAGTGATGAAAAACTTTTAAATCATAGAAGATAGTAGATTTTATTCCTACTGACTCTTCTAATGGATTGCTTGTTCCACTGCGCAGCTAAACTTGATAGTTATTATTTATCGCTTTAACACTTTGTTGAAGGCTAACGATAAATTATTCTCGCATTATCTTAGTCATAATATTTCTTCTTGGGCTAGTTGAGCTCACCCTTTCTTTCACCGTTTCTCTTGAAATGAGAACGTAATTGGGACTAGTCGGGAATAGAGTGATAGTCCTAGATGGTGCATTAGTAATCCTCGCTATTACGTGAAATAGTGTGATAATAATTGTAATGAGGACTCCTTTTGAGTTTGTATAATCTCTAGTAGACAATATTTGTATTCAAACTCACGGTTTATGTTTTATCATATTGTACACGATAAATTGTATTATTAAGTTGTATTTAAATTTTGTACCATGATCTCCGCGACTCAAGATGGGTGATGTATACCTAATTTTGGGGCGCCATACTTCATCCCCAAGGCAGATATGGCACTATCCCGCTCAACTATCACTTTGCATCTCTCCGGGTCGATATAGCCTCATCCCGCTCAACAAAGAGCGGCATCTCTCTACGATCTAATGCATCGCCTCTCTCTAATAAAGTTCGTCACTCCCAAAGAAGGGCGGTCAACATCATAGATCGAGCCCGATCTTTCTCAAAGGTCATCGATGAAGACTCTTCTCTAAGTCTCTGTGTCGAAAGTCTTTGAATCACAAAAAATCTTGGTACTAGGAGAATCCGGAAGAAATGTCGGCAACCCAAAAACGGGCTCCTCCTCGATGTAGGTATCAATGTCCTCCATGGGCTCAGATCGTTCGACTCACTATCCCAAGATCTCTGCAGACATCATCAGAAGTGATAAAATCTTTGTCTCCATCCATGCGGAATACTCGCAGAATAACCGGATGACGACCGGATGTAAAAGTAGCAATCTCACGCTGATCCCAACAAGCATACACACGGGATCGGTCCTCTCTTGAGAGATATCGAGAAGCTGAACGCTGACCTATCGCCCCATCAAAAGGATGGAAATCCTGGAACTGGTCGAACTGCGACATCACGGCCAGTGGGTCATAAGTAGTCACGCCCCTCAAGCCAGCCAGAGGGAGGAAGTCCATGCCCGGAACGTGAGTAATGAAGCTGTATGGTGAGCAAAGCCCCGAGCACGACAATATGACGAATGGATCTCTGATATCTGCAAAAAATGCGGACCAAGACAGAGCATCTATACACTCCGACGGTTGAAAGGAGTATGACATGGCCACATCATGGGAAAAGCAATACCCATGCCATCTATGGGTACCAACCGGTCTCAAGTGTGACATAAACCACACGTACAACATGACCGAACTCCCTGTGAACACTCCTGTAGGATACGTGCAACAATAGGATGCCGCCGTAGGGTCTCTGCTACGATCATAGGTACAAACGACCCTCTCTAAGAGATCTCACAGCCATAATGACAGCAATGTCTGTCTCGTCCATATATCGTGGCATACAGACATACGACAGTACGCATAGCATCAGTAGATCAACCCTGGCCAAACGCCAATGGACCTCTGGTGTGGTGAAATCCCCAGAATGTCGTGAGTAGCTATCCTCTGAGCCAAATCTGTCATACAGAAAACGATGGGAGATCACATGGCTAGATGTCAGCTCGTCCTGCACTACTTTGCTCCTCAATCCTGTGAGAGTCATGAATCGTCTACTCATGTCTCCCAAATCTAGATGCACGAAAGGTCTATCTAAAGGCAGCATCGACAAACGTGCATACTCCTCCAGAATAGGAGTCAACTTATGGGTGCCAAAATGGAATACCTGCCTATCAGGTAGCCAATGCTCTAGCATCCCGTCTACAAATCCTGCAGGAACCTGAAAAGGCAATAAAGTCATGGTATGCTGCAGCAACTGATCTACGATCACCCTATCTGGGGTTGACATGCTATCGTACCACGATCGTATACCTAATGCCACCACTGACGGTGGGGTATGATCTATACGGCTAACTGTCGAAGAAGACATCTGTGTGGGTCGTGTCATAAGACCATTCAGGGGTCAATGCTGAATATCTCTGAACATACATACATATGCATAACATGATACATGCATAACAGATAATGGATGGCAATATGATATAGGGAATGAAAAATGGTGCATACATTCCTAAGTATATCATCATCTAATACATCAGCTCTGTACAGCTATAAATATAGGGAAATGGGGAACAACCACCCAATATCTAACAGAGGCCTATCAAAAGATATAACGAGAATATACATCAGAAGAAAACCAGGGTCTCGATGTCTACGTCCTCAATCCTGTCCACCTGATGTAACTCAACCTAAGTCACTGGATCTCTATCAACAGGGATTTCAGGCCTATAAAGAGGAGGATCTGCACTGGCAAAACCGAATGGGTCATCTGAGGGGCCAGCGCCTGAGCTGGAAGGAACAAATAACTCCGCCTCTGCTGGATCTCTGCCCAAATGCCAGATAAATATGTGTGCCTGATCCAAGTGTCGGGTCAAGCTATCAATTTGGGTCATATGAGTCGGAGCTCAGACAGAAGCTACCCAATCCGTCATCATCAAAGAGCTTGGAACCATATCCCCCATGAACTGTGTGGCGCTAGACTGGGCTCCAATAGTGCGAGGGGACCACCACCGTTGGAACGTCTCGTGAGTACATGGACCCTCTGATAATGCAAAGCCGTCAACCCCCAACAACAGGATATTAGTGATGGGTGACTGTGATACGGGCCAATGACGCCTGGCAGGAGGCAAGATCGGTATACGGATCTCCCCTGTGGTGCTCCTTATAGCACGTTCTCCTAAATAGAGCTCCTACCCTGCATCAGTGAAGAAAGGAACACTCCTGGTAGAGATCAAATACTCGACTCCGGTCGGATGTCCATCCTCAAAGCCGATAATCAAATGCTCCCCTTAATAGGGAATCCATGTAATGGTACCCACCGTCAGCAAACTCCAGCTGCATATGGCAATGAGTGAATCCCTCAGCTATAGGGACCTCTGGCAAAATAGAATGGTGCCATTGTCGTCCTCGTGGATAGGTATCTAACCCTAACACACTCACAGGATGCAAACATGGGAGCCTCTCATAGGCCCAAAACTGCCAACACAATGGCAAAACATCTGCTATCAGTAAAGACTCTTAAACCTATGAATGGGAAAAGACAAGAGAAATACTCACCAGTAAAAATGGGTAAAATCCTAGCCAAGCCTCAGTCAATCCCTGTGAGCGCATGCGAATGCCCCAGAGGAAATAGGCAAAGGTGTAAGAGCCCCAATCATACTCTCCTATACGGTCCACATCACGGGTGGCGCCGATCAAAGCAAAGGATACCGTAGAAGAGTTATCTGCTATGAAGCAGCCTCGAATGATCATCAGGAATAATTACCGCAGAACGCGATCCCTAATCCTGACATCATCAGACATGGGCTCACTCAAAAGCCAACTCATAGCATCTACGCTCAAAGGTCCTGAACCGACAGTCCTGCCTTTGAGCGCCTCCACCGGAACTCCTAGTAAGGATCTGACGGCAGTGGGGGTGATATTCTCCATGCAAGGCACTGGCTCCCCTCCAAACTCCATACCTGTGATAAATCGTCAGTCCATAGACGTCATCATCACCTCGCAATCCAGTAGATGGAGTGACTGAGTCTAATAAAACCATCGCTAAGACAATTCCCTGAGGTAACCCAGGGACAACGACGGGGAAGGATGGAGAAGAATGCCCCGAATCCCCACTCATGCACTGCTGCTCTATAGTCAGGGTGAAGCGCCTGGTACATGGAGTGAATGCTAAACCAGTTCTCTCGAGGCTGTATAAATTTTAGAACCTGCATGAAATGCAGATCAACATCAGAACCCTTTAATCCTCATCAATAAGAAAGAAGGAAGATCAAAGTCTAACGCCATACCTTGTTAGCATGCAATTACATAGATGGATGTCTACTCAAATCACCCAGCAACTCTGGGTTTGCCACCTAAATGCTTGGAAGCTCCTTGCGAAGGACATGTGCAGCAGGAGCGGGATCCTCCATCAGAATATCCGCTTCCTCGTCCTCAACGTCTGGCACATCTACCCGGACAGGATGAATCACGGCCTCCACCAACCGACGAGGCTGTTTGACAGAACGGGGACGAGGCACTTCGGAAGCCCTTCGTCGTACGCCAGAAGTGGTCCTATAGGAACTGGTCAGCTGATCCGGATCCATAATATCTGGACAACAAGTCTCCAAATCACCTCAGAAAAGGTGTGGTATTTCCTTACCTTGAGCTTTTTAAAATGCCTTTATTACTATATGCATGCGTGCATTTACTTTACACATAGTTAAAATGCATGACTACCCAATGCCTACATTTGAAATTTTTTTTGCCATAGTCCCCTTTGAAAATTGGACTATCCACATGCACATAAGTATGTCTAGGTGGCCATTCAGTAGCACACCTGCCCCAAAGTCATATACATAATATATGCATTAAAAATCAAAATCATTATGCATAAGACCAACCTCAATGCAAGGAGTACTTTTCCTTTATACCTTTTGCTCATTGGACCTCAAATAGGACAAAAAATAGCAGGAAAAGGTGCCAATTTGACTGTCTCAAAAGTCAAATTTTTTTACATCATTATGTTCAGCATGGTTTAATACTAACATTTACTATGTTGAATATTTTTTATCAAGTTATTTGTGCATACATAATCACTACTATGTGTTTAGATTCATTTCGATGCGATAACTCACAATCCAATGTGATAGAAACCGGAAAATACATGCATATCGCTACTGGGATAGTGTAGAACACTTGTACGGTGATAGAATTTGCGAAAAGCGGCCCAACTCAAAGAGATCTCAAGATGGCTCACGGTTTTCTCTATGCGAAGTAAGTTGAAAGTGACTTGTGAAGACCAACTTGCAAGATTTATGATCCGCGGTTGGCCGCAGGCTCATCTGCGGCTGCAGCAGGTGCACCTGCGGCATCCCTAAGTGGGTCCCACCCCTCCGGCTCGGTCCAGTTCGAGTTACAAAGGAGTTCTCATGGACTAGAAAGGTCAAATCGAGAATAAAAATGCCACGCGATTGAGCAAAACAGCATACAATCCTGGTTTTCTCAAATGAGACTTTGAATCTGTACATTGCCCATTGGTAGTCACCCGAACACGAGGTATACCCTGCCAATGATCTCATTTGTCACAAATCACATCCAGCAATACCTCGTACAGGTCCGATGCCGCCAACTCCAAGTCGTTACCCTACGTGAGTCCCCGACGGGGGTTACAACGTGAGTCCCCGACGGGGGTTACAACGTATGTCCCCGACGGGGGTTACAACGTAGATCCCCGATGGGGGTTACAACACTTTCATCCGTTGACATGTCTATCAACGAAGGTCAAGCAGCCTTGACGTTATTTCAGCCGATGGCAAGTAAACCCATCGAAGCATTGAGAACCGTTCGATAAGTTGCGTACGTACTCATGCGTCCCCAGTAGATCCCCGACGGGGGTTACAACTTATATCTCCAGTAGGAGTAACGACGCATGCTCAGCCGTTGACACACATATCAACGAAGGTCAAGCAACCTTGACGTCATTTCAGCCGATAGTGATTAAACCTATTAGAGCTCTAGAGCTATTCGAGGTCTTCATACCCAACTGCACGTATTCACTAGCGGATCCCCGGCGGGGGTCACAACGCAATGCTCCATTGATCTACATGACAACAAAGGTCAAACAACCTTGACAATCTACAGAATCTCAGTCTTTGATTCACACGTCAGCGAAGGTCAAGCAGCCTCGACAATATATCCCACAGGATTTCTCAGTCGTTGATTCACATGTCGGTGAAGTACACGTCAATGAAGGTCAGGCATCCCTGACAGCATTTGTTGTTGGCAGTAAATCCAACAGAATCTTGACATGTCCTGGCAATACCAACCAGGAAAGGTCAATGTTATCAAAGAGGATAGATGATGGAATATGTTATACACATCCTCAAACAGATCAAGCTTTATCCCCACAGATCTCTTGCACATAAGAGGTATCTCTTCGGGATCAAGTCGTTATCAAGAATACAAGAATTTGGTGATAACTCCAACATCAACATCCTAACAGATTCGGCTTACACATCAAATCTTGTGACGCCCCCAAAATTAGGTATACATCACCCATCTTGGGTCGACACTTACATGGTACAGAATTTAAAAACAACTTATTAACATAACTGTCGTGTACAATACGACATAAACTGTGAGTTTAAATACAAATATCATCTACTAGATATTATACAAACTCAAATAAAAAGTCCTCATTACAGTTATTATCACACTATTTTACGTAATAGTGAGGACTACTAATGCTATCTTCAGACCATCACTGCTTCCGACTGTCCCAAATATATTATCATTTCACAAGAGAACAAAGAAAGAAAGGGTGAGCTCAACTAGCCCAAAGAAGAAATATTATGACTAAGATAATGCGTAATAAATTATCAATAGTCTTCAATAATGTTAAATTGATAAAATACAATAGACAACCAGGTTTAACTCATGCAATGAATATGCAATCCATTAAAAGAGTCAAGTAGAAAATAAAGTCTACTATCTTTTAGGTTTTAAAAGGTTTTTCATCACTTTTTATAGTCGAGACTCGCCTTTAATAAATATTTCACATCATCGAATCACCCCCGCACTACTAGGCCAAGGATATTCTTTAGTATCACGACCATAATTATTCATGCACTACGGGCCAAGAATATTTGTGTATTCATTAATGGTCATGATCATGCCAACAATCGTCTGGCACAATGCACTACTTCTTACCAATTTGAGGATTTTATCACATCATTTGTAACATTACTACCATGATTACACCGGAATAGTCTCTCGGTCATAATCATACCAAGTCCATCTATGCACTACATGAGCCACGAGGACTTTCAAAAAATATAAACATGAGGATGATGACAATGATATAAGAATTAAATAAAACAAGTTCAAGAATTATTTTATCCAGAATTATTAACGTCCCAAATTGTCAACATGATACATTGTTTTTGTAGAGTAAAATTCAAGAATGATCGTAAGAATATTTCCATGAAAAGATATCTTGGATGAAACGCAAATATCAAGGATATTCTACTAATTTCATGGAGTATAGAAGTCAAAGTTTTAACCAACCGGGTATAATAAAGAATGGAATAACAAAAGAAATCACCATGCATGCGATAGACCGCCTGCACGCATGAAAGTTATTCCAATGTAATAATAATAAATAATGTAACCGGTCGGTGAAATTCACAATCGGCGGGATGTTCCAATGTAATAATAAAGATGGAACTGCATCCGTGTAAAACACACGATAGGATATTCCAACGAATAATAAAGATTTTAACCAGTCCCCGTGTAAAACACATGCATGTGATGTTCCAATGTAATAATAAAAAGATTTTAACCAGTCCTGTAAAAACACACGCATGTGATGTTCCAATGTAATAATAAAAAGATTTTAACCAGTCCTGTAAAACACACATGCATGGATGTTCCAATGAATAATAGAAGAATGTAACCAAGTATAGGGTAAACCACTTATACAAAGTTATTCCAATGAGAATAATAAGCAATGGAATAACAACAGCTTCTTCATGAATAAGAAAGAATAACACCCCTTACATTTGGTAGGAGATTGAATATCGCAATTAGTAGTAACAAAATACTCTTCTTCTTTCTCTCTTATTCTTTCTATACTTTCTCTCTATAGCTTGAATGAATTAAGTGAAAATAATGAAGCCCTAGGCCTCTATTTATAGAAGATTTCTAGCTTAGCACCCGCTTAGTGTGAAAAGGCAAGTGGCTCGATTTGAATTGGCCTTTGTAAGTAATGTGAAACGACAAGTGGTTCGGCGCTCGTAATGTGAAACGACAAGTGGTTCGACGTCTGGTAAAGGTAATTACTATTAACGAAGGTAAATACTATTGACGAAGGTAAATACTATTCACAAGGGTAATTACTATTGACGAAGGTAAATACTATTGACGAAGAGACTCTTAGATGATGACATATGAGCCCCCCATAAAATAATCAAACTTACCACAAATCATCAACACATATTTAATCTTTCAACAATTATTAATCATTTATAACTTATCGCCTCAATTATTGATTTAATACTATAACATATTATACGATGATAATCTTTGACAATAATTGAATCAATAATATAAGAGATATGATGCGTGAATTATCGTAGCAATAATTGAGCATAAATGAGTGACTTCTCACGTAAGCATCAATAATCAATACCGCAGTACTACTATGCAACTACGCCAGACATCGTATTTTTTTACCAAGGGTAGTTCAACAGCTTTTAACAGTAACACCTCCGCCGTTATTTTTATAAAATATTTTTGTCGCTTTCTCAATCCGACAATAATTTACATTAGGGGGTCCACCAATGATTGAGCCATTATATTTAATATTCCCTAACAAAAAGAATATTCCCCGACCAAATGAATATTTTATAACAACTTGCATACTTTGCAAAATTTATAAATATTACCCACAACTATAACATTATATCAAATTTATTCCATAATATTCAAAAATAATATTTATAGAAAAATTCATCTTTATTAAAAAGTCAGGGTCTTACAACCTCCCTTCTTATGAAATTTCGCCCTCGAAATTAGGTACGATACTGGTATGTCAAGAGGTAAGGATACCTTGATTTCATTTCGCATTCTAACTCCCAAGTCATTTCCTCAACATCGTGGTTCCTCCACAAAACTTTGACTTGAGGTATAACCTTGGAGCGTAGAATATGTTCCTTCTTATCCAAAATTTGAACAGGGAACCTCTTCATACGTCCAAATCTTCCGCTATTTCGTCCTGGTTCTAACTCAATAATATGGTTCGGGTCTTTCACATATTTACGTAACATAGATATGTGAAAACATTATGAACACGAGACATATTTGGCGGTAAAGCGAGTCTATAGGCCACAGTTCCTACTCGATCGAGGATTAAAAATGGACCGATGAATCGAGGGTTAAGTTTTCCTCTCTTTCAAAATCTCATAACTCCTTTCCATGGAGCAACACGCAACAACACATGATCTCCTATATCGAATTCCACGTCCTTTCGATGAAGATCAGCATAACTCTTTTGTCGATTTTGTGAGGTTTTTATACGTTGTCGGATCGTTTGAATCTTTTCCGTAGTCATACGTACCAACTCCCGGTCCCAACAACGTTGCTTCACCCACCTCATCCCATCATCTTTGAGAACGACACTTTCTTCCATACAACGCTCAATGGAGCCATGCCAATACTTGCTTGATAACTTGTTGTTGTAGGAAAACTCCACCAATGGTAAGAACTTGTCCCAACTCCCTTGAAATCAAGGACACGAGTCTTAATAGATCTTCAAGAGTTTGAATAGTCTTCTCCCGATTTTCCGTCTGGTCCGAGGATGATATCTTAGAAATAAATCGTAAGTCTGTGCTCCGTAGCTTTTTGCAAACTAACCCAAAATCGTGAAGTGAATCTTGGGTCTCGATCGAAACTATGGATACCGCATACCATGCGGTCTTACAATCTCGCTTATGTACATACGAGCAAGACGTTCAAGTGTATAAGTTTCTCGTGTCGGTAAGAAATGAGCGACTTGGTTAACTCTATCAACAATGACCCAAATCGCATCAATGCCTTGAGAAACCTTAGGAAGACCGATGCTTAAATCCATGGTAATGTGCTCCCACTTCCATTCTGGAATTTCAAGTGGTTGCAATGGACCTTTTGGAACTTGATGCTCGCTTTAACTCGTTGACAAGTTAGACACCTTGAGATAAACAAATACTATCTCTCTCTTTCATATTGCTCCACCAAAATGTATGGCGATTTAATATCATGATACATTTTGGTACTCCTGTGATGGATTGCAAATGGTGTGTTGTGTGCCTCCATCATGATATTATACTTTAAATCGTGGTCGTTAGGAACACAAAGTCCGGAGTTGACTCAAGTATTCCTTCTTCATCGATTCTTGCTTCCCAGCATAGCACCTTCTTGCACTTTCTTCCTCATACGCATCACGCTCCGTGTCAGTAGCTTGAAGCGACTTTAACTTTATCAATTAAAGTCGGTTCTACTCGTATACTCGCTTATCATCACATGCGTCCCCTCGAGTCTTTAATTCTATCTCCATCCTTTGCAAGTCACACAAAATGGGCCTTTGCGTTGACAATATCGCACTCGTATTGCATATGATTTTCTACTCAATGTGTTAGCTACCACGTTAAACTTTTCGAGATGGTATTGGATGGTATGATCATAATCTTTCAACAGCTTCAAGCCAACGTCGTTGTCGCATGTTGAGTTCCTTTTGAGTGAAGAAATATTTGAGGCTTTTATGATCCGTAAAGATCTCCACTTTCTCCCCATACAAGTAATGCCTCCAAATTTTAAGTGCAAAGACAACAGCTGCCAACTCTAGATCATGAGTAGGATAATTCCTTTCATATTCTTTGAGTTGTCGCGAGGCATAGGCTATTACTTTTCCATGTTGCATGAGAACACATCCCAACCCTTTGCCCGAAGCATCACTGTAGATGACAAACCCCTCCGAGCCGATGGTATTGTCGAACAGTCTTTGAAATAAGTCTCCTCTTGAGTTCTTGAAAACTCTTCTCACATTCTTCGCTCCAACCAACTTTGTATCTTTCCAAGTCACCGAGTCGATGGAATAGCGATTCGAGAAAATCCTTCCACGAATCTCCGATAATAACCAAACTAAACCGAGAAAGCTACGTGCTTGATCATCGATTTAGGTTGTTCCCGACTTTGAATAGCTTCAATCTTTCTTTGGGTCAACGGATATTCCATGACTTGATACCACGTGCCCAAGGAATGCTACTTCTTCAAGCCGAACTCGCATTTCTTCAACTTGGCATAAAGCTTATATTCACGAAGCTTTTGGAGTGTCGACCTCAAGTGTTGCTCATGATCTTCACGGCTTTTGGAATAAATAAGGATGTCATCAATAAAGACGACCACAAAGTGATCTAAATATTCCTTGAATACTCGGTTCATCATATCCATGAAGGCGGCGGGGAGCATTAGTCAATCCAAAGGACATGACTAGAATTCATAATGCCCGTCTCGAGTTCCGAAGCCGTCTTTGGAATGTCGTGAGTTCTAATCTTCAATTGGTGATATCCTAACGAAGATCAATCTTTGAAAAGAATTTGGCTCCTTGCAATTGGTCAAACAGTCATCAATACGTGGCAATGGATACCTATTTTTGATGGTGACGTGATTCAACTCCAGATAATCAATACAAAGTCGCATACTCCCATCTTTCTTCTTCACGAATAGAACAGGAGCACCCCAAGGAGAAGTACTAGGACGAATAAAGCCAATGTCTAACAATTCCTGCAGTTGGGTCTTTAACTCCACGAAGTTCAATAGAGCCATTCGATATGGGGCTTTGGAAATAGGTTTTGTCTGGGGTTCAAGGTCGATACAAAATTCAATTTCACGCCTGGGGGTAGGCCAGAAGTTCTTGAAATACGTCGGAAATTTATTAACAATAGGAATATCGTTTAAAATCGGCGTATTTTTATTTAAATCGTGACATGAGCTAAGAAAGCTTGACATCCGCTTTTCAATAAACGAATAGCTTTATGGCTTGAGATGACCGTGATTGATTTTAATGGTTTGGTCGTTTGAATTAGCATAATAGGTTGATTAGGAATATGAAAGCTAACAACCTTACGAAAACAATCAATTTTTGCATGATAAGTAGTTAACCAATCAATCCACTAGAATCACGTCCAAATGCAAGTATTTTTAATGAGATAAGATCGACGGTAATGTGAGGGTACCGATTTGAATCAAACAAGACTTATAAACAAAGTGGATGTAATGAAGGTTTCTCCCAACGGAGTTTCCACAGATAAGTCAAAGTCTAATTTCTCCTGAGTCAAATTTAATCGATGAGCGCAAGTAGGAGAAATAAAAGAATGGGTAGAACCCAGGTATCAAATAAAGTATAGACTTCATTAGAGTTTATGATAAGCTTACCCGTGATGACCTCATTCGGTTCCTTGCTCTTTGGGAGGTCACAACAAATGCTCTCCTTAGACTACCTGGGTTTTGAATTTTCTCGGGATGGCCTTTGGTGCCTCCATCCTAGCTTTGAATTTGTCTTGATGGCGACAAAATCGAGCTAAGTGACCTTCTCTTCCACAATTATAACATGCTTTGGACGTGGCGCAGATTTGATGATGTGTCCCTCTCCTCCGCATTTGAAGCATATGATAGGTGGTCTTTCTCCTTCCTTAACAATGGGTCTTTGGTCTTTGACGTCTTTCCATCATTGTTGAATCTCCTTTTCTTGAAATGTCCATTCTTATTGTTTTGGCCTACGATTACCACCGAGTGGTTACCATATCCGCCTGTTGATTCCTCTCCACGCTTGTTGTCACCGCCTCGATGACTATTCTCGCCGGTATTATAATTTTCTTTACCTCTCTTTTAGTCATCGTTGACTCATTATCGCGCTCCACTAATCGAGCCCTATTTACAACATCCTAATACAAACACGGTTTATGAGAAATAAGATGTTGGCGTATCTCCTGACTTCAAACCTCTTAAAAACATTCGCGCCATTCTCTCTTCATTATCCACCAGTGGGACGAAAACCGTGATAACTCATAAAATTTTGCCTCGTGTTGTGACACGGTCCATATTGTTTTGTTCCAACTTGATAAACTCCACCTCCTTCATGTGGCGAATACTTTCGGAAAGTATTTGTCGTTGAATGACTCTGGAACTTCTCCCAAGATATCTTGATGCAATTTGGTTGAGTACGTTTCTGGATTCCCACCAATGTCCGCCTCTCCAAGCAACATAAAGGCGTGAAGGGAACCTTTTGCTCCTCGGAGCATCCCAAGACATCAAATATCTTGTAATCTGCTTTATCCATGCTTCCGCTTGAGAAGTGGTTTTGCTCTCTCCTTAAACTCCGGTGGTCCCAGCTCCTTAAATTGTTTAGCGGTGACCGCCGAGAGTTTTCCGTGTTTCCACCTACGTTTTGGGCGAGAGTCGCTCTACTTTCTTTGTTGTATAAATTGCATAAAGCCTCTGAACATTTGATCATTCGTCATTTGGTCGGTGTTGTTGTTTGCATGAGGATTGTCGCCTTCACGATGCACATTATCCTCGATTATTGATATGTGGTGAATCAACAATCGCTCAAAGCTCCATTGCTATTCTCAACATTCTCGGATGTCATTTTCGAGATCTCGCCACAAAACAAAATGTTAATTGACATGTAACAAATTATCCCTATCTTCCGACCAACCAATAAAATATCACATAAACTTAGGTAGGTCATACTAGCGAAGGTATTCCCCCTCTCCCTCCTAGTACTATTCTCACATCTTAGCCAGGATCATATCCTAAGCTCGATACCAACCGTGGCGCCCCCAAAATTAGGTATACATCACCCATCTTGGGTCCACACTTACATGGTATGTAATTTAAAAACAACTTATTAACATAACTGCCGTATACAATACGACATAAACCGTGAGTTTAAATACAAATATCGCCTACTAGATATTATACAAACTCAAATAAAAAGTCCTCATTACAGATTATTATCACACTATTTTACGTAATAGTGAGGACTACTAATGCTATCTTCAGGACCATCACTGCTTCCCCAGACTCGTCCCAAATATATTATCATTTCACAAGAGAACGGTGAAAGAAAGGGTGAGCTCAACTAGCCCAAGAAGAAATATTATGACTAAGATAATGCGAATAAATTATCAATAGTCTTCAATAATGTTAAACCGATAAAATACAATGACAACCGGTTTAATCATTGCAATGAATATCTGATCCATTAAAAGAGTCAAGTAGAAAATAAAGTCTACTATCTTTTAGGTTTTAAAAGGTTTTTCATCACTTTTTATAGTTTGAGACTCGACTTTAATAAATATTTAACATCATCGAATCACCCCCGCACTACTGACAAGGATATTCTTTTTAGTATCACGACCACAATTATTCATGCACTCGGGCCAAGAATATTTGTGTATTCATTAATGGTCATGATCATGCCAACAATCGTCTGCACAATGCACTACTACCCTTTCGAGGATTTTTATCACATCATTTGTAACATTACGGTCATGATTACAATCGAATAGTCTCTCGGTCATAATCATACCAAGTCCATCTATGCACTACAGTGCCACGATGACTTTCAAAAAATATAAACATGAGGATGATGACAATGATATAAGAATTAAATAAAACAAGTTCAAGAATTATTTTATCCGGAATTATTAACGTCCAAATTGTCAACATGATCTTTGTTTTGTAGAGTAAAATTCAAGAATGATCGGAAGAATATTTCCATGAAAGATATCTTTGGATGAAACGCAAATATCAAAGATATTCTACTAATTTCATGGAGTATAGAAGTCAAAGTTTTAACCAACCGGGTATAATAAAGAATGGAATAACAAAAGAAATCACCATGCATGCGATGAGGCCGCACAGCACGCATGTTATTCCAATGTAATAATAAATAACGGAACCGAGTCGGTGAAATTTACAAGCGGGATGTTCCAACAGAATAATAAAGATGGAACGGTCCGGTGTAAAACACACGATAGGATATTCCAATGAGAATAATAAAGATTTTAACCAGTCCTGTGTAAAACACACGCATGTGATGTTCCAATGAGAATAATAAAGATTTTAACCAGTCCGTGTAAAACACACGAGCGGGATGTTCCAAATGTATAATAATAAAGATTTTAACCAGTCCTGTAAAACACACGCAGCGGATGTTCTAACGTAATAATAGAAGAATGTCACCAAGTATAGGGTAAACCACTTATACAAGTTATTCCAATGAATAATAAGCAATGGAATAACAACAGTTCTCTTCATGAATAAGAAAGAATAACACCCCTTACATTTGGTAGGAGATTGAATCTTTGCAGTTAGTGTAGTAACAAAATACTCTTCTTCTTTCTCTCTTATTCTTTCTATACTTTCTCTCTCTATAGCTTGAATGAATTAAGTGAAAATAATGAAGCCCTAGGCCTCTATTTATAGAAGATTTCTAGCTTAGCACCGCCGTAAAAAAGGCAAGTGGCTTTGACGAATCGGTTTGGCGCTTTGTAATGTGAAACGACAAGTGGTTCGACTTTGTAATGTGAAACGACAAGTGGTTCGACGTCTGGTAAAGGTAATTACTATTAACGAAGGTAAATACTATTGATTTAGGTAAATACTATTCACAAGGGTAATTACTATTGACGAAGGTAAATACTATTGACGAAGAGACTCTTAGATGATGACATATAGAGCCCCCATAAAATAATCAAACTTACCACAAATCATCAACACATATTTAATCTTTCAACAATTATTAATCATTTATAACTTGTCGTCTCAATTATTGATTTAATACTATAACATATTATACGATGATGATCTTTGTGACAATAATTGAATCAATAATATAAGAGATATGATGCGTGAATTATCGTAGTAATAATTGAGCATAGCCGAGTGACTTCTCACGTAAGCATCAATAATCAATACTGTGTGCTACTACTTAACTACGCCAGACATCGCATTATTCTTACTTTTACCGGGTAGTTCAATGCTTTTAACGGTAACACCTCCGCCGTTATTTTTATAAAATATTTTTGTCGTTTTCTCAATCCGACAATAATTACATTAGGGGGTCCACCAATGATTGAGTTGAGCCATTATCAAATATTCCCTAACAAAAAGAATATTCCACGACCAAACGAATATTTTATAACAACTTGCATACTTTGCAAAATTTATAAATATTACCCACAACTATAACATTATATCAAATTTATTCCATAATATTCAAAAATAATATTTATAGAAAAATTCATCTTTATTAAAAAGCTGGGGTCTTACAAATCTGGTCAGCATTGCCAATCTCTAGTTGAAGCAACAGGGATCCCGCAATCATCCCCAGCATGTTGGGCTACAACCTCGTACACATGCATCATACATTTGCATCATTTTGCTACGCATAGTACCACGTTCATCTTGTTGCATTTCAAGTGTCTAGGATTCTTTATCCTACCCACACATCGCCATGCATGAGTATGATAAAGAGGTGCATCTGTAGACACTCAAAATTTTCTGTACCACTGTCACTAACATTGCAGGAGGACATATTCGTCTTTTAAGAGGGAACCCTGAAAGACAATCCATATCCATACCAGATACTACCGGAAGTTCAACATCAACCCCAGATCACACTCTGGGAGTAACAGTTCCTACCTCGGATGTAACCCCGAGGCATGCAAATCCAATGCCGGAACACACACCGGAGAAGACCGATTAATCTCGGAGATAACCCCGAGGTATCTAGTCTCATTCCCAACCATGGGAATAGCCACCAACCTTGGTGATAACCCAAAAGAATGCAGTTTCAGCGATAACCCCAGAAATGTTTGTTTCAAATGCAACCAACTTCAATCTCGGCGCTCACAACGAGATACACTGCACCAACCCGGTAATAACATCGGGAAGACAGGCACACCTCAAAGATGACAGTGAGGACCTTCAACAATTACAGCAGGCCAATCTCAGTGAAGTCTGAGCAACGTCCGCTTTATTAGCCCAATCCGGCGATAACACTGGTGAGGGGCAACATCGTCATCTCATCAACACGATGCCACATCACGTCTCTACGCAACGATGTCCCACAAGACTAACCAATCCCGAGTGACTATTGTGCGGGGTAACGGATGAATGTTGAAGCTTGAAGACCGGAGGGCATCATCCCATCTTCAATGACTTCGTACAAACTCTAATTCCATGCCATTGTACAACTCTCGACAACGGCGGTCCGAAATAGGTCCTGTATACCTCAAACGGATGCCCGGATTGCACTTCTGAAAGTTCGAGTGGACATTACAGTGCTTGAGTGCACGTACTTTGAGATGACCCGACCCGACAAACCCGGGCCCACCAGGGTTGCCTCTAGTACACCTGCGGCTCAGCCCATTTTTTAAGAGAAAAAGGCGAGGAAGCCTTGCCCAATTTGCTCTGCACTCACCCCATGCAGTGTACTCTCCCCTTTTAAACACCTGTGAGCTCATATATATCCCTTTTGTACCTACAAGAGTCAGTGTTTACCCACTCTAAAGATATAGAAGCCTTCTTTATCAGTCAGCTGTAAGCCTTCTCACACACTTTAGAGTCTTTCTCTTCATCTTTGCACACACCCTTCTACACGTTGAGAGTCGTGTTGCTTGCTTTTGCCCGTACTTCGGTCCATGGTTTCATTTCATGCAGTATATATATATATATATATATATATATATATATATATATATTATATTTACATATATATTGACTAACGTTATCGAGTTATGCCTCGATTGAGCTGAGATTTACATGCAGAAGCGTTTATTTGATTTAATATATATATATATATATATATATATATATATACATTTATATATATTAATTATGTGTCGAACTTTGTTCGATGAGCCTAGACTTCACTCTGGTGCGTTTACTGCATTTATATATATATATATATATATATATATATATATATATATATTGTCCCACAGAGTTTACTTACGTGGTTGTTGATCGCTTTTACGACTTTCTTTACATTTCGTCTCACACTGAGTTTACTTATTGGTAGTTGGCCGTATTCTGACTTTATTTACATTCTCATCCTCGCTCGAGTTTCCTTCGTGATTGGCCGTATTCTGACTTTATTAACGTTTACGTCCCGCTTTGAGTTTCCTCCGTGGTGGTTGATAGCTTTTAACAGCTTTATTTACATTTCTGATCCCCCATGGAGGTGCTTCGTGGTTGGTGATCCTGTCTGTATATATATATTTATAGATTTTATATATATACCTGCTTACTGCTTTCATACAAATTACGGTATCTTGTGCGCCTAGGAATCATGTGATCACAGATTCAGCCTATTGAATCTAGATTCGGTTCCCGTGATGGACATTTTCAGCTGTAAGTAGCTTGTAAATTATTCTGCGGTGTCTGAATTTCCTCAGATGGTTTCCATACCCACGAGGAAGTCGGCATCATTGTGTATATTATTTTCATATGGATGCCTCGCATTCGTAAAATAAAATCAATCAAGCCGAACACTTAATAAAATGGGAGTGTAAAAGGTCTCAATTACTATTGAGCATCAGGGTTTGAAAAACCTTTTTATAAAACATCATTGCCATATCTTGCTAAAAATGAATTTTTACATAAATTCAAACCCTATGTATATAGGTGCGAACGAGGCCTCGTACTACTCCCAAATAAGAGCAAAGTGATCCCCACACACACATTCAGATAATAGTTTCTTGAAAAGAGGCGGTCACCGTGGTAACACGGATGTCGGGGGGTGCCTAACACCTTCCCCCCGCATAACCAAGTCCCCGGACCTTAATGAATGTCAATTTCACCGACCCGTTTAGCAGTGTCACATCACTGGGTCAATGTGCAAACCTTTTTTCGGTTGTGTTGGTACAACCATTTAAAAAACCAACTGGCGACTCTTAACAGTCCATCGTCGACATTATACATGTCGTACTTAACGTAATAGAGATGCCGATTATAAACACGTAATAGAGTATGAGCCTATTCATATCGAGAAAGACTTAACGTAGGACGAGATGCCGATTCAAATCATCGATTGAAAAGAGCAAGTTCTACGGAACAAAGTTATACCTTCCGTGAAGGTGTTATGGAAGAACCACGATGCAGAAGAAGCAATGTGGGAATAGGAAGAAAAGATAAGGAAGGATTACCCTCATTTGTTTGTGTAATGTGAGATGAGATTCTGGGGACAGAAGCTTTATTAGGGGGGAAGAATGTAACGACCGAGAAATTTAAATCTTTTGTAAAATACTTTTAATTAATTAAATAATCAATAAAATTATATTAATGGATGTGTTTATCGTCGAATAAATATTTTTTTAATTGATTTAATTTTGTTTAGTTAATTATTTGTTAAATAAATAATTAATGAGTTAATGAAATTATTATTATATTAATATTTCAATCTGATGGTAAGTATTTGTATAGAGTTATGTGAATAAATGAATTATTTAATTAATTGAATTAATAAATTAAGTATAAAAGTTTAATTAAATATAATGTGACAAATAACTATATTATAAGAAGTTATTAAAATAAATTAAAGTAAAGTAGTTTAATTTGGTTGTGCGAAACAAGACTTAATGGTATTAAGTGTTTAATTTTAAATGGTTTTTGCCAAACAAGGCCCTATGGCTTTTAGATTTCCTTTTTAATTTTGAATTATTATATAAATAAAATAAATTAAAATAATAAATAAAATATATTTATATTATATACGTTAGTAACTGATTTTGTAATTAGTAGGGTTATTAAGGGTTATCAGTTTTAATCTTGCGCTTGAATATTAGTTGATTTTCTTATTACGCATTCTATTTTCCAAGCTTGAGAGTTCAGAAAGTTGAGGGAGAAGTTGTGAGGGAATTGAGAGAGTCTTAAGAGTTTTCACAGCAAATTCCAATGATTAGCAGTGATTGTATTAGAAATTGAAGGTATGTTCACAACCTTAGTGTTATATATATATATATATATATATATATGTGTGTGTGTGTGTGTGTGTGTGTGTGTGTGTGTGTGTGTGTGAGGCTACGACAAACTTTTATATAATCTGTAAATTTCAAATTGTTGAATTGTTGCTATACAATGGGATTACTTGTGATTATATGAGTATATGGTGATTAGAGGTTGTACTTAAACGAGAAATTCATGCTAATTTCGGATATGAGTAGAAACTTTATCAGTATATATATATATATATATATATATATATATGTTTTCATATGTAGCTATGTAAGTATCAATTTTAATGGCCATTTTGTATGGAAAAGTATAAATTGAAGCTTGTATATGTTAGTTCATTGAGATACGAGCATAACGTAATTTGAATGAGATGATTTGGTCATGTATTGAATTCACAGTGATGATTTTATGATGAATGTCAAGAAAATTGTGTTTTTCATGAAAACGTGAAAATTGAGAAATTAAAATAGTTTTTACTGGTTGTTAAATTGTGATAAGTGGTTGAATATGTTAGAAATTATGTTTATGATAGTTGTATATTTTTTTACGTGTTATTATCCTTGTTTGGTGGGTGAAATTCGTGTTAGTTGGCTTAAGAAAAGTGTCGAAGCTCTATTTTGCAATCTGGCATGGCAGGCAATCGCCGCCGCGGCGCCGCAATCCCTAGTATAAAAAGCTGGCGGCCGCTAGCGCCAAAGGTGTCTGCCTCGAATAGATGAAGTCTGCTAATTCTGCAAACTTTGGTCGTTCAATGTAACTTAGCTCAAAGTTAGGTTAATGTGAGAACCATGTAATAACAAGGTTAAACAAAGTTGTGTTATGTGGATTGTAAATTCAAAGTTGTAAAAATGATTTGTAAGTCATGAATGTATTGTGTTATAACTTAGCTTAGACAATGAATGGTGAATAAGTCTTTTGATGTTAACACTTGTGATTTCTGAAATGAGCGCTAAGATATGGACGGTGATTAATATAAAACCATGGAATCCTAGGAAGACTTAAATACTTGGCTGAAATTCAAGTTCGATTAAAGAGAAATGTAGTATTATTTAATAAGAGTTGAAAATGTGAGTTGGATGTTAAAAGTATTATGTAAGTGTTAGTGAGTTTTCAGATTCGTGTTATGTGGTTTAGTATTGTGGATAGACCTTAAACTAAAGGTTATAACTTAACTATGATGAGAAATAAATCTATGAGGTTAATGTATGTAGCTAATGGATGTGATATTCCTAATGGGATGTGTAGGTTATTGGAGTACGTGAATTGTAATTGTATAGCTTACGCAAGAGGCAAGTTCCCTAACCTTTGCTACTTTATTATTCAGCAAGGTTACTTTTCACTGTTATGTTATACTTATGCAAATTCTCTATTTCTAATATCTTGTTGAGCAGTTTATTGTTATGCGAGTTCTTTAACCCTAATTTACTGTTGAGCAAGTTAATTAATCTTTATTTCTTTATTCCAAACGAGATTGCTTTGGTTATTCAAAGTCTGTAATGTTGTTGTAAGAAATGTGTTTATTCAGCTACTAATAACTGTTGTTTGATCTTCGTTCTCCAATGTCATTGTACTATCTTACCTTATTGTAGTGAACTCTAAGTTGTCTAGCGATTCTTTACCAATTCAACTAATCCTTAGTTGATGAATGTTCTAAACTCTAAATTACCCTTGAAATCAACCCAAAACAAACTTCCTTTTGTTTGTGTATGTACTCACACAAATTTTGAGAGCATGTTGTCGATGATAACATTTGTTCAATTTAGAAATTGTTAATACTCTAGCTCTTATTGATTCATCGATATACCTTGTTCATGAAGATATTATAATCAAACTCTTGAATAGTTATTTGTTTCTATCTAATTCAACTAGTACTTGGTTGATGAGCATTATAAAGATCTAGAATTCCTTGGAAGCTAATTCCTAACCAAACTTCATTTGGTTCGGAACCTGATAATCTTAGATGAGATGAACAACCCTATTATTAGGGGATTATTTTAGAAATACGTAATAGCGTTAAAATGTTTGCGCAATACATAGTACAAAGGACTGATCACTTGAAGTACGGGATGATGGTCCATATAACCGTTTAGACTATTAAAGGTTATAGTAAAAACACCTGTTAACCTAGGTCATAGATGATGATTATAGTCTTTTAGACTGTTAAAGGTTAAAGTAGAAATACTTGAAACCTAGAGTATAGTTCGTGGTCTTGTGACCCTCAGTGTATTCTTTGATGTTGATATCTATTGTTAATTTAAAGTTCATTATTCCTTTGAACTCATAGTTGTTGAATTAAATTTTATTGTTCTGGTAAGAATACTTTACCATTGAAAACTCAGTGAATTATCATTCATAAACTGTTATTGTATATTATCCTTCTTGTGTGCAATTGGTTGCTCACTCTTGCACAAAATAATGCAGATGAAGTTGAGAAGTTTGAAGAGTTTTCTACAAGCAAGGGCAAGGATAAAGTTCTTGATTAGACGACAACGTTTAAAGTATCTTTTATTTATGAAGTTTGTAATAGATTTAATTATGATCATGTTTTAAATTTTCCGCTGATGATTGTAATAAATGTTAGATAACCTGGGAGATATTGTTTTTATTAATGTAATCCTGTATGGGCAGGTTTTATTATTCAATTATAATATGATTGGGTAGATAGATATGAATGTTTTAATTAAGTGAACACCAAATCTTGAGTTAATGAAGTACCGGGATTTGGGGGTGTCACAGATGGAATATCGTATATTATGAACTAGTATACGAGTTAGAATACAAGAATAATACGTAAATAATACGTAATAAGGCCTAAAGCCAAATGTAATTGACTTGTGGGATCATGTACGAAGTGCAAGTCTACTAAGAATTAAGGTGCAAGCCCAAGATTTAGTAATGTTATAGCCCAAGTGTTGGTTAATGTAATGTCCAAAGAAAATTAATGCAAGCCCAAAAGAATAAGATAAATAATTAAACCTAAGCCCAAAGTAATGATCCAATGAATTAGGGTGACCCATGGGGCAACCCATGATAATTTGGGTAATCTTGGTGACCAAGAACTTTATGTGATGGCCAAGTAAGTTATTAAATACGCAAGTTTACTTAATAAGTAAGTAATGAATAGTAAGGATGTTCTTAAAGAGTTGGGATGACTTAATGACCAATTTACCCAAACTTAGGAAATCCTATAAATAAAGGACTTGTAAGCTCATTTGTGGTTTGTTAATTTCACCAACAAGATAAGTGCTTAAGTGTTAGAGAGAATAACCAAGTATAAGTTAGACTTTTATTTGTTTCAAGAAGAAGAAAAGCTAGTTCATCAAGGGTAAGCCTCCTATGTTATTAATCTTCCAACTCTTCTATGGTAGGTTGATAAGAGATTGAATAATCAATGGACTTAAGCCGTATAAGTCTTGAATAAGGAATTCAAACTTAAATAAGTTATGAACTTATGATGAATATATATGAACTTGTCATATGTTTACATGTATGAAGTTAGTATGATAAAAGGAAGTAAGAATGATGGTTAGAAGACATAAATCATTATAAGTCATGAGGAATGAAATTATTAGTAGTTTATACTTTAATAAGTTATAAGCTCACGAAGAATAAGTAATACCTTATCATGAAAATAAGTTAATGAAATGAGTAGGTTAAGATGTCCATATGATGGATATAATCCATTTGAAATAATGAACAAATCATAAGTAATGAAGTTATGTCGGAATTCACGCGATTGGACGATAATCGTCGAATTCGTGAAATTCTCAGAATGGAAGTTGAATTTTGATTTTAAGCTCGGAAACGTTGTTTTTCAATGGGAACAAGTCTTATTTGACATTATAGAATTGCGGACTCGAAAATGACTGAATTCCGACTTAGAACGAAGAAACAAGCGTTAAACGTTCACGAACGTTTATCGTTTTCGTTAAAAATGAACTCATAGGTGAATTTTGAGTTAACAAAATTAGAAATATAAAATTCTTGCATGAACACTTAGCGTATGTGATTTATGAACTAACGACTTTTGAATGAGCCAATTCGGACTTATAACGATGAAGTTATGAGCCCTGGAATCTCACAAAGTAGAAAATCTGTCAAATTTTTCTAAGGCACAGAGTCCACGCCACAACGCGACTCAAGGAAGAAAGGCCCGCGCCGCAGCGCTAGGCCGGAACCATAGTGCACTGTTAGTTGGCACCGCAACGCGACACGGTGAAGGGCAAGTGGGGTTGCATCGCCGAGGCCGAGGGTTGTGTACTGTAGACCCTTGCCGTAACGCGAGTCCAAGAAAGGAAGCTGGAGCCGCAGCGCCAGCCTTAGGGATTTCATAAAAAGGAAAGATTACAAGTAAAGAAAGAAAAGTAAATTGAATGATAATGAACTAAAGCTTATTATAACATTGTCTAATACATTGTTAAACCTTAAGTGTGATAACTAAAGGTTGAAGATAATCAATCGAACATGAACGTAATGACATTGTAAGTTATCACGGCAAGCCGAAACCAATAATAACAAATCTAATACATAGTTAGATTAAGAAGAAGGGTAAGATTCGTTAGGAACCATGTATGTTATTCATGACCTAATGTGTTACGTTATGTGATTATCTACTGTAGAGACCTTAAAGACTAAAAGTGCACATGTAATAACAGTAGCAGACGCGAAGGCAAGTGTTCTAACCCTTGTTTCATTTCAATCTAAAAAAGCTTTGTGATTCAGGTATTCTTACGCATAAATTAATGAATGATGGAGTCAAAGCCAATTCTTTCGGCTAGACTTACGATATGTTGGATTTCTTATAATCTATTGAAGTATTGTCAATGTTTTACCAAACTATGTTGGTGTGGTTTTCGAACGAAGACTGAGTATGCTAAAATGTTTTGCGTCAAACGACAGACACGTGAGATTGCCACAACTTAAACGTACATACGTTTAAAGAATGTAATGTTGATCAACATAGAGTACTATAGGCTGATCACCTAGACGTGCTCGTAAGCTATGTCGGACTTACGGACTTAGTGCCAGGATGTCCTTTTTAAAGAAACAATGAAATTCTCATGGTCTTGGACCAGAATTGATGTTTTACTGAATATTGTCATTGTAAAACATTTTGAAGGAAAAGAAGTGCTATTTTGAATTATCGATAGTACTTTGTAACTATTGTTCAGTTATTCAAGATATATGATTCCTATGTTTCTAGCATGCTAATTTATTTAGAATTATTGTACTTGCTGAGCTAGTTATGCTCACTCTTGCTTTAACCATATAAATGCAGCTAAGACCCAACGGACCGAAGGATCCAGCAAGGATAAAGGGAAAGCTAAGGCGAACTTGTAGATTACCTATATAATAATATAGGTTTGTAATGATAATATTTGATATTATGACAAGAACAAATGTAACGGTTATAAAGAACCTGTGGGAATGGTAATATTTTTTTAGAATATATATATATATAGACATATTCGTTCTTTTGAGGTATTTCAATTGAATGTTTATGTGAACTGTAGCACAATGTAGCACCATATGTTGAGTTGGAAGATACCCGAATTTGGGGGCGTCACAGTGGTAACACGGATGTCTAGGGGTGCCTAACACCTTCCCTCTGCATAATCAAGCTCTCGAACCCTAATGAATCTCAGTTTCACAGACCAATTAAATAGTGGCACATCACTAGGTCAATGTGCAAACCTTTCCTCAGTTGCGTTGGTACAACCATTTAAAAATATCAACTAGCGACTCTTACAGTCCAATCATCGACATATACATATCGGACCTTTTCACAACTTGTTTTTTCAAACAAATATCACCTACAATGAGAACACCAAACGACAAGAACAGAAAAGGGACAAATAAAAATCCCGACGTCGACAAACATCATAAGACCACCTCCCCAATGCTTTTCTTGGTTTACTTGCCAATGGCTGAATAACGTCAAGGTTGCTTGACCTCTGTTGAAATTTGCTTCAATGGCTGAACATCATCAGACCACTTCCGACACTTCGCTAGATTTATTTTCCAACGGCTGAATAACGTCAAGGTTGCTTAACCTTCATTGAAATGTGCTTCAACGGCTGAGCATCATCGGACCACATTCCCGACGCTTCGCTAGATTTATTTGCCAATGGCTGAATAACGTCAAGGTTGTTTGACCTTCGTTGAAATGTGCTTCAACGGCTGAAAGTTGGTATGAAGTCTCCGCTGGGGAGAAGTTTGAAAGGTATGGTTGCAATTGGAATCACAACCCCAAGTTGATGACATCAGACCTTTGTGAGATATTTCCAAATGTAGTTTGCAATAGATGTGATCATCCGCTTTGTGAACCCTGTGTTTGGGCGAATACCAATGAGTGATATGTAGACCCGCAGTTTGGTCTCTAAAAATCAGGATTTTAGGCTTTTCCGCTTAATCGCGTAGCGTCTTTTTTCTTGATTTGACTTTTTAGCCTGTAGGACCTCCTTTGCAACTCAAATTGGATTGAGTCGGAGGGGGTGGGGCCCACCTGGACAGCCACAGGTGGACCTGCGGTAGCCGCAGGTAGATGTAACAACCCGATATTTTCTATATACATAAATAAGAAATTTTGCGTATAATTTTTTTTATTTATTTTAAGGATGAGGAATTGTACAAGATAATGTATATATATATTTATGTGGTAAATAAAAATATATTTATTACATAAATGTTTACAAATAATTTTATTTTAGAATTATTGATTTTTATAAAGTATATTCTTCTAATAATTAACTTATAGTAGAAATGTTTTTATTAATTATTTTCCATGAAATTATAATCATATATTATTTAAATAATATATGGAGTAATTTAATAGAATAATTATAATAATTATTTATTATATGAATTTTAGTATACGACTTATTAAGTTAATTATTTTACCTTAATTATTAAGGTTAAATATGAAGAAAAAAATCAGATATGGAATCCAAATCCTAATTTTGGATTATTATCAAGGAATGACAATAATAATATAATATTAATTATATTTTGATTTTTCAGTGCTATAAATATGCACTGTATGTAAGTATTGAGGATGGTGGGTCAATTATGGTGTTTAATTTCAAAACCCTAATATTAATTGGTTAAACCATAGTTTTACTGGGGGAAACCCTAATTTGAAAATCAATGGTGAGTTTAAGACTGTTATATAACTGTGTTATATGATTTATGATGTGTATTATATACTGATTTGATTAATTAGGTAAACCCTAATTTTAGAAATCCTAAATAATTTTTTTAGAAAACCGTAATTATAAAACCCAAATTTCGAAAATGAGAAAACCCTAAGTTGAAACTAAAATTAAAGTTCGAGATTTGTTGTAATCATGATAAGGTGATTAATTTACAAGTATTAGAATTATAATTGTTAATTAGGAAAGCCCTAATAAATTTTGAAAACCCTAAATCTTAAATTAGTAACCATAATTTGCTAATTTGGTAACCCTAATTTGCTAATTGTAAGCTAAATGCTAATTAGTGGACACTAAAACACTAATGTTCAAGTATAGTGTAATTAGAAAATTAATCATAATTAGGAAACCCTAATTTCAAAATTTTAGAAACTAAAAATTATTTAATTTTTATTTTTTTTATTTTTTTATTTTTTATTTTATTTTTTTTGAAAACCCTAAATTGGAAATCCTACAATTAATTTGTGCTAAACCTTAGGGTTAAACCCTAAGGGTTTGCAAGGATTACAAGATTGCCCTTAAAATTCCATACGAAAAGACCATTATACCCCTTTTGGATTATTGGTTTTTGCCAAGTATTAGAGTTGTTGGGGTTGTTGGACAACTCTTGACTTATTAGTATGACTTAAAAACACAGCAATCAGCAACATACATCAGCCATACATGTATCTATGCACTATATATAGATTGGAGAGATAAAATAATTCATTTGTTAACATGCTTTTTGCACAAACACTCCACTTATCTCTCTCAAGCTCTCACCTCCGAAATTCTCTCCTAAGATCAGTCAAGAACCAAGCCCCACTAACATCAAAAACAAATCATTAGCCTTAGATCAAGATTGGTCAAAGTAAAGGTATAAATCCTACTTGAAAATCTGTCCATTGATCCCATGTTAGATGTTGTTTTTTTGTGTTAAATATTTTGTATAAGGTGTCTAAGGATGATCTGGGTTGCTAGATGTTAGATCCATAACATCTAGATGCTCGGATTTGAAGATCTACAAAATCTGGAAAAATTTTGTTTTGGTGTCTGATAACGAATGTCAGGCCTTATATCTCTGTGGTCTTTAATGATATTTGTGTTTTGAAAGTTTGTAGTTGTAGTCTGTTATGTGATCTTGGATCTGGATCAAGAATAAGGCTTATATCAAGTCCAGATTGCAAGATATTTAAGGTTAAACGACATTGACTGGCCATGACCCAAGGCGTTTCGGGTAACCCGAAAATGTTTCCCGAAAAACTGGCCTCGAAAACGATTTTGATCGACTAGATCTGTCAGTGTGTGTATGTTTTGGTTCTGTTTATGTATTTAAGTTGTAGTATGTTGTTTATACTACATTATAGTATCTTTATATCACCTAAACACTAAGCATGTAGAAAGTAATGGTTGGTCAAACCAGCAGAAATCGACCACGACATCTCGCTTTTACGGGTAACCCGTAAAAATCGATTTGAGCATGTCTTTCTTCGACATGGTTTGACAGGACTGGATCGGTTGTTTGTAAGATTGTTATATGTATATTTTGTAATTGATTTATAGTATTACATGCTGGCTACATCCTAGAAGTCTTAAATCACGTAAGCAGTACAAGAACCCCAAGTTATGGAAGCCCTAAGGTGCAGTATTGATCGTTCTTCATTTACGGCAACCCGTAAAATGAAGAATGTGTCCGACAAACCAATTGCGAGCTTATATCTTCGGATTGTGATGTTGTTTGATCGTGTTTCTTGTTGGGTATTGTAGTGTTACATTTGTGCTACACGATCTAGTAAGACCCCGAATTTTATGAAATAAAAGTATTCAATTTTTTTTTAATTACTATTCATGAGTTACTATTCACGAGTTACTATTCATGAGTTACTATTCACGAGTTACTATTCATGAGTTACTATTCACGAGTTACTATTCACGAGTACTATTCATGAAGCATGATAATTTTTTTTTCGTAAGAAGGCATTACTCAATAATTGTTACAATAATTACTGTTCAATATTTTATTTTATTGATTCAATAATTGCTACGTTGATATTTTATATTATTGTTGTTTCAATAATTGTCACGTACACAGGATTTTTTCATTATCGGAGCAATAATTCATATTATCTGAATAATATTATTGGATAACATTATTGGCAATGTCTAGAAAGTTCTGTCTAAGGAGAGGTTTGGTCACCTAATTAAGGCTACCAAGAAGGAGAAATTCTTATTGAAAGCCCCTCTTTCCTGAACCGCCTGTTGTCATTATTGTGATTCTATAATATTATTTGTGAATAATTAATTATTGATTAATATGATGAGAAAAATATTTATTTTATGTGGATATAGATGGAGAAAATTTTTAAAGTGACAATTGTTGAAAATTAATATTTTATCTTTTTCTGATAAAATAATTCATTTAAATATATTATTTTAATAATATAATAATGGTGATATTTTTACAAAGTGAATGTGGAATATATGAGTATATGAGGAGGAAGAATATTTTTGTTACAATAAATGTTTAAAACATGTTAAACATGTAAATGGTGGACCCCATTTCTCGATCGAAATTTGATTATAGTATCGTAAAATCGTCTGCTTGTGGATTTTGGTCAATTTCTGTTTGGAATTCGGAAAAACTTTCTTCTGCAAAGTTGTAGAGAATTGAATTTCCTATAAAAACTCGCGAGATTCGAATTTTCTGACAAAAGGGCTATTTATTATGAATTATTGAAGTTTCGGATTAATTAATTATTATTTTTTTGGAGTTTTAAATTAATTAATTATGAAAAACGTTTTTTGTAAGTTTTGTAAGGTGAGATAGATGTGTTGCTGAAGTTTGAACAAAAAAAAGTGGGCGTAGGAATTCAAATTTATTATATTAATAATTTATTAAATTTTCTGCTTTGGTGTTCTAAGTATTTCCTATAAATAGGGTGCTTAGGTTAGAATTGAAAATCACACCAGAAACTGAAGTTTTCTCTCTCTATATTATCGAGCGTATTCTTGTGAGTATTTTGAGTATACTTTGAGTATTGCTATACGGTGCAAGTTCGTTCAGTGTTATATTCGACATTCCAGTACTGCTCTTTTGAGGTAAGGGATAGTAAGGGAGTTTAAGAGTTATTATGTTTTTAGTTTCAAAATTTTTCTGAACCTTCAAAAATTCTGGAAAAATTTGAAATGATAATTTGATGAGTTTTATATATTGTGTCCAAAAATGGCGATTTTTGGATGTATAGATTGAGAGTTATGAATTTTATGAGAAAAGACTATTTTAAAAGTAACCGCTTATAACTCCTTGTGATTAACTCCAAAATTGATGAAATTTTTATTGGGAGTACATCTATATAATATCAGTATACCGTATTAATTTCAGAATTTTTGGATAAAAGTATAATTTATGATAAATGTTTAAATATTCGGTGGTTTTGGCCATATGAAAAATAGTAAATGAATTTTTAAAATTTCGAGAAAAATATATGTTCAATATGGGACTATTTTATGCTAAATCCCAGAAAAGAAATATTTTTGGAACTGATTTGGTATTTTTCATGAAAATGATCTAGTTATGAGTAAATGAATTAAATATGTTATGTGAAGTAAGAAAATTAGAAAATATGATTTTATGGTTTGAGAATCATATATGAGGTATATGCAGATTTTTATGAGGGTTTTGGTTAATGATGATGAAATCTTATGAGTTTGGCATTTTTAGATGATTAAATGCATTAATTATTAAAGTGTAAATAATTGGATTAAATTATTTATAAGTTTAAGAAATGATTAAAATATTATTATAATATTAATAATATTAGATTATGAGATTTCTAAGTGATTTATAACATTTGGATTAAGGTGTTATAAATATGGATATGAATTTTATTATGAAACTTTATCTTTTCGTGTCGAGGTTACTATGCACGTATACGGTACTATGTACTAATACGGGGTACTATTCATGACAAATTGGTTTCTTCTTTGACCAAATTATCGTTGATTTATGAATCTTACTCTTGAAATTAAAACTATGTTTTGATTATATTATTTTTATATAACATTCTTATAACCCTAATGATGATATTTCTCTTTGACTTGAGTGTAAAGATGGGTAGATTATTGGTATGATCGTGACCATAGGTTCTCTTTGGCCAGTAGTGCAAAAGTTGAATTGTTGACTGGTATGATCATGACCATTGAATTTACAATTGAATATTTTTAGCTTAAGTGCAAAGGTGAATTGATCAACGTGGTTATAATTATTGTTATATAACTTTTGAAATGATTATGTATTTCTTTGATATATGAATATCTTTGGCTCGTAGTGCAAAGATGACTTGTTGATGAATATCTTAGCTTGTAGTGAAAGGATGAATTTTTGATGAATATCTTTTGCTCGTAATGCAAAGATGGCTCATTGTTAAATATCTTTAGCTTTATAGTGCAAAGATGAATTATTGATGAATATCTTTTGCTCGTAATGCAAAAGATGACTGTTGTTGAATATCTTTAGCTTTGTAGTGCAAAGATGAATTATTGATGAATATCTTTGGCTCGTAATGCAAAAGATGACACATTGTTGAATATCTTTAGCACCAGAGTGTAAAGATGAATCATTGATGAATATCTTTAGCCGTGGTGCAAAGATGAATTTATTAGTATGATTATGAGCAGGAACCTGTGATTTGGTATAACCATGATATTTGATGTTTCGTGTAAAGACAGTGATGAAAATTATCTTCGTCCGGATGAGAAGAGGAATTTAGAATCACAATTATGATTATGAGTTATTCATATGATTGTGGAAAGGAACCGCTGATTGATGTTACTGGGATAAAATATTGTTGGTGGACTTTTAACGTGGAAGAAGATAATAGACTTTATAGTCTATTTGACTCTTTTAATGGATTGCTTTCGTTCACCGCAACTATGGTTGAAAAGTTTTATCATCTACCATATGTTCTAAATCTCTGATTTATTACTGATGAAGACTATTGATAATTTATTTATCTTTAGTCATAATATTCTTTACTGAGCTAGTTGTGCTCACCCTTTTGTTTCACAATTCCTTTCAGGTAATAAAAGTGTAGCTGGGTCGAGCGGGGGATAGCGAGGGAATAGAATGGTGGTCTATAGATGTTGAGGGTGAGGTGAACCCAACTTTGGAAGGGTGTTTTGTCACTATCATACAAGATGTCTAATGACATACAAACTCGTGTTATCATAAGACATGGTTGTGCTCATCCACTTGCTGAGTATATTTACAAGCACTACCTATATAATCTTGGTGTTTGTTTGGAGTATAATACCCAATTAGAGACAAATGGAGATAATGATATGTCAAGAGAAGACTCACCATTGGGAAGAATATGATAGTAATCTTCTCGCTTTTCTTTAGGGGTCTATTAGGTCAACCAAGGATAATTACGTGGCCATATGATATCTACCATAACCTAAAAGCATGGCCTCCCATGTATGAAGGTTTCCTTGAGCACTTCCCAAAGATTCTAATTTCTAAAACAGGTTTTTGACTATACCTTTATGTAAGGTGTTATTGTGACGTGCTTTCTGAGTTGGTATATATTTGTATCCAAACTTACAAACATATGTGTTGTTGTATTTTGCACGACAATTGTTGTAATAAAGTTGTAGTTGTTTTCTGTACCATGTATTTGGCGACTCAGAATGGGTTGGATGGAATGGACCTATTTTGGGATCGTTACAGATCTGACTAGAAACATTCACTCAAACATCATGATCCGATTAGTGCACATGGTCAAACATGGTCCCTCAAAACTGTGTATGAATATCTGGGTTTGCATGAAAAACATGAAGAACACCTATAGCGACAGTTCTGTCACTATAGGTGGTCTTTAGCGACAGACAGTGGATTTTAATTAATTTAAATTCTAAAAATTTATTATTTTAATTAAATAAATAGAAAAAATATTTTTTAATTATTAAAAATACCAAATAAATTATCAAAAATTATTTTAAATTCTGAAAATTAGTTTTAAATTATTTTAAGTATATTTCATAAATATTTAATATTTTGAAATACTTAAAAATCATTTAAAATTATATTATGATATAAGAAAATATTTTAAGTTATTTTTAATGACTTTTAATATTTTGTGATAAATTTCATTAATAAATTAATATTAATGATCATTAAGTTATTTACTAAATGAATTAAATTAATTAATTAAAATGATTTTATTATATTAAAAATCATTTTAAATAATAATAAGGTATTTAAAATATTTGAAGTTATAAAATATGACTTTTAATATTTAAAGATAAATTTCATTAATTAATTATTATTAATCATATTAAAGTTATTTAATAATTATATTAAGAGTTTAAAAATGATTTTAATATTATAACAATTATTTTAAATGAAAATAAAGTGTTTAAAGATATTTTAAGTTATTAAATATAACTTTTAATATTTAAAGGATAATTTTATTAATAATTTAATATTAATGATTATTATTTTATTATTAATGATATTAAAATTATTTAATAATTATATTAAATAAATAGTTTAAAAATGGTTTTATTAACTTAAAAATCATTTAAAAAGAATACAAATGAATTAAAAATATTTTAAGTTATAATTAATGACTTTTAATATTTTGATAAATAGTACATTAATATTTAAATATTAATGCTAATTATTTAAAAATGATTTTAAATGTTCTAAAAATCATTTAAGGGTAATATTAATACTTTAAAAGTATTTTAAGTTATTATAAATAACTTTAAATATTTTGGAAATAATTTTATTAATATTTTAATATTAATTAAATATTAATGATAATAGAATTATTTAAATTTTAATCATTTAATAATGATTGCGATGTTTGAAAATTCATGATAAAATATCCCACATTCATTGTAAAATATATCCCACATTCATTGTAAAAAATATCACCATTATTATATTATTATAATATAATAATAATTTATTTTTCGGAAAAGATAAAATATCAATTTTCAACAATTGTCACTTTTCTAAAAATTCCTCCATTTATATCCACATAAATAAATATTTTCCTTATCATATAAATCAATAATTAATTATTCACAAATAATATTACAGAATCACAATAATGACAACTAGTCCGTTTCTAGGAAAGAGGGAGCTTTCCAATAAGGATTTCTCCTTACTGGCGCACAATTAGGTGACCAAACCTCTCCTTAGACAGAATTTTCTAGACATTGTCAATAATGTTATCTAATAATATTATTCAAATAATAAGAATTATTGATTTGATAATGGAAAATACTGTGTAGTGATAATTATTAAAACAACAATAATAAAAAATATGAACGTAGCAATTATTGAATCAATAAAATAAAATATTGAATAAGAATAATTCTTTGTAACAATTATTGAAAGTAGTGCCTTCTTACGCAAGAATCAATAATTGGTGCAAAGTGTGCTCTTGTCGGCAACAACGCCAGACATCGTGTTTTAACCAATTGGTTATTACAACAAGATAATACTTAAATAACTACTACTGTTATTTTATAAACAACTTATACTTGTCGTTTTCTTCATCCAATCGCTTTCCGTTATGGGGCCCACAAAAGACTGCGCCGTCGTATGAATATTCCTCGACAGGAAGAATATTCCATGACCAAACGAATATTCCCCGACAACAATGAATATTTTATAACCACTTGCTTATTTAAAATATTTGCGCATTTTACCCATAACTAACCACATTAATCTATTCAACCCTTACTATTTCAAAATAATAAATAGAGGAAATTTAATTTCATTTATAAAAAGTTGGGGTCTTACAACCTTCCCTTCTTATGAAATTTCATCCTCGAAATTGACATACATACCTGGTGTTTCGAAAAGGTGAGGATACCTCGTTTTCATTTATGATTCCAACTCCCAAATCATTTCTTTAATAGCATGGTTCCTCCTCAAAACCTTAACTTGTGGTATAACCTTGGTGCGTAGGACATGCTCTTTCCTATCCAAGATCTTAACAGGTACCTCCTCGTACGTTAAATCTTCGGCTATGTCGTCTGGTTCTAACTCAATAATGTGGTTCGGGTCCTTCACATATTTACGAAGCACAAATATGTGAAAAACATTATGAACACGAGACATTCTTGGAGGTAACGCGAGTCTATAGGCCACATTTCCTACTCGGTCAAGAATCTGAAATGGACCAATAAATCGTGGATTGAGCTTTCCTCTCTTCCTGGATCTTGTAACTCCCTTCCATGGAGCAATACGTAACAATACATGATCCCAAATGTCAAATTCCACGTCCTTTCGATAAAGATCCATATAACTCTTTTGTCGATCCTGTGCCGTTTGTATACGTTGTCAAATCGTTTAGATCTTCTCTGTAGTCATTCGTACCAACTCTGGTCCCAACAACGTTACTTTTTCCACCTCATCCCAACATATTGGAGAGCGACACTTTCATCCATACAATGCTTCAAATGGAGCCACACCTATACTTGCCTAATAACTGTTGTTGTAGGAGAATTCCACCAATGGTAGGTACTTATCCCAACTCCCTTTGAAATCTAGGACACAAAGTCTTAATAGATCCTCAAGAGTTTGAATAGTCCTCTCTGATTGCCCGTCTGTTTGAGGATGGTATGTCGAACTGAATCGTAAATTCGTGCCCATAGCTTTCTGCAAGCTAAAACAAAATCTTGAAGTAAATCTTGGGTCACGATCCGAAACTATGGATACTGGCATACCATGCAATTTCACAATCTTATTTACGTACATACTAGAAAGACGTTCAAAGGAATAAGTCTCCCGTATAGGCATGAAATGTGCAAACTTGGTTAATCTATCAATAATAACCCAAATCGCATCTATGCCTTGAGAAACCTTGGGAAGATCCGTAACAAAATCCATAGTAATGTGTTCCCACTTCCATTTCAGAATCTCAAGTGGTTGCAATGGACCCTTTGGTATTTGATGCTCCGCCTTTACACGTTGACAAATTAAACATCTCAAGATAAACTTCGCGATCTCTCTCTTCATATTGTTCCACCAAAATGTATGTCGAAGATCATAATACATTTTGGTACTCCTAGGATGGATTTCAAACGGTGTGTTGTGTGCCTCCATCATGATTCTATGCTTCAAGTCAGAATCGTTAGGAACACAAAGTCTAGAGTGTACTCGAAGTATTCCTTCTTCATCGATTCTTGCTTCTAGAATAGTACCTTCTTGAACTTTCTTCTTCATACGCATCAGCTCCATATCCGTAGCTTGAGCAACTTTAACTTTATCGATTAAAGTCGGTTCTACTCGTATGCTCGATATCATCATGTGGGTACTTAGAGCCTTTATCTCTTTTACAAGTCATACAAAATGGGCCTTTGTGTTAACAACATTACACTTGTACCCGCATATGATCTTCTACTCAATGCGTCAGCTACCACGTTTGCTTTTCCAGGATAGTATTGGATGGTATGGTTGTAATCTTTCAACAACTCGAGCCAACGTCGTTGCCGCATGTTGAGTTCCTTTTGGGTAAAGAAATATTTGAGGCTTTTATGATCTGTGTAGATCTCCACTTTCTCCCCATATAGGTAGTGTCTCCATATCTTCAACGCAAAAATGACTGCTGCCAACTCTAAACCATGAGTAGGATAATTCCTCTCATATTCTTTGAGTTATCGCGAGGCATAGGCTATGACTTTCCCATATTGCATGAGAACACATCCTAACCCTTTGCCCGAAGCTTCACTGTAGATAACAAATCCATCCGAACCAGACAGTATTGTCAGAACAGGTGCCGTAATGAGTCTCCTCTTGAGATCTTGGAAACTCTTCTCGTATTCATTGCTCCATACGAATTATGTATCTTTACGAGTCAGCTGAGTTAACGGAGTAGCGATTCAAGAAAATCCTTCCACGAATCTTCGATAATAACCAGCTAAGCCCAGAAAGTTAAGTACTTCGGTCATCGACTTCGGTTGCTCCCAACTTTGTATTGCTTCAATCTTCGTCGGGTCAACAGACACTCCATGTTTTGACACCTTGTGCCCAAGGAATGCTACTTCCTCAAGCCAGAACTCACATTTCTTCAGCTTGGCATATAGCTTGTTATCACGAAGCCTTTGCAGTACCAGCTTCAAATGGCGCTCATGATCTTCACGGCTTTTGGAATAGATGAGGATGTCATCAATAAAGACAACAACGAACTGATCCAAATATTCTTTGAATACACGGTTCATCATATCCATGAAAGCAGCAGGAGCATTAGTTAATCCAAAAGACATGACTAGGAATTCATAATGCCAATCATCGAGGTTTACGAAGGCGGTCTTGAAATATCCTCAGTTTTAACCTTCATCTGATGATATCCAGAACGAAGATCGATTTTTTAAAAGAATTGTGCTCCTTGCAACTGGTCAAACAGGTCATCAATGCGTGGTATCGGATACCTATTCTTGATGGTGACATGGTTCAATTCTCGATAGTCAATACAAAGTCGCATACTCTCGTCTTTCTTCTTTACAAAGAAAACAGGAGCACCCCAAGGAGGTGTACTAGGATGAATAAAATCGATGTCCAACAACTCCTGCAGTTGGACCTTTAACTCCTGAAGTTCAACAGGAGCCATTCGATATGAGGTTTTAGAAATGGGCTTTATACCAGGATCAAGGTCAATAAAGAATTCAACTTCACGTTCCGGAGTTAAACCGGGAAGTTCCTCAGGAAATACGTCAGGAAATTCACTAACAACAGAAATTTTATTCAAATCTAACGTGTTTTTGTTCAAATTCGTGACATGGGCTAAGAAAGCTTGACATTCGTTTTTCAATAAACGAATAACTTTATAGCTTGATATGACAGTGATTGAATTTAGAGGTTTGGTTGCTTGAATTTGCATAACAGGTTGGTTAGGAATATGAAAACTAACAACCTTACGAAAACAATCAATTTTAGCATGATGAGTGGTTAACCATTCAATCCCTAAAGTCACATCAAATGCAAGTATTTTCGACGAAATAAGATCAACAGGTAATGTGATGGTACCAACTTGGATCAAATAAGATTTATAAAAAGTGGATGCAATGAAAGTTTCTCCTAACGGAGTCTCCACAGATAAGTCAAAGTCTAATTTCTCCGAAGTCAAGTTTAAACGTTGAGCACAAAAAGGAGAGATAAATGAATGGGTAGCACCGGTATCTAATAAAGTATAAACTTCGCAAGAATTTATGATTAGCTTACCAGTGATCACCTCGTTTTGGTTCCTCGCATTTTGACCAGTCACGACAAACGCTCTTCCAGGAATCGTTGACTTTGACTTTTCCGAACGACCTTTCGAGTCACCATCCCCACTTTGGACTTGGTTTCGCTTACGAAGACAATCTCGAGCGATATGTCATTCCTTTCCACAATTATAGCATACCTTGAACTGCTAGGGGCGGTTTGATGATATGTCCGTCTTTTCCACATTTAAAGCATACGACCGGTGGTCGTTCTCCTCCCTTAGAACTAGTTACATCTGGTGCTGACGTCTTCACATTGTCACTGTTGAATCTCCTCTTTTTAAAATCTCCCCCCGACTCGCTTCTTCTATTTTCATGGCCACGATTACCACCAGAGTGGTTACCACTTTTGTCCGAATATTTTCCTCCCCGCTGGTTTTCATTGCTCGATGATCGCCGCCACCACCAGATGACCACAGTTGTGGTCCCTCGGTTGAACGTACTCGTTATCTCGCTCTAATAATTGAGCCCTATTGACAACATCTGAATATAAAGAAAATTTATGAGAGATAAGATATTGCCGAATCTCGGGTTTTAAACCTCTCGGAAACATCCTCGTCATTCGTTCCTCATTTTCTACCAAATAAGGTGCAAACCTGGATAACTCTGTGAACTTCGCCTCGTACTGGGACACCGTCATGTTGTTTTGTTCTAATTTAATAAACTCCACCTCCTTCATATGGTGAATACTTTCAGAAAAGTACTTGTCATTGAAAAGTTTCTGAAACGTTTCCAAGACATGCTGAGTGCGGCAGGCTGAGTACGCTTCACAGACTCTCACTAGTAGTCTGCCTCACCACGGAACATAAAGGTGGCTAATGGAACCTTCTGTTCCTCCGTGCATCCCAAGACATCGAATATCTTGGTAATTTTTTTAACCCACGTCTCTGCCTTGATCGGATCCGACTTTCCAATAAATTCATGTGGTCCCAACTCTTTGAACTGCTTGGCTGTGACAAGTCACGCGTTGATATCATTTCCAACCGTATTTTGTACACGAGTCTCCCTCGTCTTGTTTTGCATGAATTGCAAAAAGCTTCTAAATATTCCGTCGTTCATCGTCTGCTCAGTGGTGTTGTTTACAGGAGAAATATTGCCTTTCTGTTGCACGTTCCCCTGGGTGGTGATTAAAGGTGTCTCCATGGTCTCATTTACTCCACTTTTAATATTCTCAGCTGCCATTCTTAACTGCCATAAAATAAGGGTTAATTAAACAAATTAACATATCACATATTAACCATATGCCCCGACTGACCAACAAATAAGCTTAGGTATGACACACTAGCAAAGGATTACTCGTCTATCCCCTCCTAGTTCTATTTCCCGATCTCCGCCAGAGACCATATCCCTAAGCTCTGAAACCAACTGTGACGCCCCCAAAATTGGTATACAACACCCATTCTGAGTCGCCAAATACATGGTACAGAAACAACTACAACTTTATTAATACAACTGTCGAGCAAAATACGACAACACTTAAACTGTGAGTTTAAATACAAATATTGTCATCTAGACAATATCCACACTCAAATAAGTCCTCATTACAATTATTGATACACTATTTTACAAAATAGTGAGGACTACTAAAACAACTTCTAGAACCATCATTCCACACCTCGACAAGTACTCGCTACATTCTCCCCTCATTCTCGCCTCCTGAGAAGAAAAATGGAACAAAAAGGAAAAGGGTGAGCTCAACTAGCCTAGTAAAGAACATTATGACTAAGATAATATAGAACAAATTATCGTTAGTCTTCAACAGGGAAAAATCTAATATAATACAACAGACAACCAGTTTTAAATCAATGTTTGCAGCGGAAATAATAATTCATTAGAAGAGTTAAGTAGAGAATAAAATCTACAATCTTCTATATATGAATTTAAAAGTCCATCGTCAATATTTTATCCTTGTAACATAAATCAATATATATCTGGAATCAAATATTCATCTTTGCACTACAGGCCAAAGATATTCACCAGTTGGTCATGTTCATCTAAACACTGCTCATCTTTTGACTACTACCAAAGATATTCATCGAAAATCATTCATCTTTGCACTACAGGCCAAAGATATTCAGTAATATCATCATTTAGGACCGAGGATGATGAAAAATATTTTAAAGAAAATGAATCCAGTGAAGCAAAAGAACAAATATTAGGGATTCGTATTACAGTTTTATCCAAGTTCAATAATACTCCATAATAACAAATTTTGAAGCATAATTCAAAAATAAAGATCAAAACATGGATACAATCAAAGATAGTAACCATAATAGACATCTTGGACAAAAAGAAGAAAAATTTATTTTTTGGTGAATAGTGCCGTTTTCGTGAATAGTGTTGTATACGTGAATAGTGTCGTATACGTGAATAGTAACTCCGACAGAAAAAGTTTCAAATTTGATAAAAAGTTCAAACCAGTATTTCTGCATAATTATATTGAAGAAAATAATATCATTTAAGAAGAAAACAACATCCCTTACATCGAAAAGAATTGTACTTCTGACTGAATTTCGGATATAACGCTAAAAGAAACTTGCACCGTATAGCAACACTCACAGTATCAAAATACTCACAAAAATACGCTCGATATTATAGAGAGAGAAAACTTCATATTTTGGTGTGATTTTCAATTCTAACCTAAGCACCCTATTTATAGGAAAATGCTTAGAACACCAATGTAGAAAATTTAATAAATTATTAATATTTTCAAATTATATTCCTACGCATACCACACCAGACCAAAATCATCAGCCATCCACCCCACAAAAATGACAAAAACGTTTTTCTTAATTAAAATATTTTAAACTTCAAAAATTTATTATTTCAGAACTTCGGAACTTCAATAATTCATAATAAATAGCCTTTTATCAGAAAAATTCGAGTCTTATGTCCTTCTAGAGGAAATTCAATTCTCTACAACTTTGCAAAAGAAAGGTTTTCCAAATTCCAAATAAAAATTGACCGAAATTCACATACGAACGATTTTACAACCTTTAATCAAATTTCAGTCAAGAAATGGGTCCACCGGCATGTTTAACATGTTTTAAATATTTTTAGTAACGAAAATACTCTTCCTCCTCATTTACTCATATATCCCACATTCATTATAAAAATATCACCATTATTATATTATTATAATATAATAATAAATTATTTTATCAGAAAAGATAAAATATCAATTTTCAACAATTGTCACTTTTCTAAAAATTCTTCCATTTATATCCACATAAATAAATATTTTCCTTATCATATAAATCAATAATTAATTATTCACAAATAATATTACAGAATCACAATTATGACAACTGAATAGTTCCTGGAAAGAGGGGCTTTCCAATAACGATTTCTCCTTCTTGCGCAATTAGGTGACCAAACCTCTCCTTAGACAGAACTTTCTAGACATTGCCAATAATGTTATCTAATAATATTATTCAAATAATATGAATTATTGATTTGATAATGGAAAATACTGTGTAGTGACAATTATTAAAACACCAATAATATAAAATATCAACGTAGCAATTATTGAACCAATAAAATAAAATATTGAACAGTAATTACTGTAACAATTATTGAGTAGTGCCTTCTTCACGTAAGAATCAATAATTGGAGCAATACTGGTGTACTCTTTGTCTAATAATGCGTATTCATCGTGTTTTTAACCACCACCGGCATTCCAACAAGATAATAGCAGTAATAACTACGTCGTTATTTATAAACAACTTATACTTGTCATTTTCTTCATCCAATCGCTTTCCGTTATGGGGCCCACAAAAGACTGTGCCGTCGTACGAATATTCCCCGACAGGAAGAATATTCCACGACCAAACGAATATTCCCCGACAACAATGAATATTTTATAACCAATTGATTATTTAAAATATTTGCGCATTTTACCCATAACTAACCACATTAATCAATTCAACCCTTACTATTTCAAAATAATAAATAGAGAAAATTCAATTTCATTTATAAAAAGTTGGGGTCTTACACAAACGCTCATTCTTACTTTAAATTTAAATGTTTTCAGCTAAGCTAGCACGACCTGAAGGTTCCGGCAAGGACAAAGGGAAGGGGAAGCTGAAGGATTAGATTAAATTATGGTGTTATGACTGTTTGTAGTAAGATAATATAATATTTATCATGTAATGTAAGACTTAAAGGTTCTCGAGACTGGGAAGGTAGATAACTTTGATATAATAATTTTGTTTAATTAATACATTAAGTAGTTGAATGAATGTTATCGTGGAGCACCAAGTACGGGTTTCAAGTACTCGAATTTGGGGCGTCACAAGGTGGTATCAAAGCTTTAGGTTAGAAACCTTAGGTGGGAGTAGACCTTAGGCTATAACCTTAGGACAGAGGGAAACGATTATAATATAAATAACTCAAATAGAGTTTAAAGGAGATTAATTAAATAAATTCATCGTAAAACAAAATAAAAGATAACTTATGTAAAACTATTATTTGCTGTGTGTATATACTATATGTACTATTGAAAATAATTCATGTGTAGATTTTAGGTGGAATAGGATTATTATACGCTTATAACATGAAGAAGGATCCAAACAATACACCCGAGCTAATATCGAAGCCAATAGCTAAAATAGAGGCTCACATTGAAAGTAACCTTGATGAAGTGATTATTTCGGAGAATATAGAACCAGACCTAGAAATGGTGGAACTAACAGATAGTGATTCGGACACCGAAGTTGGAGTTGATCAAGCATCAACCGAAGTGCAGAATCTGCGGGACCAAGTTTCTTCGTTAGAAAAATTGTTGGAAATAGAAAAGGTATTTAATAGTCAAATGCAGAAAGAGTTGATCGAAATAATGGATGAACAAGATAAGCTTAAAATCCAAATTGATCAGATGGGAACCAAAGTAGAATATCAGATGCAGCTCCGAGAAAGAAAGGGAAAAGAAGGATGAATGACCATGAGTTAGAAAATTCTGAAAACTTTAAGAAAATAGGAAAGTGTACAAACTGTAAAAGGAAACATAAGGGCATGTGCCAGATAGGGAAAACGATATGTTATAGTGGCGGACATGAGGGACATTTCTCTCCTCAGTGTCCCAATTTTAAGCAAGGTGCATGTTTTAATTGTGGGATAGAAGGTCATCGGGTGAAAGATTGTCCAGGATCAGGAGAAGGTGTAGGGAATAAGTAGTATTAGTATTTGAATATGTATGTTTAATTATATAATTTGTGTGTAATGTAATATTCCTAACTTTTGGTATAAGTTGTAATAGTAAATCCCGACTTTTCTGGTCATAAAGGGATAACTGATGCTTATAACAATATGTGTTATCCGGTGCAAAGTACTATGAATGAATGTGAATATATGTTTGTTTAATGAAATAAGTATGTATCTACCTGATAATTTGATAATTCATTAAACCAAGTTTCAAAATTTAACATTTTGAGTTTATGATTATTTGAGTTTGAAACCACGCGTTATATGTTAAACATATACGATAAGACATAGAATATAAGACAATAAAAGAAAAAATTATGATTTTATCAGATAATGCCGCCAAAAAGACAAAACCAAAACCAAAGGGTTGAAGAATCGGTCAACAATGCGGGAGGAAAACAACAACTAGATCCAATAAAAAATTTTGCTATCATGATAGCTCAAGCTATGCAGAATGCAGTACCAGTTGGGGGAAATCAGCCCGATAATCGATTTGCAAACTTTAAAGACTTCAAAGCAGTAGGACCGCCAGAGTTTAGAGGGACAACTGACCCGGTAGAAGCTTAGACTTGGATAAAGGAGATAGAAAAGGTTTTTGTGGTTGCTAGGGTAGCGGAAGGGCACAAGACAACTTTTGCCACTTATATGATGAAAGGGGAGGCAAATTTCTGGTGGGAGGCTAATCAAACTAGAGCTGAAGCTGGAGAAGTTACATGGACTAGGTTCAAAACACTGTTCTATAAGAATTACTTTTCCACTAGTATTGCAGGCTAGGATGGAAGTGAAATTTCTGGAGTTGAAGCAAGGGGACATGTCAGTTGCGGAGTATGCCGCAAAATTTAATGAATTAGCTAGGTTCGCTCCACATCAAGTGGACACGGAAGTAAGGAAGACACGAAGGTTTGAGCTGGGCTTAAAACCCTGGCTCTACAACAAGGTGGCAGTATTACAGATATGTACTTTTGCAGCACTATTTTACAAGGCTATCATAGCCGAAGAGGGAAGTAAAGCCATGACACTTTACAATAAGGTGAAGAAGATTAAGGCTAAGATTGAAGGAGCTGTCAAAATGGAAGGGAGTAGTGGAAGTAAGATGAGAAAGAGAAAAGGGGACAATTTAGGGAATATCAAGATTAAGTGGGAGGGTGTGAAGATGTAAATTGTGCAATCTGGAAACTATGGGAAGAACTATTCTGGAGAGTGTTTGAAGGGAAAGTTTGTGTGTTTTAAGTGTGGGCAGGAGAGACATATCTCTCCCAACTGTTCTAATCCTAGGATGAATAGTGGTTATTTTATTTGGGGGTCAACAGAACATAGGGTGAGGGAATGTCCAAAAAGGAAAGCTGATGGGGGAAATGTCAATACAGGGAAGAGTAGTGGGACGCTAGCAATAACTGGTCCAACTCCACCAAGCAAACCAATCAAGTCGACCGCAAGGACCTTCAATATTCAAGATACGGTCGCAGTAGGAGATGGAGTTCCAGGTTTGAACCCGACCAACAATATTAATATATACACCTGATTCGGATTTAACCTATTTCTCGTATCATAAGTTTGATATAATAAATCACTAATAAAAGATTTTTGAGGAAGGAATTTGAGTTCCGGATTCGTAATACGAATCTTATAAGGAGGGGAGAATATAATACACAAAATTTTTCTTAATTAAAAATTTAAGGATAAAACATTAATATTAAGGGTAAAGTAAGGGTGATTCCGGGGACGGAATCTTTATAAGGAGGGGAGAATGTAAAGACCCGGAAAATTTTTGAATAATTATATTTATATTTTTACAAATAATTTTTTTTATTTACAAAATATTTTGAATATATAAGATATGGATTTAGCAGTATAGTCAATTTAAACTTTTAAATTGACAGATATTGAAAGTTAAGTCAGTTATGGTCCAGAACCCTAATTCATGGATTATGGACAAGGAATGAGAATAATAATATATAATAATTACATGTCAATGTTATATGTATGTGTTATATGTGTGTATGGTTTAGTGTTGATCAGATATGTCATAGTAGTAGAAAACCCTAATTCAAACCATAAATAGAAAATTAAGACTGATTATTAATCAATTTGATGTGATCAAGGAGACATGTTAGTGATTATGAATCTAATTAGGGGAAACCCTAACGATTATCAAAAAACCCTAAATGCTAAGTTAGAAACCCTAATTTCATTACTGAGAAACCCTAAACCCTAATTGGAAATTAGCAAACTATTATGTGAATTAGCAAGCCTTAAAATAAAAGTTCTGGAAAATATATGAAATTACCAAACTACCCTTAAAATCCAAGTGGAAAAGACCAAAATACCCTTTAGTGTGTAAAATGACCATTTTACCCTTTTACTTAATTACTTGTAAGCAAAAAGGTTTTCTAGAATGTTGTGACTCGTCATACTAAGATCTCATATGTGCTTGAAAATCAGCCATATCCTTATCTTTTGTGCCACCTTGCAAGCCTAGATTCATTGAATCAAATTATAAGAGATAAAGAAAGAAAAAGTTTGCAAAAGTTGCTCATTTTTACAAAACACTCAACCTAGCTATTCTCTCTCTAAGCCACGAAATTCTCTAAGTTTTTCAGTCCCTAAACAACTCTCTACAACATCCAAATCAATTGTGTAGAGCAAGATCAAAGCATTTTTCAAGAAAGAGGTATAACCCTAAAATTCAATTTTGATTCTTAAAAGCCATATTAGATTTCTTGTTTATGTGTTTATTTAAGTGTTAGAAGATGTTATATGATGATCTATGATGTTACATCGTAGATCTATAGCATCAAAGTGCTAAAAAATCAACTTTTCAAAACTGTCCAAGAACCCTAAATTTATGGCCTAGCAACCGAATGTCAGAGGCCATAGATCTGAGCCTATTAATGATTTTGTATGTTTTATGTTTTGGACTTGTAGTATGCTATATGGACTTTGCTCTGGACTTGAAAGAAGACTTAGATCATGTCCAGAACAAAAGTTATTCAAGGTCAAACTTCAATTGACCGAAAGCATGACTAAAGAGTTTCATGCGACCCGTAAACTCAAAGTCTGTGTCTGACAACATTTTCTCAAGCCTATAACTGTCAGGTGTTAATTTTTTTGTTGATGTTGTTGTATCTAATTTGTAGCCTGTTAGTCGTACTCTAGATCCATGCTTTTAAATCACTTAAACAATCAACAGATTATAAATAGTGAATGGTCAAAGTAGCCTACTCGGCATTGACTGTCAAATTATGGGTAACCCAAAATTGGATTTTTAGCGTCTAACAACAAGTTTAATAACCTTGATCTTGCTTGTGTTTGTTATTTTGATTTTTGTTGTTGTAACAAAGTTATAGTATGGTAGAAGGACTATAGAATGATGCATTTACATCACCTAAATGATAAATAGACTAAAAGTAATTTATGGTCAAACGAGGCTGGACGAACACGATGGCAGTTTTCTGGAAAACCCAGAAAACTCAAGAATATGTTATTTCTGACAATGTTTAACCAGATGCTAGCTAATGATTTTGATGTTGTTTAAATGATATGATGATTGATAATTATACCTTGTCATGTATACTACGACCCTAAACCATTAAATCACAGTAACAATAACACGAACGTATAGGAATTTAAGCCACAAAATGGACCTAGAAACTGACTGGGTTTCTGGAAAACCCAGAAAGTTCTGAGAATGACTTTGCAAGGCTAGATCTTCATGCTATGTGTTTATATGACTGATTTGATGCTTAATTCATGCAGTATTACATAAAACACTACATGATCAATCCTTAAGATTGTCCAGAACATGTGTAGACTGAAAATTAAAGCCGGTCAAAGTAGGTACCTTAGCCACTGAATGTCAGTTTTCTTAGCCCTCAAGAACACCTATTGCGACAGAAATCGTCGCTAAAGCCTTTAACGACAGATTTAATTAATTTAGTTTCCTAATTTTCGAAAAATTCATTAAAAATAGAAATAAATTTCTAAAAATTACAAAATTAGTTTTAAAATTTATTTTAAATTATAAAAATTAACTTTTGATAAATTGACATATTTTTCATTAATATTACTATTTATTTGAATATTAATGATATTAAATTTATTTAATAAATAGGTTAAAAATGAAAATTAAGAGGTTTAAAAATATTTTAAGTTATAAATCATGACTTTTAATATTTTAAGGTAATTTTCATTAATAATTTAATAATTATGATAACGAGTTTATTTAATATTTATAATAAATAAATAGTTTAAAATGGTTTTAATGATTTAAAAATCATTTAAAATGGATATAAAGGATTTAAAAATATTTTAAGTTATAATAAATGACTTTTTTATTTTCACGAATAATACATTAATATTTAAATATTAATGGTGATTATTTAAAATGATTTTAAATGTTTTAAAAATCATTTGAGGTAAAATAAATATTTTAAAAATACTTTAAGTTATTATTAATAACTTACAAATTTTGTCAAGTATTTCATTAATATTTTTATATTAATGATAATGGAATTATTATGTATTTAAATCATATAAAAATGATTTCAAAGTGTTTGAAAAATCATGATAAATTATAATAATTATTTAAAAATTATTATAATACCTTGAAAAATAATATGATTAATATTTAAATTATTTAATAAAGTATTGAAGTTTCAGAATATAGTTTAAGTAAATATAAACTCGATTATTATCCGATAAAAATTGTTTCATAATCAAATGAAACCGAAGTTGACTTGACTTATATAAATTGACCTAATAAGTAATTATTTGTGTTAGAATGACTGTTATAACTATGTGACAGTGTGTTTAAGCTATATGATGACTGCAAATAGCAGTGTTATGTGTTATGATAAATTATTCTGATCAAAAGAATAATCTTATGTATGATAGGTTTCAGTATAAAAGATAAATCTAAGTTGCGTAAGCAGCAGACCAGGCAAGTATCTTTACTCTTTGTATCTACTTATGCAATACTCCTGTATAAGTAAGTTATCGAATTATACTCCTGTTATATAATTTAATATACCCTACTATTATCGGTCATGTATTTAAATATTAGTATTCATGCCAGTTATAGAATTATATTCGTTTACCAGTACTGTAGTTGTGTATGATCAGTGTATACCTTGTGGATAGATAGTTATGTTAGATTATTTAAGTGCCCTCACTTGGATAACGATTGTATTTAACCTCATGTCGACACATACCTACTGATTTTCAGGTATGTATATGTTATTTAAAAATTGTCTAAGCTATTTAACTCAGCTAGACGTAGAATGAAAAATATTGTAGAACATAATAGAATATTATTATTATTAAATTGAAATATTTTATTTTGAATGTCAGATTAATTATGAACATCCCGAACAGGGAAAAACTTTTATGCGCCAAAGGCGGACCAGTTAAACGATTTATCGTTCAAACAAGTAGTGTTAATCAATACAGGGCATAACGGTGATCAACCCCGTGTCCATAAGACACGACGGTTTGCAGATGAATTTATGTTTAACCTTTTCGAAAATTAAGATAAAATTTATAGTATATTAAACTGTTACTAAATTTATAGTGAGTACGTAGTTTCAAAAATGAAATAGAGTTTATATGTAGTTCTGTATTGTCTCAGCTTATTTCAAAACTATTACTTCGTTGTTGAAGTGTCGTCCAAAGAAAATACTCAAATCTTTCAGATAATTTTTATCCATTGCTATTACTTGCTGGGCACTCAAATGCTCATTCTTGCTTTAAATTTAAATGTTTTCAGCTAAGCTAGCACGACACACGAGGTTTTCAAAGGACAAAGGGAAGGGGAAGCTGAAGGATTAGATTAAATTATGTTGTTATGACTGTTTGTAGTAAGATAATATAATATTTATCTTGTAATGTAATACTTAAAGGTTCTCGAGACTGGGAAGGTAGATAACTTTGATATAATAATTTTGTTTAATTAATACATTAAGTATTTGAATGAATGTTATCGTGGAGCACCAAGTACGGGTTTCAAGTACTCGAATTTGGGGCGTCACACCATCAAAAATAGGTACCCGTTGCCTCACATTGATGACCTGTTTGCCCAGTTGCAAGGCGCCAAATTCTTTTCAAAGATCGATCATCGTTCTGGATATCATCGGTTGAAGATTAAAACTGATGACATTCCAAAGACTGCTTTCAGAACTCGGTATAGGCATTACGAATTCCTAGTCATGTCTTTTGGATTGACAAATGCTCCTGCTGCCTTCATGGATATGATGAACCAAATATTCAAAGAATATTTGGATCACTTTCTGGTCGTCTTTATTGATGACAACCTTATTTACTGCAAAAGCCGTAAAGATCATGAGCAACACCTGAGGCTGATACTCAAAAAGCTTCGTGAAAATAAGTTATCTGCCAAGTTGAAGAAATGCGAGTTCTGGCTTGAGGAAGTAGCATTCCTTGGGCACGTAATATCAAATCATGGAATATCTATTGACCCGGCAAAGATTAAAGCAATTCAAAGCAGGGAGCAACCTAAGTCAATGACCGAAGTACGTAGCTTTCTTGGCTTAGCTGGTTATTATCCGAGTTTCATGGAAGAATTTTCTCGAATCGCTACTCCATTAACTCAGCTGACTCGAAAAGATACAAAATTTGGTTGGAGCGAAAAAATTGTTTAGGGTGTGTTCTCATGCAACATGGGAAAGTCATAGCCTATGCCTCACGACAACTAAAAGAATATGAGAAGAATTATCCTAATCATGATCTAGAGTTGGCAGCTGTTGTTTTTGTGCTTAAGATTTGGAGGCATTACCTGTATGGAGAGAAGGTGGAGATCTATACGGATCATAAAAGCCTCAAATATTTCTTCACTCAAAAGGAACTCAAAATGCGGTAACGACGATGGCTTGAGCTATTGAAAGATTACGATCAAACCATTCAATACCATCATGGAAAAGCGAACGTAGTAGCTGACGCATTGAGTAGATGATCATATGCGGGTACGAGTGCGATATTGTCAACACAAAGGCCCATTTTGTTTGACTTACAAAGGATGGAGATAGAGTTAAAGACTCCAGGGACCCATGTGATGATGACGAATATACGAGTAGAACCGACTTTAATCGATAAAGATAAAGTTGCTCAAGCTACAGACCTGGAGCTAATGCGTATGAGGAAGAAAGTGGAAGAAGGTGATATTTCGGTAGCAAGAATTGATGAAGAAGGAATACTTTGAGTCAACTGCAAACTTTGTGTTCCTAACAATTCTGACTTGATGTATAAAATCATGATGGGGGCGCACAACACAACGTTTGCAATCCATCCTGGGAGTATCAAAATGTATCGTGATCTTCGACATACATTTTGGTGGAGCAATATGAAGAGAGAGATAGCGGGGTTTATATCAAGGTGTCTAACTTGTCAACGAGTCAAGGTGGAGGATCAAGTGCCAAAAGGTCCATTGCAACCACTCAAAATTCCAGAATGGAAGTGGGAGCACATTACCATGGATTTCGTTACTGGTCTTCCCAAGGTTTCTCAAGGCATAGATGCGATTTGGGTCATTGCTAATAGATTAACCAAGTCTGCTCATTTTTCACCGATACGAAAAACTTATACACTTGAATGTCTTGCTCGTATGTACATAAATGAGATTATAAGATTTCATGGTATGCAAGTATCCATAGTTTCTGATCGAGACCCAAGATTCACTTCATAATTTTGGGTTAGTTTGCAAAAAACTATGGGCACAGATTTATGATTTAGTTTGGTATATCAACCTCAAACGGATGGGCAGTCAGAGAGGACTATTCAAACTCTTGAAGATTTATTAAGACTCTGTGTCCTTGACTTCAAAGGAAGTTGGGACAAGTTCTTACCATTGGTGGAGTTTTCCTTCAACAACAGTTATCAAGCAAGTATTGGCATGACTCCATTTGAGGCGTTGTATTGAAGAAAGTGTCATTCTCTAGTATGCTTAGATGAGGTGGGTGAAGCAACGTTGTTGGGACCAGAGTTGGTACGTATGACTATGAAAAAGATTAAAACGATCCGACAATGTATAAAAACCTCACAAGATCGACAAAAGAGTTATGTTGATCTTCATCGAAAAGACGTGGAATTCAATATTGGAGATCATGTGTTGTTACGTGTTGCTCTATAGAAAGGAGTTACGAGATTTGGAAAGAGAGGAAAGCTCAATCTCATTGGCCCATTTTTAATCCTTGATCGAGTAGGAACTGGGCCTATAGACTCGTCTTACCGCCAAGTATGTCTCGTGTTCATAACGTTTTTCAAATATCTATGTTACATAAATATGTGAAAGACCCGAACCACATTATTGAATTAGAACCGGAAGAGATAGCGGAAGATTTAATGTATGAAGAGGTACCTGTTAAAATCTTGGATAAGAATGATCATATTCCACGCTCCAAGGTTATACCTCAAGTCAATTTGTGGAGAAACCAAGATGTTGAGGAAATGACATGGGAGTTAGAATCTGAAATGAAGTCAAGGTATCCTTACCTCTTCGACATACCAGGTACGCACCCTAATTTAGAGGACGAAATTTCATAAGAAAGGGAGGTTGTAAGACCCCAACTTTTATGAATAAAGATTAATTTTTCTCGGAATATATTTTTGAATATTATGGTGTGGATTTGATATAATGTTATAGTTGTGGGTTTTATTTACAAATTTTGCAAAGTAAGCAAGTGGTTATATAATATTTGATTGGTCGGGGAATATTCGTTTTAGCAGGGAATATTCGTACGAAGACACAATCATTGGTCGACCCCACAACGGAAGTATTGTCGTAGTTAGAAAATGACAGAAATATCTTTTTATAAAAATAACGGTGAAAGTTTTACCGTTAAACTGTTGAACTACCCGATGGTAAAAGTACAGTAATACGCGTGGTTGCATAGTAGCACACTGTATTGATTATTGATGCTTACGTAAGAAGTCACTCAGCTATACTCAATTATTGCTACAATAATTGATGCATAATATCTTTCATATTATTAATTCAATTATTGTCACAGTATCATCTACATAATATTTTATATTATTAAATCAATAATTGAGACAACAAAGTTATTTAAATTATTATTTGCAATATTGACAATGTCTAGAAAGTTCTGTCAAAGAGAGGTTTGGTAACCTAATTGCGCGCCAATAGGGAGAAATCTTTATCGAAAAGCTCGCTCTTTCCTAGGAATGATCTGGTTGTTAAATATTGTGAGTTATAATATTAATAATGAATAAGTTTGTGTTGCTTAAAGATGAAATTGATATTTCCATTATGTTGGGATTATTAGTTGTTGATCGATTTCGTAATCAATGAATACGTGCAAGTATACACGGTCAACAAGTAATAAAGTGAAAGTAGAGTATCGTTCCCACGAGGAATTATTTAATAAAAATTACCAATTACTAACTCTTAACCAAATCAAATTTATTTAAACAATAGCAAATTGTGAATTTTCTAATTAAGAAAACTAAATTAACTAATTAAAACTAGGTTACTTTATAAATGAATTCAAATAAATAAAGGCTAAGACTCCAATATCCCCAATTATGAACTATAAACCAATTATCCAATTATCCCAATTATTTTGTCTATTGAATTGTTAACAAGAATTCTCAAATGCCAAAAGCCCTCTCTCGAGTGATCAATTGCCTTCTATTTAACCCAGATTAATTTTGCTATATCTCTATGCAAAATAATTGAATTAAAATCGTTACAATCCCAATTCCTTATGTGTTACATGCGGCAAATAGATATTCTCATTCTATTCACAAACCTAATTATTCACTGTGCAAATAACTAAGTCACATGTCACCATGCCCAGTTCTAACCCTAGAATTCCTTTCTCAATTCCTTCTAGAGTAACAAGGTAATTACTGATCAGATAATTAATCAATAAGCATAAGGCAAGATAAACAACTCACTTTGACATAAATAATTAGAATAAATCAAATAATCAATTCATAATCATAAAAAGTTCAATTGAAATCTTAATGAAAGATTTAGTTCATAATTAATGAATTAAAATTAAGAATCCACAATTGAATAGACATTAAAAGATAAAAGTAGGAGAAGAGAAAAGAATATAATCTATTGTCAGTAGCCTTGAGACTCCCCTTTCGCTCCTGCTTTGAATCTTCAATGGTCTCCAAGTTGCTTCAATCTCCAAAACTAATAAGAACTAGGGTTATGTTCTAATCTAAAGGAGTGTTTAATCTAGTCTAACCTATGTAATCTCTTCTTATTTTATGCCTTACATCATGTATTTATAGGTTACAAGTCCAATTTTTAGCTTAGGAACAAACCCAATCCAATTTGGAGTCAAAAAGGTGTCAAAATCTGTCCAAAACGCGTCCAGTTCGCTCAAAGCCTACCCCCTAGCGCCCCGACGCTGTATTTAACTCTAGAAATAGCGCCCCGGTGCTATAATGTAGAAAGTGAATCTTGCCCCTATTTTTTTACATTTTTCTGCTCCGACGTCCTTTGGGAAAATGGCCATAACTTCTTCGTCCGAACTCCGATTTCGACGATTCAAGATGTTCCGGAAAGAGGAGAAGTAGATCTACAACTTTCATTCTTTGAGTGTTCGAAATAAGGTCCGTAGCAATACTCAAATTGGCTCTGAAATGACTGCTGTGTAAATAGCAAACCAAAAACGCGAATCTAGCCACCCCCAACGTTGATCCAAGTAACTTTTGTCCCAAATCCTACAAAACAATGTAAAACATGCATGAATAGACACAAACACTTAAAAACATCCAAAAGATTAAGCTCAAACGCACTCAATTATGGGTATAAAACTCACTCATCAAATACCCCCAAACTTAAACCTTTGCTTGTCCTCAAGCAAAAACACAAAAATGTTATGCAATGCAATGTAATGCAACTAATCTATATGCCTACGAATCCAACAGTAATGACATAAACAAGTCTATTCAACTGGCCTTAGAGAAATTAAGTAAACATGATAATACATCATATTAAAACAAATCAGTAATTTCCCAATCAATCATCAAATCTTAAGACTGTTATCACTGATATAGTGCGTGTGTGCTCCACAACAATGTTAACTGATATAAAATCAAATTTAACACATAATAGGTCTCTTTAAAGGCATCATACAGTGAAAACTCACAAAATTCACGAACAAGCTAGATCCAACTAAAGTCAAACATCCACCAAGTTCAAGAGTCTAATCCGGGATACTTATGCTTTACTTTTCATTACGGGGGCTTTTTGCTCTTTTCCCGTTTTTTTTTTTTACCATGAATGTGCAATGTCTCATTCCATTAGGCTAACAGTGTCACCCCTTGGCGAGCTTTCGACCAACAACTCCCAGACCATATAAGACCTTAGGGCGCTAGGTTTTAAGATACCCCTTCGGGCGTACTTACTCAAGTAACAAAGGCCCCGAAACAAAACTAGCCACGGTAATTTTTTTTTTTTTTAGCGAAGCTTATATATCCCAACTTTTTCCCCCAAACTTAAGTTTTTATCTAAATTTAGCCATCTCCGCCTATTCATGTCTTTCATTCCTTCAAACTAGTATTATCCTTAAGAAATTCATTATGTATCAATTTAAACTTAAGCAGTCAACATAGCTGTTATTAACGTGCTAACCTTAATTATACTAGTTTCAAACAGGAAAAAATTCAATTCATAACAAGAAATCACATCAAAGCCTGAATATTCAATACTATACTTATCTACTTAACTCCAGTCTCCTCATTGGCCAAAATAGACTTTTTACTCTAACACGATTGGAATCATGCAAATATAAACTAAACGCAACAAACACAATAAACTAACTACTATTTTTGCGATTTTTGTAATTTTTTTTAAAATGTAAAAAGCGAATGCAAAAACTAAATGTAAATAACCCGAAAACATAACGAACTACAATGTAAATAACTAACTACATGCAATACGACACTAAAATGCCCCAAACTTAAACTAGACATTGTCCTCAATGACCAAATAGAAAAAATTAAAGCGGAGGACTTCCACGAAAAATATAGCAATCTTCCTCCTTGCCCGCTAAGTTTGGAGAATAAAGCTAAGCACATGGAACAAATTGGGCACCACACTTGAATTTGACTTGAATAACTTTGTAAAACCATGATAGAAGCAATTTTATTAAATCCTAAATAAATGCAAATTCCAAACTACTAATATAAAACTAAATAAAAATTAAAAATAAAAATTAAACTTGGGTTGCCTCCCAATAAGCGCTTGTTTTACAGTCTTTCAGCCTGACTTTGTCTGGTCAACGCTATCCAATTCCTCTTCAAAAGTTGAGAAACCCTCCATCCATCGAAAATAATATAGCTTTTGGTAGGTTCCCATTTACGATAACCATTGTATTAAAGTCACCTAGCATGCTTTCTTTAAATAAGATCACATTCAAGAACGTCCAACATCTAGGTGTTTTTTCCATTGTGTCTGCGAATAGATTCTGGCATTGAGGCTTGTCAGACACAACAATCACTTCTTCTATCTTCTCCAACTCATTGAACCATGGCTTCGAAGTTGTACTCGCTTTTACGTCACAAGGAGTATTGCCGACGACATGACTACCTAGCGGACAAGGTTTTGCAAATCTAACCGGATTCTTGAACTTTGGCGGAGAAAGAACTTGGGGCACTAATAACATCGGCTCCTCCTCGTTGGTAATCATAATTAGTTCTTCACCGACCTCATCATTAGTGTTAGTGGAAATCGACATCTATTTCGATAATAATGGATGTCTGGAGATTATATTGACCAATCGGGTAATTAATCGGATAAATGAACAATTAATTGCTATTAATTCACATTCTTATAACTATTTATTCACATGTGTGTACTATAGATTCACATGCATGTACTATTAGGGGAGGTAGTGCAAGATTGATAATACTTGCATGACTAAATTAAAAATAGAGGTATAGATGAAGGTAGTATACTGTAATTATTTTTTTCAAATGATCGTACTATTGATTCACATGATTGTACTATTGATTCACAAGATGTACTATTAGTGGAGGTGGTGCAAGTTTGATAATACTTGTAGGACTAAATTAAAAATGAAGGAAAAGATGAAGGTATTATACTGTAATATTTCTAGCCCCAAAACGTGCAATTATCGAAACTATATTTTTCTATAAATAGAAGCTCATTCTTCTTTCATTCTCACCAATTCACTAAGGCTCACAAGAGCAATTATAGAGAGAGAAGCTATAGAGAGAAAGAAGAAGAGAAGTCTGTTACTTCACTATTCCAGTATCCATTCTTCTTTTGAGGTAAGGGATATTATTTTTGTTCAATATTCATAAAAAATAATATTTTTTTCCATAATCTGTAGTATGTGAGTAATATTTTTTGGTCTCGTAGTCTTGATTATACCATCATTCTGTTAAAGTATTGCTTCTATACTCCGTGAAATTAGTAGAATATCCTTGAAATTTGCGCTTCATCTAGTATCGTTTCACAAGGATATTTTCTGCATATTCTTGTTAAATTTTAAGATTTTCATGCCAGAGTACTGTCCATGAGTAGTTTTCATTTTTACGGTACTATTTATAAAGTACTATTCACGGGATACTATTTATGGGGTACTATCCACAAAGTACTATTCACGGGTACTATTTATAAAGTACTATTCACGAGTACTATTCATAAAGTACTATTCAAAGTGTATTATTCCTGAAGTACTATTCATAGGGTAGTATTCACTCAGGTACTATTCACCCGGGGAATTATTCATGATAAAAATTGATTTCTTTGTTGTCCAAATCATTTTTGATACAATATTATTCTTGAATTTTACTCCACAAAGCAGTATCATGTTGACAATTTGGACATTATTGAATTATGGATAAATTAAGTTATAAATCTTTAAAAATTTATCCTTTGCTTTCTTTTAATTGAATTCTTATATCATTGTCATCATCCTCATGCTTATATTGTGATAAAAGTCATATGTGGCTTACATGCATAGATGTACTATTGATTGGTATGATTATGACCAAGGATTATTCAGTATAATTATGACCGTAATGTTACAAATGATGTGGTAAAAATCCTCATTGGCCTGTAGTGCATTGATGAACAGTTGTTGGTATGATTATAACCAGTGATTATTCGGTATAATCATGACCATTGATGATTACATGAATATCCTTGGCCCGTAGTACAAGGATGATTTGATGATGTGGTTTATTTATTAAGCTGAGTCTCAGCGATAAAATTGATGATAAATATTTTAAATCATAGAAGATTGTAGATATAATGTTCTACTTGACTCTTCTAATGGATTGTTGTTCCAATGCAGTTAAACTAGATGTTTATTGTATTTTTTCAGTTTAACATTGTTGAAGGCTAACGATAATTTATTCTGCATTATCTTAGTCAAAATATTTCTTACTGGGCTAGTTGATCTCACCCTTTGTTTTCACTCTTATCATTATGCTAGATTATTAACTCTATTGTTATCAATGATGTATCCAATCTTTGTATTCATACAAGTTCTTAAGTTATCAGATCATTGTTTATCAACACAGTATTATTGAATAATTCAGATATTTAATTATTCTGTTCGTTAAATTCTAAATAGGGTTAGACAAGTGTCCTCACTTGGATAATCATTGTATTTAATCACATGTTGATACATATTTATTGGTTTCCTATATGTATACGTTGAATTAAAAAGCCGTCTAAGCTATTTGATGCAGCTAGACATAAACTTAAAAATATTATTGAACAAGATAGAACTTTATTTTATCCAACCAGATTGTTTTAGTTCGGATTTCCGACTAAGTATGAACATCCCGTGTAAGACCCCAACTTTTATGAATAAAGATTAATTTTTCTCAAAATATATTTTTGAATATTATGGTGTGGATTTGATATAATGTTATAGTTGTGGGTATTATTTACAAATTTTGCAAAGTAAGCAAGTGGTTATATAATATTCGATTGGTCGGGGAATATTCATTTTAACAAAGAATATTCGTACGACGACATAATCATTGGTGGACCCCACAACGAATGTATTGTTGTAGTTAGAAAATGATATAATTATCCTTTTATAAAAATAACAGCGAATGTTTCTTAATTAAACCGCTGAACTACTCTTGGTGGTAAAAGAAAAGAATATCTGGCGTGGGTGCATAGTAACACATATTATTGATTATTGATGTTTACGTGAGAAGTCACTCGCTTATACTCAAGTATTACTTTCAAGATAATTGCGTGATAATATCTCTCATATTATTGATTCAATTATTGTCATAGTATCATCTGCATAATATTTTATATTATTAAATCAATAATTGAGATGACAAATTTATTCATATTATTATTTGCAATATTGACAATGTCTAGAAAGTTCTATCAAGGAGAGGTTTGGTCACCTAATTGCGCGCCAATAGGGAGAAATCCTTATCGAAAACCCCCTCTTTCCTAGGAATGATCTGGTTGTTAAATATTATGACTTATAATATTAATAATTAATAAGTTCGTGTTGATTAAAGATGAAATTGATATTTCCATTGTGTGTGGATTATTAGTGTTAGTGGAAATCGATATCTATTCCAATAATAATTGATGTCTGGAGGTTATATTGACCAATCGGGTAATTAATCGGATAAATGAGCAATTAATTGCTATTAATTCACATGTTTATAACTATTTGTTAACATGTGTGTACTATTGATTCACATGCATGTACTATTAGGGGAGGTGGTTCAAGATTGATAATACTTGCTTGACTAAAGTAAAAATGGAGGTACATATGAAGGTACTATATTGCAATTATTTTTTTCACATGATTGTTCTATTGATTCACATGATTGTACTATTGATTCACAAGATATACTATTAGGGGAGGTGGTGCAAGTTTGATAATACTTGCAGGAGTAAATTAAAAATAAAGGAAAAGATGAAGGTATTATACTGTAATATTTTGAGTCCCAAAACGTGCAATGTCAAAACTATGTTTTCCTATAAATAGAAGCTTATTCCTCTTTCATTCTCACCAATTCACTAATACTAACAAGAGCAATTATAGAAAGGGAAGCTATAGAGAGAGAAGCTTTAGAGAGAAAATAGAAGAGAAGTCTGCTACCTCACTATTCTAGTATCCAATCTTCTTATGACGTAAGAGATATTATTTTGTTCAGTATTCATAGGAATAATATTTTATTCCATACTCTGTAGTATATGAGTAATATTATTTCATCTCGTATTCCTGATTATACTCTCATTTTGTTAAAGTATTGCTTCTATACTCCGTGAAATTAGTAGAATATCCTTGCAATTTGCGCTTCATCTATTATCGTTTCACAAGGATATTTTCTGCATATTCTTGTTAAATTTTAAGATTTTCATGCCAGAGTACTGTCCATGAGTAGTATTCATTTTTACGGTACTATTCACGGGGTACTATTCCCAAAGTACTATTCATATGGTTCTATTCACTCAGGTACTATTCACCCGGGGAATTATTCATGATAAAAATTGATTTCTTTGTTGTCCAAATCATTTTTGATACAATATTATTCTTGAATTTTACTCCACAAAGCAGTATCATGTTGACAATTTGGACATTATTTAATTATGGATAAATTAAGTAATAAATCTTTAAAAATTTGTCCTTTTCTTTCTTTTAATTGAATTCTTATATCATTGTCATCATCCTCATGCTTATATTGTGATAAAAGTCATATGTGACCTACATGCATAGATGTACTATTTATTGGTATGATTATGACCAGGGATTATTCGGTATAATCATGACCGTAATGTTACAAATGATGTGATAAAAATCCTCATTGGCCTGTAGTGCATTGATAGAAAGTTGTTGGTATGATTATGACAGTGATTATTTGGTATAATCATAATCATTGATGATTACATGAATATCATTGGCCCGTAGTGCAGGGATCATTCGATGATGTGGTTTATTTATTAAGCTGAGTCTCGGCGATAAAATTTATGATAAACTTTTTAAATCGTAGAAGATAGTAGATATAATGCTCTACTTGACTCTTCTAATGGATTGCTTGTTCCGCTACAGTTAAACTTGATGTTTATTATATTTTATCAGTTTAACACTATTGAAGGCTAACGATAATTTATTTTGCATTATCTTAGTCATTATATTTCTTACTGGGCTAGTTAAGCTCACCCTTTGTTTTCATTGTTCTCTTCAGGAAATGAGAATATTGTTGGGACTAGTCGGGGAACGGAGTGACGGTCCAGATGTTTGCATTAGTAGTCCTCACAATTAAGTGAAATAATGTGATAATAAATGTATTGAGGACTCCCTTTTAATTTGAATACTGTCTAGAAGACAATATTCGTACTAAAACTCTCAACTTACGTTTTATCGCATTTTTTACATGACTGTTGTATAATTAAGTTGTATTTGGAATTTTGTACCATGTATTTGGCGACTCAAAATGGGTGATGTATACCTATTTTTGGGGCGTCACATCCAGAACATAGGAAAACTTTTGTGCACCTAAGGTGGATAAGATGAACGATAATATTGTTCTTGCATGTAGTATTGATTAATACATGGCACATTGGGATGATCACCCTTGCGCCCGTAAGTTAGGATGATTTTCGGATGAAGTTCTGCTAAACCTTAGCGATAATTGAAAACAATGTTCATAGTTTGTCGACTGCTCTTCATTTATAGTCAGTACGTAGTTTCAAAAATTTGATATAGAATGGATATGTTGTTATTATTGGTTCAGCTTACTTCACAACTATTGATTCATTGTAGAAGTGTCATTCAAAGAAAACATTTAATCCTTTCAGCTTATATTTATTGTTACTATTACTTTCTGGGCAATCAAATTCTCATTCTTACTTTAAATTTAAATATTTTCAGCTAAGCGTGATCAACCGGAATGTTCAGGCCAGAACAAGGGAAAAGGAAAGCCAACAAAATAATCTTATGTTATCTTATGTAATAGTTTGACTTTATTAAGACAATGATATCTATTAATTATCATGTAATGAATGTTTAAAGGTCGCGTACCTAGGATTAAACTATGATATATGTAAATTAAGTTTGGTATTTATTTTACTGTTATTATTATTAGTATTATTCCGCTCATAGATATGGTATCGTGAAGCACCGAGTTAGGGTTTCAAGTACCTGAATTTGGGGGCGTCATAGGTTGGTATCAGAGCTTTAGGGTTAGAAACCTTAGGTGGGATAGACCTTAGGCTATAACCTTAGAACAGAGGGACACGTTGAAAATACAAATAACTCATATAGAGTTTAAAAGGAGATGAATTGAATAAATTTATCGTTAAACAAAATAAAAGATAACTTGTATAAAATTATTATTTGTTGTGTGTATATACTACGTACTAATCAAGATAGTTTTGGGGTAGATATCAGGTGGGAAAGGATTAGGATACCCTCAGATCGTATAGAAGGAGCCTATCTCCATAACCGAGCCAATATCAAAGTAAATAACTGAAATAAAGGCTCACTTTGAAAGTAATCCTGATGAGGTGATTATACTGGAAAAGGTATTACCGGACCCGGAAACGATAGTATAACTGATAGGTAGAGTATAGTTAGAGAATATAAGGTTAAGCTCGAGTTCTTAAAACTCATATTTTTGGTAAGTTCATGACTCATAATTATATGAAATTTTTAAACCCCTCAGCGAGTGGACGCCAAAGGTCTGACTGGGACAAGTTCTTAAACTCATATGATTGTGGTAAGTTCCTGAACCCATAATGTGTGGTAAATTTGACGAACTTGGTATAGATATGTGTGAATGGATTATTGAGGATAAAGGGAATATTTAGAATGCTAAGCAATAGATCCTTAGTGAAGGCATATGAAATAAGTAGTATTAGTGTTATTTGAATATGTATGATTATATGATGCGTATACAATACGTATGTCTGTGTAATGTAATATTCTCAACTTTTGTATAAGTTGTGGTAGCGATTCCCGACTTTTGTGTCACAAAAGGATAGCGGATGTTTAAAGCAGTATGTGCTATGCTATGAAAGTACTATGAATTAGATGGATGAACATGATTTTACTTAATCAGATAATGCCGCAAAGACGAAAATGAAACCCAAAGGTAGAAGAACCTGTCAACAAAGCTAGAGGACACCAAGACCCGATACAGAATTTGGCGAATATGGACGCTCAAGCTTTGCATAATGGATTATCAGCCATGGGAAATTAGCCAGATAATCGATCGACAAACTTCAAAGACTTCAAGGAAATCAAACCGCCAGGACATAGAGGATCAACTGACCCTATAGAAGCGTTTATGATAGCTAGGGTAACGGAGGGGCAAAAGACAGCTTTTGCCACCTATATGATAAAAGGAGAGGTAAATTTTTGGTGGGAGGCAAATCAAGCTAGAGCCGGAGAAGGGAGTAGTGGAGGTAGGAATGGAAAAAGGAAAAAGGAGATAATTTTGGGGATACGAAAAATAGGTCAGGAGGTGGGAAGAAATAGGTTGTACAGTGTGGGAATTGCGGAAAGAATCACTCGGGAGAGTGTCTTGAGGGTAAGTTTGTGTGTTACAAGTGTGGGCAGGAGGGACATATCTCTCCCAACTGCCCCAATCCAAGGATGAACAGATGGTGTTTCATGTGTGGATCAACGGAGCATAAGGTGAAAGACTGTCCAAAAAAGGGAGGGGATACAGGGGGCGCGAATACGGGAAAAGGCAGAGGGACTCTAGCGATAGCGGAACCAACTTCAACAAACAAACCAACAGAATCAACCACAAGAGTCTTCAGTATGATGGTCCAGTATATCATGGTAGCTGGGAATGGAACTCCATGTATTATTCGAATAACTTTTATTTTCTTATATATGATTTTCCTAATATATAGTAAATTATTTTAGAAAGAAATTTTGAAGGAGGAATTTGAGTTCTTTTAGAAATCAATTTTTTTCGGTTTAAGTAGATAAGCAAGCTTTATTCTGAATAATTAAAGATCGGTTCGATCGAATCTGATCGAGATCTACTTGAAATGATTGTGCATGCTATGTACCCTTATGTGTATAAGTTTTGAAACAGTGATTCCGGGGACGAAATCTTTATAAAGGAGGGTGAATGTAATAACCCGATATTTTCTATATAAATAAATAAGAAATTTTGTATATAAATTTTTTTTTATTTTAAAAGTGGGAATACGTGCCAAGTAATGTGTATGTATATTTGTGATAGATGAAAATATATTTATCACCCTAATAATTATAAATATTTTTTTAAATTATTAATCATTATAAATTATATTCTTATAGTAATTAATTTTGTAGTAGAAATGTTTTTATTATTTATTTTCCATGAAAATATGATTATATATTATTTAAATAATATATGAGATGATTATAGATTTATTATAATAATTATTTTATTATATGAATTTATTTAGAAAATTAAGTAATTATTATAACATAATTAATAATCTTATATATGCAAGATAATTCGGATATGGAATCCAAACCCTAATTTTGGATTTTGATTAAGGAATGAGAATAATAATATGATATTATTTTTATTTTAGTGTTATAAATATGTACTGTATGCATAGACTGATAATGGTTGGTCAATTATGGTGTATAATGTCAAAACCCTAATATTAATTTGTTAAACCCTATTTTGAAACTTAATTATGAGTACAAGGCTGTGTAATAATGGTGTTATGTGATTTGTATGTGTTGTTGTATCCATGTTATAATATGTTATATGGACTCTATTCTTATGCTTTTAGATCACCTAAACGTCAAATGAGTCGATTGCAGTGGATGGTCAAAGTAGGTAAGAAGATCACGATTTCGGTTTTCTGGGCAACCCAAAAAACCTATGGTCATGGTCTCTGACCTAGTTTGACCAGCTTGGATCTGGTGATGGTAATGTTGTTATACTATTTTTATGTAATGAATTTGTACATGGTCATGTTGTCTACACACTGAAACACTTATATCACAAAATAATCACATGGATTGCAAGTTGTGGAAGCCCAAATATGCTTACACAAACTGTTCTTCATTTCTGGGTGACCCAAAAAATGAAGAATGGTTCTGACAACTTTTTCAATTGCTTAGATCTTTCTGACTTATGATGTTTAGACTTGTAAACTGTTTCAATCATGTACCATGTTAGTTGTTCTTCAAGGCCCGACGTGTATACCACCCATAACATGAACAAAACTCATTATATAAGGCCATTAATATCGTTGACCGACCACGACTTTATTTTATGGGCAGCCCAAAAACATGATGAACAGCTCTGACAGCTTGTTCTAGGCATTATATCTTACTCATGTGTTATGTTATGGTCCAGAACATGCTTAATAATTGTATTACTACACGATCTGAGTAACAGCTTGTATAGAAACATCATAGACTAAAGATTACACTTGGTCAAACATGGTCCCTCGAAAATGGCATACGAAGATCTGGGTTCCTCAAGAACACCTAAGGCGACACTTAATGTTGCCAAAGGCTTTAGTGACAGACTTGTTAGTTTTAATTAATTTAATTTCTAGAAACTCATTTAAAAATAGTAAATAAATTCTGAAAATTACAAAAAATGTTTTAAAAATTATTTCAAGTTATAAAAATTAACTTTTAATAATTTAACATATTTTTCATAAATGTTAATATTTATTTAAATAATATTGATATTTAAATTATTTAATAAATGCATTAAATAAATTAATTAAAAATCATTTTATTATATTAAAAATCATTTTAAATAATAATAAGGCATTTAATAATATTTTAAGTTATAAAACATAACTTTTAATATTTTAAGATAAATTTTATTTATTATTTAATATTAATAATATTAGATTTATTTTGTAATTATATTAAATAAATTCATTAAAAATGATTTTAATATTATAAAAATTATTTTAAATGAAAATAAATTTTTAAAATATTTTAAGTTATAAAATATAACTTTTGATATTTAAAGGTAAATTTCATTAATAATTTAATATTAATGATATTAGTTTAATTTAATAATTATATTAAATAAATAGTTTAAAAATGGTTTTATTGATTTAAAATCATTTAAAAGGAAATAAATGAATTAAAATATTTTATGTAATAATAAATGACTTTTAATATTTTGGTGAATAATACATTAATATTTAAATATTAATTATACTTATTTTAAAATAATTTTAAATGTTTTAAAAACCATTTAAAGATAATAAAATGTTTTAAAATTTTTTTAAGTTATTATAAATAACTTTAATAGTTTGGCAATGGCTAGATAAGTGTTTGATTGTGAATCAATGACTGTTAAACTTATGTGACAATGTGATTAGGTTATGTGTTGACTGCAAATAGCAGTACTATGTGATATGATATATTATTCTAATCAAACGAATGATCTTATTAATGATATGTTTCGGTATAAAGGATAAAATTAAGTTATGTAATAAAGCAAGCAAAGATTTCATGTAAGTTATTAGTTCCCGAGAGGCACGATAGATCTGTAAGGGGGGTGAATAGATCATTTTTAATTCAAATACTTTTCTGGTTTATATTATATTGTTCATAATTAGCATATGACAAACATAAGAATCTTTTCAAGCATAGCAGAATAAGTAAAAGATCCCCTTCATTGATATATTCATAATCATACATACATTGTTCATAGAGTAAGTTTAGTTGTAGCGATTAAACATACATAGCGATTATAGCGATTATAGTACATAATGTAAATGACATAATATAAAAGACACAAGGGGTTTTAAGTGGTTCGAGAGACTCAAGCTCTAATCCACTCTTCTGCTTTCAACTAGCGGTGATTCCACTAAGGAAGGCAAACTACACAATTATAAAGATTCCTTCAGGCCAGTGACCTTGGGACTTGATTCACTAAGAACTCTTCAAGGCCAATGACCTTGGAACTCCACCGTTCCCTAGGAACTCTTCAAGCCAAAGAGGGCTTGGAACTTCATTTAGTCCCTCCCATAAGGACCCTTTGGCCCGCTTTGTTTAGTCCCTCCGGACAAGGACCCCTCAGCCCCACAGCTTTGTTGAGTTATTTGTTTGTTGTTGTTGGAGTCGGTCTTTGGCGCTAAGATGTCTTCATGCTCTGAACATCTTCTATCCTTAGCAACTTTGCTTGGTCATCCTTGAAGAGCAGTTGAGTGTTGCATGATGCTCAGCTTCTTAGGTTACTCAACTACTCTGGATGACCCCTTTGTGAACTGCCTTGAAGATCCTTCTCCTTGGTATTGATGTACTTGCATGAGAGGCTTCCAAGTCGACGAAGTGGGCTCTTCTTTTAGGTACTTGGAAGCTTTCTCATGCTTGACACCAAGATGGCTTTTGTGATCTCCCTTTTGCTACTTGATGCCTTCTCATGATGGACTTGCTAAGATGACTGTAGGCTCTTCTCTATTGTACTTAGAGTCTTCCCATGATGGACATCAAGATGTTATGATGCTCTTCTTTCTCTCGACAGTTCTGAACACTCTTCATGTAGTAGAACTCTCACTTCTACATAGTAGAACTCACACTTCTACTTATTTCTTTATCTGACTTTTGAGTGTTCTTGATGGATCGTAGAGTGAGCCTTCAGACTCACTGTTTCATATGGTTTAGATCATTCCACCTTCTCTCCAAACTCGGCAACTCCAGCAACCTTTGATCTGTGAAGGTCTTTCTCATTTATACTCCTTCCCAATCCTTCCATTGGAAAGTAACCAATGAAGGCTATTCAAATATCTTCATAGATCTCGAGTTGCTTGAGGTAGACTGCTTGATGTGACTTATAATACTTTTTTTGACGTTGCAGTCTACTGTTTCACCTACCTTGTCAGATGTATCACTTTAATGTCTTGGGCAGGTCGAAGACTTTATTATCTCTTTCTGATTTCTTGATCAGAGGTTGTCCTATTGCATCGATGCTCTCAATAAGCACTTGTCCAAATATTACCCTTGATTGAACCTTTGCCAATGCTTGGTCTTGACTATTCGAACTCTACGATTCTGATGCACGTCTTCAAGGACCTGATCTTAGTGTCTTGTTGAGTGTTTCTCATTAACCGGTAGAGTTAACACTACGATCTTGAAGAGTGTTGCTTCCATCTTCAATGTAGAACACCTCTTCCTTCTATTATGCGATGCTTGATACTTCATTTGCTTCATTTGTTCTCGAATCATCGATGGCTTTGATTCCTTGCTCGGTCCCTTCAATATCAAGACACTTCAGATTAGTGGCGCATCCAGCTTGCTTTATCCTTGTGATCTCCCGTTCACTTATCATCAATGAACTAATCCTGCACTTAATCACTTTAGCCTTACTCTTTAGAGGCTGACCAGTATCTCGGTTCACCTTCAATTCCATCAGTTCCTTCTTTATTTAGCAAACAGTACGATCTTGGTTGTCTCCAAGATCATTGTCTTCTGTTCAGTTGATAGCTACTGCATTAGCTGACTTTCCTTAGTCAGCTTCTAAAGTCTTCTTTGGATATCCTTGTGGAAGACTTCATTACGAATGGCCTTGCAACTCAATCTTGATGCTGATTGGATTGGTGCTTAGATCTTGTGTTAGCCTGTATGCCATTCGTTGAGTGCTCTCTAGTTTCCTTGGATGTAGCTTGCAGTTTGAACCAGAGGCTTTGTTCCTTTGGATATTCTAGGAGTGCTCATTTGTTGAGAACCGTATATGCTCTACGATTCATCCTTATCATTGTGAGCACTTCTTCTTAGATCGTATTCTGCACTCTACGATTCAGCTTCGGCTTGTGCAGACACTACGATCCCAAGATCAGAACTTGACACTACGATTTTTGCCTTCTGCTTGTTGTCTTCATTTGATTTTGCTTGACTACGATCTCTGCATGTAATCAATAAACTCTACGAACTCAGAGTGTGATCTACGATCCTTGACTTGGCTTTGGCATCAGTAGACTCTACAACTCGAGTGTAGTCTATTCTGTCTTGGCTTCCTAGATGGCCAGTTGGCTCGTGTAGCAAGCTTTCTCTACGATTACGAACATGACTTCAAAGACACTACGATCCCGAGGAAGCTCTACTCGATACACTACGATCCTTCTTCATTTCCCCTGGCAGTCTACGAACTCCGAGATCTACTATCTTGTATACTCCTATTCTCGCCTTGATAGCTCTCGAGTTAACCTTGACTCACTGACGGACTATGACTTCAAAGTGCGGTTGCTTGGCGATCGACTAGCCTATCTATTACATCATAAGATCAACCTAACAAGCTTGATCTTTCTATATTTATAGTCCTTGTACATCATTTCTTTTTAAGGACTTTACAAAAGTCATTTTTGCTTATGTAGGATCAACCTAACATATTTGATTAATTCATTCTAAGTCCTTGTACATATATTTCTATTATCCAACAAAGGACTTTACAGATTTTCTTAATGCAAGCATACTTGCATATTCATTCATATATATCATAATCAAATCATATATTAAATAGGAATATCATTCACATGTTTATTCCCGATAATCTCCCCCTATTTGATTATGATAAAACAATAAGTGCATATGCATGTTATGAATGAATCTTATATCTGATGAGCAATTGTATTTCTAAAACAGATAATCATGAATGTCATTTATATTGATATGGCAATTTATATATTCAGACATTCTACATCCTGGATCCAGAACATACCTAACAGTTTAGAGATGTACATCCTTGGCTTCATGTATGTTTCCAGGATGCTTGTTGATCAGCTACTCATCTGTTTCTTCTTCTTGCTCTTGCTCCCCCTCAGATGATGACCTTCTGTCTCTGTTTGGCTCCCCTTCATCATCTTTCTGATCTGGCTCCCCCTCAGACTCTGTGATCTTGTTATCATCATCTTGTGGCTCCCCCTCAAATGATGATACTCTTTCAGCAGCTACTATCTTCTTCTTTGACTTCTTCTCTCTTGTCCCTCTACTTTTCTTCGAGTGCCTCTTGCTCCTCTTCTTTTTATGCCTCTTTTTCTCCCCCTTTTTGTCATTAATCATTTGAGAGAGCTGCTCCATGTTGGAATTAAGCTGCTCCATCAGGTAGGAGGTGTTGACAACTTCAAACTTGAGTTCCTGCTGGCCTAGCTCAAGTTGCACAGAGAAGGACTGCTTTAAGTCGTCAATCTTGTCAGAGAGGGCTTCGATTTGCTTTGCATATGTCTTTTAAATTTCTAGGACTTCAGCCTTTTGATCTTGGATGGCCTTCTGATAGATGTTATCTCTTTCTTGGAGTTTGAGAGATACATCAGCCAATATAGCTTGAATCTTATGCTGGAACGAATCATCTCCTACTGTTATCTGCTTCTGTGATTCTTCAGTGAGCATAGATATCTTCTTACTTAGATCATCAGAGCTCTTCAGTAGTTCCTGCTCCAAAGTAGTTTGATACTTTTGGTTGGCAGCTTCAAGTTGAATAATAGATTGGACTCTACGATTGTCATCTTTGGAAATATTTTCAAATGTTTGGATAATCTGAACAATCGTGGAATACCAATTGCTTATGGAGGATGATAGAGTGTCTGATAGCAGTGCTTGATCATAAGGAGGCTTCTGGTTTTGGACTTGAACATCATCAGCAGTAGAGTGAAAAGACTCTACGACCAGCTCCTTGGTTATGGCTCTTTGTCCTTCAGAGTCCACTCTACGATCGTAGGGGATGTAGAGATTTCCAGCATGTCGATAGACCTTGAAGTGGGGCTGGTCTTTGATCAGTTTGGTGGAGAACTTCTTTATTCTTGGAAAGTTTTGAGCCACCAGTTCCATGCTTGGAAACTTCTTGTAACACCAGCTAAAGTAGCTTCCATCTTTTTCAGTAAAGGCCTTTAGCCATGGCATCCACTAGAAGAACCATCTCTCTGGTGAAGTATCTGTTAGATCATTTGACACTTCCTCTACGATACTTCTGCTGAATCTTGCAGGAGAGGGAACTGGATAATCTTCTTGTTCATCTGCTTCCTGAGGTGCAGAACCAGAATCTTCTTCAATCTCTTCTCTCTCGAAGCCTGAACTTTCTTGATTATTTTCAGCAAGGAATTCCTCTAGCTGCATTTCATTCTCAGAACCTTTTTCAGCCAGATCTTCTTCAGAGTCATCTACTTCATTGCTGGTTTCTTCTTCAGCATTTTCTCCATGGGATACAGACTCATCATCACTCAATTCAATGATGGCATTTGTTTGACCACTGCTTTTTTTGAAGGCGAACTTGGCTTGCAGTATGTAGCTTTTCCTTCTCCTTGGAGGTTCAGGTAGGGGAGAGTCAGACTCTTCTTCTTCTTCAGACTCAGACTTCTCTGATTCATCAGACAGACTATCTGGATTGGTGGGGGCAAGTTCTTCTTCTTCAGTTACATCATTACATGACCTATCATCTTGGGTCATTGGGGTAGTTGCATTTGGGGATGCAATTTGGTCATCTTGGATTTCTTCTTTATCATCAGAGTGACTACTCTGAGAATTAGCCACTGGGCTTGCACATTCTTCTTCATCGATGTTCTTTGCACTTTCTTCCATCCCATCGACTTCATTTTCATTCTTTGGATCTTTGTTGTGGGGACTGGACCTTGGCATCTATTTCCTTTTCTTCTGCTGACTCTACGTCCCTTTCTCCAGCAGATATACTGATTTTGGAAGCTGAGGCTGGTTTATCTTCCACCTTAGCTTTCTTGCTGATTGGTCCTTGAAGCAACCTACTACTTCTCCTCTTTGTTGTTTCAGCAGTTGGGACTTTTTCTTCTTTGTCCTTGTTCAAGGAGGAGAGACTTCTTGATGCGGCCTTGGCTTTCTTCACATCACCAACTCTTCACACTTTTGATTTCTTTTCCGGTGGTGTGATTTGTCTTTGGTGCTTGAGTCATCGAGACTTCAGAGCTTCTGCCTCTTCTATCTTCCTCTTCTTTGCGGAGGCCCTCTCTTTGCTCCCAAATTGTCGACCTTTTTGTTCTCCTTAGGGTTATTCTTCCAGTTTACAAATAATTATGGAGACATCACTTTGTGCACATTCAAAGTTTCTCCCTCATCATCCTTGATTTTCCCTCCTAGCTTCTTCTTCAGTACAATACTCAGCAGCCTTCCATGAAACAGCTTGGTCAGGGGCTTTTTAGTGGATTTCTTCTTCTCAGCCTTCTCTACCCACTTGGAGATTTGATCTAACAAGATAGCTCCAAAGTCAATTTGTTTCTTCAGAACTATTGCTGACATTATCTTTAACTATTGGTCAATCACTGTATCATGTGCAATGTTTTTGCACAGTATGCATTTTCCAACAATTTCAGCAAGGAACTCATATTCTTCAGGAAACTCCTTCTTCTTCATGTCTTCGAAACTAGGGTTTCTTTGGTACCCCATCAACTCCTTTGCTTGTTTAGTGTTGACATCTTCAAGGTTCTTCAGCCCTTGGTTAGGAAAACCTAGGCATTGATTTAGGTTAGAAGATTTCAGCTTCAGAGTCTGACCTTTAACCTTGGTAGACAGAGTTCCAGAGTTTATGGAGACGTTTGAGTAGAACTCTTTAACTAGGTCAATGTACACATGAGTACTTGCCTCAAGGCATTCTGAAAACCCAGCTTTCTTCACGAGTTCAAGTATGTCCCTGAATTTCTTCTCAGATTTCTCAAACGATTTGGTTCCGAGCTGAATACTGATGATAACTTTCCAGTTCTCCATTTGAATAGTTTGAAGACTATGGGTGTTTGATTTAGAGAGGTTTATGAGAGAAGGCTGTCTGTGATTTGGTAAGGCTTTGGAGGGTTAACTGATTTTGCTCTTAAAAAACTTTCTAGGGTTTTGAAAATGGGAGGGAGAAAGGTTCGATATCTTTTGGTAACTATCTGCAGAATTGAAATTGTCTTTATGGCAGTTCCTTCTAACTCTGCACACTTAGTGATGTGTTAATTGTCCATTGGTTGCACGTTGCCCAGTAATAAAGCTGTAACTCCCCACAACTTTTCAGTTATCAGAAGAGTGGACGTTTAATTGACGTGGCTTTGACCGTTGACCTTTTGATTCGTAGAGTGGCATGATAAGTCAGATGTGGACTCTACGATTCCCTTTGTTGACTCAACGATCAACTTTTAAGAGATGCTACAGTGGATGGCTTTGTCTTTTCTCCTTTCTTTGATGCAGCATAGCTCAATCACTGATGTATTCAAACTTATCTCCTTAACTTGAATAGTTTAGCAAAGATCTCATTTTCCAAGCTCCTTGTAAAATGGAGTACCCTTTGGTAGGACTACAATCGTCGAGTTGTATTCTACGATCGTTGAGGTTTTCCTACGATCGTTGAGGTAGCACTACGATCGTTGAGGTAGCACTACGATCGTTTCGTTCTCTTCATACTCAACTCTATGATCGTTGACTGAATTGGTTCTTTTGAGATGAACTAGATCAAGCATTCCTTCTGGGATAAGGTAGCTCAGGAAGGGCCAACCTCTTAGAGTGAGCTAAGGGTCAGGTTTGTCCCTGAGGCGCTTTCCAGATGAAGTGCTATCGCAATGATTTGCAATAACATCTCATTAGACCTTTTCTGGTGGGGAGGTCTTCTACCAGCTCTAGATATCTACATTGCTGAAATCGTGGTGTCCTCCTGCTCTTACTCTACGATCATATGTTTGATCGTAGACACTTCACAATTATGGATTGGATGGCTGAAGGGTTATCAGTAGTGTATTTTGAGACGTTCCTACTAACTATAGATCTTCATTTGGTTCATCAGCCACAAAGTTTTGGGACTCTGTAGCTGGTACATCTCTTCAAGGTTTATTAGTGCTATTATTCCTTAACAGATCACTGCTCCCCCATTGTTGATGTTGTCTTCTTAGTAAGATATGATTCCCTTTTCTTCATGTTCATTTGAAGGCTGCCCAACATTTCTCCTTCTGACTGGAATCATCATCATTGCTTAGCTTTCCTTGTATCATAGAGATGAGTATTTTCAGGAATGATCACTCTACGATCATTTGGCAGCACTATGAACGTAGTTTCCTTTGACAGTCCTGTATTTGAGAAGTTCTACTTTTTGATGAACTCCTTTTGTCTTAAGCTCAATGATCTTCTGTTGTGAGCTTCCCTTGAGGATCCTTTTCATAAAGCATGTCTTTCTTGATATGAGCATATAGAATCCTCTTTATCTTCTTTTGCATGGCATGCTGTCATATACAGATTTGCAGCCATGTGAGCTCCATTCTGGTTAGCTCAGAGAGTCTTCAAGGACAGGCTTGGACATATAGGAGCTTTATCAGACTTAACTCTTAATAGTCCTTAGCCTTCTGCTGGTTGAGTCTTCTTGACTGAAGTCTTCTGCTTTATCATTCCTTAGTGTGGTCAGACTGACCAAGTACCTGCAGGTTTAAATATGTTTCTATTTTTGGTACCCATAGTTAAATGGGTCCTGCTAGGTTAGTTTTCTAAACCCCTGTTCCTCTTATTTGGATAATCATCATATTTATCACCACCAAACATATTCATGCATGCAACTATCTTATGATAATACATTTTGAGATGCATGAGGGTGAGTGTGTGTAGGATATGACATTTAATAACACATTCTTTATAAATGATGGCTTCATCATTTACTGGATTATGTTCACAGTGTTTAAGTGTTCATAGAGTGGGAATCAACTCTACGATTTATGAGTCTCTAGTTGATTTATGGAGGTGATCAGTTTCTACAAATCAGCAAGATCCTCTTGTAGAACTGATCATACTTTGTGTGTTGTTAAACACTGAGAACATAGGCTTGTACATATATACTAACCCACCAGCAATGATTACTTCTCATAAAGTTCATTTGGTCTGTGATACTCTTATGACCTATTTCAGATTTTCTTCAAGATGTCATCTTCAGCCTAAAACTTGGTTGGAGAGAAAGTTTGTAGTCATTTGAATTTTCCATCTTCAGACTACTTTTTCTCTTCACCTTTTTAGGTAGATTATGACTTCTTGACAGAATATTGTTTATAGTTCATAAGATGGTGCAATTGATGTATACAATTATAATGGTGAGGAACCGTACCTTTTTACTATCAGTTACTTAACAGTCATTTACCTTAGATATATTGAGTTTAGGTATTGATGTGCATAGCTTTTACTTTTGCTCCTTTCAGCTTGTTGCTCTTGTTGGCCTTTAATCAATCAGTCGTGGTCTTGAAGATGTAGATCAAGAGAATCTCAGCATTAAGGTCTTTGACATCTTTGAGCTTACAAAGATGGCACCTAGTTGCTGGTTGGTCACTTATAAGTTTGAGAAGATCTTCTTTTCTCCTTTTGATCAGCATTTCTTAGCATGTATGGCCTCTTCATCTTTCAGACTGGTGGATGCTTTATTCTTTGTCATTGATGTCTCTTGAGCTCTCACTCTCTCGTCTGGTCTTCAGACTACAAGATTGACTGCAGGCTAGGATTGGCCTTGTTGATATAACAATCGAGGATATGGACCAATCTGAGCAGCTTCAGGTGTATACATATTTTTACCTATACACAATATTTCCAACGTGTGAGCTCTTCTGCATATAACAAGTTACTTACTACTAAACTAAGTTTAGAACAATGTTAGTGCCTGTGATCAGACTCAAAGCGATTAGCTTTTGAATATAACATGAGAACCTCCTCTGATACCAATTGTTAGTTCCCAGAGGGCACAATAGATCTAGAAGGGGGGGTTGAATAGATCCTTTTTAATTCAAATACTTTTCTAGATTATATTATATTGTTCATAATTAGCATATGACAAACATAAGAATCTTTTCAAGCACAGCGGAATAAGTAAAAGATCACCTTCATTGATATATTCATAATCATAGATACATTGTTCATAGAGTAAGTTTAGTTGTAAGCAGTTAAAACATACATAGTTGTTATAGCAGTTATAGTACACAATGTAAATGACATATTGTAAAAGACATAAGGGGTTTTAAGTGGTTTAGAGACTCAAGCTCCTAATCCACTCTTCTACTTTCAACTAGCAGGATTTCCACTAAGGAAAGGCAGCATCCTAAATCACAAAGATTCCTTCAAGGCCAGTAGCCTTGGGACTTCAGTTCACTAAGAACTCTTCAAGGCCAGCAGCCTTGGAACTTCACTAGTTCCCTAGGAACTCTTCAAGCCCAGCAAGCTTGGAACTTCATTTAGTCCCTCCGGACAAGGACCCTTTGGCCCTGCTTTGTTTAGTCCCTCCAGACAAGGACCCCTCAGGCCCTGGCTTTGTTGAGTTGTTTGTTGTTGTTGGAGTCGGTGCTGAGATGCTAAGATGTCTTCATGCTCTGAACATCTTCTATCCGTAGCAGCTTTGTTTTATCATCCTTGAAGAGCAGTTGAGTGTTGCATGATGCTCAACTTCTTAGGTTGCTGAACAACTCTGGATGACCCCTTTGTGAACTACCTTGAAGATCCTTCTCCTTGGTACTTGATGTCTGCACATGAGAGGCTTCCAAGCTGACAGTAGGCTCTTCTTTTAGGTACTTGGAAGCTTTCTTATTCTTGACACTAAGATGGCTTTTGTGATCTCCCTTTTGCTACTTGATGCCTTCTCATGATGGACTTGTTAAGATGACTGTAGGCTCTTCTCTATTGTACTTAGAGTTTCTTCCCATGATGGACATCAAGATGTCATGATGCTCTTCTTTCTCTCGGCAGTTCTGAACACTCTTCATGTAGTAGAACTCTCACTTCTACATAGTAGAACTCACACTTCTACTTATTTCTTTATCTGACTTCTGAGTGTTCTTGATGGATCGTAGAGTGAGCCTCCAGACTCACTGTTTCATATGGTTTAGATCAGTCCACCTTCTCTCTAAACTCGAAAACTCCAACAACCTTTGATCTTTGAAGCTCTTTCTCATTTAAACTCCTTCCCAATCCTTCCGTTGGAAAGTAACCGTTGAAGGCTATTCAAATATCTTCACAGATCTCGAGTTGCTTGAGGTAGACTGCTTGATGTAAATTGTCATACTTTTTTTAACGCTGCAGTCTACTGTTTCACCTACCCTGTCAGATGTATCACTTTAATGTCTTGGGCAGGTCGAAGACTTTATTACCTCTTTCTGATTTCTCGATCAGAGGTTGTCCTATTGCATCGATGCTCTCAATAAGCACTTGTCCGAATATTACCCTTCAGATTGAACCTTTGCCAATGCTTCAGTCTTCAGCTATTCGAACTCTACGATTCTGATGCACGTCTTCAAGGACCTGATCGTAGTGTCTTGTTGAGTGTTGCTCATTAACTGGTAGAGTTAACACTACGATCCTGAAGAGTGTTGCTTCGATCTTCAATGCAGAACACCTCTTCCTTGAATTGTGCGATGGCTTCATACTTCATTTGCTTCATTGTTCTCTCGAATCTTGATGGCCTAATTCCTTGCTCTGGTCCCCTTCTGAATATTAAGACACTTCAGATTTGTGGCGCATCCAGCTTGCTTTCTCCTTGTGATCTCCCGTTCACTTATCATCAATGAACTGACCCTGCACTTAATCACTATAGCATTGCTCTTGGTGAGGTCACCAAAGATCTCGGTTCACCTTCCATCAGTTCCTTCTTTGTTTAGCAAACACTACGATCTTGGTTGTCTCCAAGATCGTTGTCTTCTGTTCACTTGATAGCTACTACATTAGCTGACTTTCCTTAGTCACCTTCTGAAGTCTTCTTTGGATCTCCTTATGGAAGACTTCATTATGAATGGCCTTACAACTTAATCTTGATGCTGATTGGGTTGGTGCTTAGATCTTCTATTAGCCTGCATGCCATTCATTGAGTGCTCTCTGGTTTCCTTGGATGTAGCTTGCAGCTTGAACCAGAGGCTTCGTTCCTTTGGATATTCTGGGCGTGCTCATTTGTTGAGAACCGTACATGCTCTATGATTCATCCTCGGCATTGTGAGCTCTTCTTCGTAGATCGTACTTCTGCACTCTACGATTCAGCTTCGGCTTGTGCAGACACTATGATCCCGAGATCAGATCTTGACACTACGATTTCTACCTTATGCTTGTTGTCTTCATCTGATCTTGCTTGACTACGATCTCTTCATATAATCAATAGACTCTACGAACTCAGAGTGTGATCTACGATCCTTGACTTGGCTTTGGCATCAGTAGACTCTACGACTCTGAGTGTAGTCTATGTTTCTATCTTGGCTTTGGCGGATGGCCGGAATTCGGCTTTCGTGGCGGGTGGTGTCTCTCTACAATTCTGAACATGACTTCCTCAGCACACTACGATCCCGAGGAAGCTCTACTCGATATACTACGATCCTTCTTCGTTTCCCCTGGCAGTCTACGAACTCCGAGATCTACTATCTTGCATACTCCTATTCTGCCTTGATAGCTCTCGAGTTAACCTTGACTCACCTGGTAGACTACAACTTCTGGTGCAGTGCTCGACGATCAGACTAGCCTATCTATTACATCATAAGATCAACCTAACAAGCTTGATCTTTCTATATTTATAGTCCTTGTACATCATTTCTTTTTAAGGACTTTACAAAGCTATTTTGCTTATGTAGGATCAACCTAACATATTTGATCAATTCATTCTAAGTTCTTGTACATATATTTCAATTATCTAACAAAGGACTTTACAACTTTTCTTAATGCAAGCATACTTGCATATTCATTCATATATATCATAATCAAATCATATATTAAATAGGAATATCATTCACATGTTTATTCCTGACATAAGTATCCTAACTTTGCATTTACTTTATGCAATGGACATGAGTTAGAAAGTTTCATAATTATATTATCATTATGCCAGATTATTAACTCTATTGTTATCGATTATGTATTCAATCTTTGTATTCATACAAGTTCTTAAATTATCTGATCATTGTTTATCAACACAATATTACTGTATAATTCATATATTTATTATGTTCGTTAAATTCTAAATAGGGTTAGATAAGTGTCCTCACTTGGATAATCATTATATTTAATCACATTTTATACATACTTATTGGTTACTAGTATGTATACGTTAACTTAAAAAGCCGTCTAAGCTATTTGATTCAGCTAGACATAAACTTAAAAATATTGTTGAACAAGATAGAACTTTATTGTATCCAACCAGATTGTTTTGGTTCGGATTTCCGACTAAGTATGAACATCCCGAACATGGGAAAACTTTTGTGCACCTAAGGTGGATAAGATGAACGATAATATCATTCTTGCATGTAGTATTGATCAATACAGGGCACATTGGGATGATCACCCTCGCGCCCGTAAGTTATGACTGTTTGCGGATGAAGTTCTACTAAACTTTAGCGAAAATTGAAAACAAAGTTCATAGTCTGTCGACTGCTCTTCATTTATAGTCAGTACGTAGTTTCAAAATTTTGATATAGAATGGATATGTTATTATTGGTTCAACTTACTTCACAATTGTTGATTCATTGTAGAAGTGTCATTCAAAGAAAACATTTAATCCTTTCAGCTTATATTTACTGTTGTTATTACTTGCTTGGAAATCAAATGCTCATTGTTGCTTTAAATTTAAATGTTTGCAGCTAAGCGTAATCAACCGGAATGTTCAGGCCAGAACAAGGGAAAAGGAAAGCAAACTGAATAATCTTATGTTATCTTATGTAATAGTTTGACTTTATTAAGACAACGATATCTATTAATTATCATGTAATGAATGTTTAAAGGTCGCGTACCTTGGATTAGACTTTGATATATTTAAATAAAGTTTGGTATTTATTTTATTGTTATTATTATTAGTATTATTCTGCTCATAGAAATGGTATCGTGAAGCACCGAGTTCGAGTTTCAAGTACCTGAATTTGGGGGCGTCACAGGACCGATGATGGAATATGTTATACACGTCTTCAACAGACTAAATACATCCCCACAGGTCTCTCGTACATGAGAGGTACATCATCAATGGGAAGTTTGTACCAAGGATTAAGGACTTTGGTGATAACCCCAATGTCAACATCCTGAAAGTTCCTGAGAACTTTGGAGCACACATCCAAGCAGTTCATCAAGGATATCTATGACAACTCCAGTCCCCATCACAAGTTATGGGAGTAAACGGTTATCACATCCCGTTGGAAAATGGTCCAACAAACCACATACATCATTTGCATCATGCTGCAGAACATTGCATCATGAATATCTTGTCACAATTCAAGTGTCTAGTATTCTTTATCCTATCCATAAAGAGGGGCATCTGTAGACACTCAAAATTTTGTATTCCAGTTACTAACCTTGCAAGAGGACAAAATCGTCTTCAAGAGATAACCCTAGAAGTCAAATCAGTACAGTCCCAGAGACAACCCCGGGATACTCAGTTTACCATCTCGGAGACAACCCCGATGAATGCGGTTCTAATTCCATAGACAACCCCCGAATCATCAGTTCCAATCTCAGAGAAAACCCTAGGAGATATAGTTCAAACCTCAGAGACAACCCTGAGGCATGCAGATGCAGTTCCGGAGATAACCCCGGAAAGGTCTGTTTCAACCCCTAGCTATCAGCTTCAACACTCGGTGATAGCCTCGTGGCACTTAGCTCTAAACCTGGAGATAACCCCGGGAAGACATGCATTCAACACTTGCAGCAGCCCAATCTCAGAGAGAACCTTGAGCAACGACTGCTAAATCAGCCCAAACCGGAGATAACCCCAGTGAGGGGAAAATTCCTCATTTTTGCCACTTTGATCCTACCTTGCACCGTCTCAACAACATCTCAACATACATTCTACACAGAAGTGTCCTACAAGAACCAATACCTCCAATCCCGAGTGACAACTACACAAGACAACAACTGATAGAATTTGAAGCTTGAAGACTTAGGCATGGTCCCATCTTCCCAACTTCATACAACCTCTTATCCCATGTCATTGTGTAGTTCTCAATAATATCATGTCGTAAAAGGTCTTATACACGTCGATCGAATTCCCGGATTGAAGTTCTGAAAGTTCGAGCGGACATCACATTGCACGCGTGCATGTACTTCGAGTCGACGGGACCCGCGGAGCCCGGGGCACCCCGGGCAGTCACAGTGCACCTGCGGCTACTGCCTCTATAAATAGAGGGCTTGGGTAACCATTTTGAAGAGAGAAAAGGCGAGGAAGCCCTGTCCAATTTGCTATGTACACACTATAAATTGAGTGCTTTCTCATTTCAAACGCTTGTGAGCTTATATTTGGCAATTTTTTTACCGATGGGAGCCGAGTGTTCATCCATTTAAAGCTATTGAAGTCTTCTTTGGCAGTCTACTATAAGCCTTCTTACAGCATTTAAAGCCTTTTCTACACTTCCTACACACATTATTATTCACGTGGAGAGTCGTGTTGTGTGCGTATGCCCGAACTTTGGTCCGTGGCTTTTCATTTCTTTTGTATATATATATATATATTTATATATTATGTGACGCCCCCAAAATAGGTATACATCACCTATTCTATGTAAGACCCCAACTTTTTGAATAAAGATTAAATTTTCTCGAAATATATTTTTGAATATTATGGTGTGGATTTGATATAATGTTATAGTTGTGGGTAATATTTACAAATTTTGCAAAAATACGAAGTTGTTATATAATATTCAATTAGTTAGGGGAATATTCGTTTTAACGAGAGAATATTAGATAACTAAGACAATCATTGGTGGACCCCATTAACGAAATTATTATCGAATTGAGAAAACGACAAAAATACTTTTATGAAAATAACGGAAAGTTTTACCGTTAACTGTTGAACTACCCGGTAGTAAAAGTACAAAGATAATGCTGTGGTTGCATAGTAGCACACGCAGATTGATTATTGATGCTTACGTGAGAAGTCACTCGCTTATACTCAATTATTACTACAATAATTCTTTGCATCATATCTCTCTATATATATTATTGATTCGATTATTGTCATAGTATCATCTGCATAATATGTTATTTTATTAAATCAATAATTGTGACGATAAAGTTATTCATATTATTAAATTGCAATATTTACAATGTCTAGAAGTTCTGTCAAGGAGAGGTTTGGTCACCTAATTACGCGCCAATAGGGAGAAATCCTTATTGGAAAGCCCCCTCTTTCCCGGGAACGACCAGCTTGATAAATATTGTGAGTTATAATATTAATGATGAATGTTATTAAAATTGAAGTTGTGTTCGAAGTTGAATTTGGAGAGGCGGACGTGTTATTTGAGTCTAGAACGATGAAATTAGTAAAAATAGTCTATAAACAAAAAAAATTCCAGAATTCACTATTTGGTCAAAAAGTCAACAGTTGACTTTTTTGGGAAAAGTCGAACTTTGAAATTTCAAAATTTATATTTTTGATAAAAATGGTTTCATTGTGTTGGAATTATTTGTGTTAGTGAAAATCGACAATTATTTCGATAATAATTGATGTTTGAGGTTATATCGACTAATCGGGTATTTAACCTAGGATAAATGAGCAATTGATTGCTATTATTTCACATGATTATAACTATTTGTTCACATGTGTATACTATTATTTCACATTCTTGTTACTATTAGGGGAGTTGGTGCAAGATTGATAATACTTGAATGACTAAGTTAAAAATGGAGGTATAGATGGAGGTACTATACTGTAATTCATATTTTCACATGTTTAGAACTATTGATTCACATAATTTACTATTGAATCACATTATTTACTATTAGGGGAGGTGGTGCAAGTTTGATAATACTTCCATGACTAAATTAAAAATAAAGGAAAAGTTGGTGGTATTGTACTGTAATTTTTCGAGCCCCAAAACGTGCAATTATCGAAACTATATTTTTCTATAAATAGAAGCTCATTCTTCCTTCATTTCTCACCAATTCACAAAATCTTTAGAGCGATTATTATAGAGAGAAATTATAGAAAGAAGAGGAGAAGTCTGCTACCTCACTATTCCAGTATCCAGTTTTTCTAAGGTAGGGAGTATTATTTCTTTCTTATCCATGAAGAGAACTTCTATTATTCCATTTTTTATTATTCTGTTGAAATAACCTATATACGCGGGCTACCCTATACTTGGTGGAATTCTTCTATTGTTCCATTCTTTATCATTCTGTTGGAACATCCTGTCTGTGCGTTCTACACCGGACCTGGTTCCGTCTTTATTATTCTGTTTGAATAACCTGTATACGCGGGCTACCCTATACTTGGTGAAATTCTTCTGTTGTTACATTCTTTATCATTCTGTTGGAACATCTTGTCTGTGCGTTCTACGCCGGACCTGGTTCCGTCTTTATTATTCTGTTGGAATATCCTGTCTGTGAGTTTTTCACCGGACCTGATTCCGTTGTTTATTATTCTATTGGAATAACCTGACTGTGCGGTCTATCGCATTCCTGGTGATTTCTTTTGTTATTCCATTCCTTATTATACTCAGTTGGTTAAAGTTTTGACTTCTATACTCCATGAAATTAGTGGAATATCCTTGATATTTACGCTTCATCCAGTATCTTTTCATGGAAATATTCTTCTGAGCATTCTTGAATTTTACTCTATAAAGCAGTATCATGTTGATAATTTGGACGTTATTAGTTCATGGATAAATTAATTCTTGACCTTGTTTTATTGAATTCTTATATCATTGTCATCATCCTCGTGTTTATATTTTGTTGAAAGTCATCTGTGACCTATAGTGCATAGATTGACTTGGTATGATTATGACTAGGGATTATTCGGTGTAATCATGACCGTAATGTTACAAATGATGTGGAAAAAGTCCTCATTGGCCCGTAGAGCATTGATGGACAGTTGTTGGCATGATCATGACCATTATTGAATACACAAATATTCTTGGCCCGTAGTGCATGGATAATTGTGGTCGTGATACTAAAGAATATCCTTGGCCATAGTGCAGGGCTGATTCGATGATGTGGATTATTTATTGTCGAGTCCCAAATGATAAAAGTGATGAAAACCTTCTAAATCATAAAAGATAGTAGATTTTATTCTCTACTTGACTCTTTTAATGGATTGCTTGTTCATTGCAGCTTAAACTTGATGGTTGTTATATTGTATCGCTTTAACACTTGTTGAAGGCTAACGATAATATATTCTACATTATCTTAGTCATAATATTTCCTACTGGGCTAGTTGAGCTCACCCTTTTACTTTTATTGTTCTCTTCAAGAAATGAGAACGTAGCAGGGACTAGTCGGGGAACGGAGTGACGGACCAGATGATAGCATTAGTAGTCCTCACTATTCAGTGAAATAGTGGAAAATAAATGTAATAATATTGAATTTGAGTTTATATATTGTCTAGACGACAATATTTGTATTAAAATTCACAGCTTATGTTTTGTCGTACTTTAGACGACAGTTGTATAATTTAGTTGTATTTGTATTTTGTACCATGTATTTGACGACTTAGAATAGGTGATGTATACCTATTTTGGGGGCGTCACAGTTGGTATCAAAGCTTAGGGATATGATCTCTGGCTAAGATGTGAGACTAGAACTAGGAGGGGAGAGACGGGGAATTCCTTCGCTAGTATGACCTACCTAAGTTTATTTGGTATTTAATTGGTTGGTCAGAGTATATGGATAATATGTTGCATGTCAATTAACCCTTATTTTGTGGCAGTATTTGAAAATGACATCCGAGAATATTGAGAATAGCAATGGGGCACAAGAGACCATTGAGTCTCCACAGATCAACAATCAGAATAATGTGCATCAGGAAGGCGACAATCCTCATGCAAACAACAACACTGACCAAATGATGAACGACGGAATGTTCAGAGGCTTTATACAATTCATGCAACATCAGGCGAGAGCGGCTCCTGTTTAAAATGCAGGTGGAAACACTAGAAACTCTCAAACGGTCACCGCTAAATAGTTTAAGGAGCTGGGACCACCCGAGTTTATTGGAGAGCCAAAACCACTTAAGGCGGAAGCGTGGATAAAGCAGATCACCAATATATTTGATATCTTGGGATGCTCCGAGGAGCAAAGGTTCCTTCGCCACCTTCATGTATTGCGTGAAGAGGCATATTATCGGTGGGAATCAGAAAAAGCACTCCACCCGACGCCTTCAAGATGCCTTGGGAGAAGTTCCAAGAGCTATTCAACGACAAGTACTTTCCCGAAAGTATTCGTCACATGAAAGAGGTGAAGTTTATCAAGTTAGAGCAAAACAATATGACCGTGTCGGAATACGAGGCTAAATTTGTGGAGTTATCCCGGTTTGCATCCCATTTGGTCGATAATGAGGAGCGAATGACACGAATGTTTTTAAGAGGTTTGAAACCAGAGATACGTCAATATCTTATTTCTCATAAACTGTGTTTGTACTCAGATGTTGTAAATAGGGCTCAGTTATTGGAGCGCGGTAACGAGTCAATGCAACCAAGAGAAAGCAGCCGGCAGAATGAAAATACAAGTGGTAACAAATCCATCAAAAGCGGTGACAACAAGCGTGGAGGAATCAACATGCGAAATGGTAACCACTTCGGTGGTAATCATAGCCAAGACAATAAAAATGGACATTTCAAGAAAAGGAGATTCAACAATGATGGAAAGACGTCAGCACCAACACCCGTTGTTAAGGAAATAGAACGACCACCTATCATATGCTTCAAATGCGGAGGGGAGGGACACATCAGTCCAAACTGCGCGATGCCGTCTAAAGCATGTAATAATTGTGGAAGGGAAGGTCACTTAGCTCGATTTTGTCGTTCACCGAAGACAAATTCAGCTAGGATGGAGGCACCAAAGGCCGTCCCAGAAAAGTCAAAGCCGGTAGTGCAAGGGAGAGAATTTGTTGTGACCTCCCAGAAAGCAAGGAACCCGAACGAGGTTATCACGGGTAAGCTTATTATAAACTCTAGTGAAGTCTATACCTTATTTGATACCGGTTCTACCCCTTCTTTTATTTCTCCTACTTGCACTCAACGTTTAAATTTGACTCCAAAGAAATTAGACTTTGACTTATCTGTTGAAACTCCATTAGGAGAAACCTTCATTACATCAACTGTTTATAAGTCTTGTTTGATTCAAATCGGTAACCGCACGTTACCTGTCAATCTTATCTCCTTAAAAATACTTGCATTTGACGTGATTCTAGGGATTGATTGGTTAACTACTCATCATGCTAAAATTGATTATTTTCGTAAGGTTGTTAGCTTTCATATTCCTAATAAACCTATTATGCGAATTCTAGCGACCAAACCATTAAAATCAATCACGGTCATCTCAAGCCATAAAGCTATTCATTTATTGAAAAACGGATGTCAAGCTTTCTTAGCTCATGTCACGGAGTTAAACAAAAATACATCAAAATTGAAGGATATTTCTATTGTTAATAAATTTCCTGACGTATTCCCTGAAGAACTTCCTGGCCTACCCCCAGAGCGTGAAGTTGAATTTTGTATCGACCTTGAACCCGATACAAAACCCATTTCCAAGCCCTATATCGAATGGCTCCTATTGAACTTCAGGAGTTAAAAACCCAATTGTAGGAATTGTTAGACATTGGTTTCATTCGTCCTAGTACGTCTCCTTGGGGTGCTCCTGTTCTATTCGTGAAGAAGAAAGATGGGAGTATGCGACTTTGTATTGATTATCGGGAGTTGAATCATGTCATCATCAAAAATAGGTACCCATTTCCACGTATTGATGACATATTTGATCAGTTACAAGGCGACCAATATTTTTCAAAGATCGATCTTCGTTCTGGATATCATCAGCTGAAGGTTAAAACTGAGGATATTCCAAAGACTACCTTCAGAACTCGGTACGGGCATTATGAATTCTTTGTCATATCTTTTGGATTGACTAATGCTCCTGCTGCCTTCATGGATATGATGAACCGAGTATTCAAGGAATATTTGGATCATTTTGTGGTCGTCTTTATTGATGACATCCTCTTATATTCCAAAAACCGTGAAGATCATGAGCAACACTTGAGGCTGATACTCCAAAAGCTTCGTGAAAACATGTTATATGCCAAGTTGAAGAAATGAGAGTTCTGGCTTGAGGAAGTTGCATTCCTTGGGCACGTGATATCAAGTCATGGAATATCTGTTGACCCAACAATGATTGAAGCTATTCAAAGCTGGGAGCAACCTAAATTAGTGACTGAAGTACGTAGCTTTCTCGGATTAGCTAGTTATTATCGGAGATTCGTGGAATGATTTTCTCAAATCGCTACTCCATTAACTCAGCTGACTCGAAAAGATACAAAGTTCAGTTGGAGTGAAGAATGTGAGAAGAGTTTTCAAGAACTCAAGAGGAGACTCATTTTAGCACCTGTTCTGACAATACCATATGGCTCGGAGGGATTTGTCATCTACAGTGATGCTTCAGGCAAAGGGTTAAGATGTGTTCTCATGCAACATGGGAAAGTCATAGCCTATGCCTCACGACAACTCAAAGAATATGAGAGGAATTACCCTACTCATGATCTAGAGTTGGCAGCTGTTGTTTTTGCGCTTAAGATTTGGAGGCATTACCTCCTGTATGGAGAGAAGGTGGAGATCTACACGGATCATAAAAGCCTCAAATATTTTATTCACCCAAAAGTAACTCAACATGCGACAACGACGTTGGCTTGAACTATTGAAAGATTATGATCATACCATCCAATACCATCATGTAAAAGCGAACGTGGTAGCTGATGCACTGAGTAGAAGATCATATGCGGGTTCGAGTGCAATATTGTCAACGCAAAGGCCCATTTTGTATGACTTGCAAAGGATGAAGTTAGAGATAAAGACTCCAGGGACCCACGTGATGATGGCAAACATACGAGTAGAACCGACTTTAATCGATAAAGTTAAAGCTGCTCAAGCAACAGACTTGGAGCTAATGCGTATGAAGAAGAAAGTGCAAGAAGGTGTTATGCCGGAAGCAAGAATCGATGAGGAAAGAATACTTCGAGTCAACTCCAGACTTTGTGTTCCTAACAACCCTGTTTTAAAGTATAAAATCATGATGGAAGCGCACAACACACCGTTTGCAATCCATCCTAGGAGTACCAAAATGTATCGTGATCTTCGACATACATTTTGGTGGAGCAATATGAAGAGAGAGATAACAGAGTTTATCTCAAGGTGTTTAACTTATCAACGAGTCAAGGCGGAGCATCAAGTACCAAAAGGTCCATTGCAACCACTTGAAATTCCATAATGGAAGTGGGAACACATTACTATGGATTTTGTTACTGGTCTTCCCAGTGTTTCTAAGGCATAGATGCAATTTGGGTCATTGTTGATAGATTGACCAAGTCTTGTTCATATGTACATAAACGAGATTGTAAGACTTCAAGTTATGCTAGTATCCATAGTTTCTGATCGAGACCCAAGATTCACTTCATGATTTTGGGTTAGTTTGCAAAAAGCTATGGGCACGAATTTACGATTTAGCTCAGCATATCATCCTCAGTCGGATGGGCAGTCGGAGAGGACCATTCAAACTCTTGAAGGTCTATTAAGACTCTGTGTCCTTGACTTCAAGGGAAGTTGGGATAAGTTCCTACCATTAGTGGAGTTTTCCTACAACAACAGTTATCAAGCAAGTATTGGTATGGCTCCATTTGAGGCGTTGTATGGAAGAAAGTGTCATTCTCCAGTATGCTGGGATGAGGTGGGTGAAGCAACGTTGTTAAGACTGGAGTTGGTACGTATGACTACGAAAAAGATTCAAACGATCCGACAACGTATAAAAACTTCACAAGATCGACAAAAGAGTTATGTTGATCTTCATCGAAAGGACGTGGAATTCGATATTGGAGATCATGTGCTATTACGTGTTGCTCCATGGAAGGGAGTTATGAGATTTGGAAAGAGAGGAAAGCGCAACCCTCGATTCATTGGCCCATTTTTAATCCTCGATCGAGTAGGAACTGTGGCGTATAGACTCGCTTTAGCGCTATGTATGTCTCGTGTTCATAACGTTTTTCACATATCTATGTTACGTAAATATGTGAAAGACCCGAACCACATTATTGAATTAGAACCAGACGAGATAGAGGAAGATTTAACGTATGAAGAGTTACCTGTTAAAACCTTGGATAAAAAGGATCATATTCTACGCTCCAAGGTTATATCTCAAGTCAAAGTTTTATGGAGAAACCATGATGTGGAAGAAATGACCTGGGAGTTAGAATCTGAGATGAAATTAAGATATCCTTACCTCTTTGACATACCAGGTGAAAGTAGTATGCACACAAGCCAATCATGTTTGATGATAAAGCATATACTTTGTAACAATCTTATTCATTTATTAATAAAAAGTATTAATTTATTAAAGGGTTTTAATTATCTACATGATGTTGTTTTATAATATGTGATAAACCCATAGTTTTAAGCAATGCTTTTAGAATAATGATGATGATCATTCTAATGAGATCTAAATTCTTAGAAAGCTTAAAACTAAAATAGTTCCCAATCATTGGATTACTAAATTGGGGATTAGTGAATCCGGATAGATTGATACATACGTTGCTTTGCTCATTGGATGAGGATGATTGATCTCATGATCATTTGTGTGGAGACACTAAAGCAAGTATGTAGGTGCTTATTAGAGAATAAGTTCATTTGAACGTGGCTCGGCTAAGGAATACCTAATGGAGTTTTATTTGCTCACAATAGGAATTCTGTAGTGATAGTAGTACAAGTAATCCTTGGACTTGAGATCATCATAGTATCTTGTGTATGATGAGTTATACTTTGACTTATTCCTTAAGACCCTTAGGGTATATCAAAGGTATGCTTGGGTATAATAAGTTGTACATGGAGATAATGTATGATCAATAAAGAATCTACCACTTCTAATAAAAGAAGAGAAATGTCCTATGTGATTCGATAAATGACAACCCAAAGAGTCCTCCTTGGCGGCGAGAATGAAATTAGAAAGGAGTTTCTAATTTGCATTATTTGAGTTGTGCATTTAAGAGTCGAAATACATATAATTAAATAAAATAAGACTTGACAGTAATTCCATGTCTTATATTTAATTGGGACATTGTATGGTGGAAGGATTGAATTTATGCAGTAACTATTTACTCAAAGGTTCTTTAATGATAAATGTTGAAATCTATATTATCCGGAAAGTCGCTTGATCGCTAGGGAGGCTTATCCTATTGTAGAATAAATATTATTTAAATAAATTAATTTTTAATTTATTTATTTAAATAAGATTAGAATTGTTCTAATTGATTTATTCACAATCGGTTTAATATGGAGAACCTAAAGGGTCACACCATAAAAGGAAGAATAATTATTTAAGAAGTTAATGGCATAATCGTAATAATATGTTAAGTATATTTAATTTAATCTATGGTGATAAAATAAATTAAATAGCTTAATATTTATTATTTAATATTTTAGAAATATTAAATATAAATTAATAAGAGGAGTCTTATTAATATTATTACAATTATTATTATTTTAATTTCTAAAAGAGTTTAGGAATTAATTTAATATAAGTACTCTCATTTATTCCTAATTGGATTAGGAAGGAAAATTAGTTAAAAGAGTTTAATTAATTATCCCTAATAAGATTAGGGAGCTTAATTAATTAAAAGAATTTAATTAATTAAATAAAACCCAATTCCTTAATTGTTAAGGTGGGTTGCCCATATCTATAAATAAGAGGAGTCTTATTATGGGTGAAATGGGTTGTTGATTTTTTAACATACGTAATAATTCCAATTTGTTGGGAGAGTGCACCCTTTCTATAGAGATAGAAAACTAGGGTTTAGCCAACCACCCTTCTTCTTGAATTTTCTTCTTCCTTGGTGGATCACCTCTAGAGGCCAAACATTTGGGTGGCTAACGTTGATCGAAGGAAGGAACCAAACCCGTGGATTCAAGATTGAGCGCGAAAGGATTTGGAGGTGAACTTATACCGAGGAAGCTTCGATCTTCAAGGTATAATTTATTCTTTATCTTTTCGTTTAATTAATAATTGTGCATAAAGGGTGATCCGGGTATATGGTTTATAAATTTTTAAACTCGATTTTACACGCTTCCACATTATTTTGCAATTTGATTGCATACATACGAATATTACAAACCTAACGATGCATCGAGCCAAACCTTTATGCTAATTATTAATTGTTTTAATTTGATATGTATATTGATATGTGTTTAGAACAATTTAATTGGGCATAATTTAATTGTATAAAAAAAAAAAAAAAAAAATGCGTAATCCCAATTCCATTTTTTTCTTTCGTTAAGTGTGATTTTTTTTTGGGGACACTGCGAGATTGCATTGCACTAATGCTTTTTATAACATATATATATATTATATATATATATATATATATATATATATATATATATATATGTATGTATGGCTTAATAAAGCAACGGACTTAAAGATTACAAGAAAGGATTGTCATTATTATGGTTTTACAATATATAAATAATAACGTGGCCCACGTGAAAAATTTCATATATTGATCTGTTCGGTTTTTCATTTTTCAATGGGCATGAAGTCACATGTAGAAAAATCGGAACAGATTACTAAAGGAAATGGGACAAGAATATATTATATATATGATAATAATGTTATTTATTATATATATATAATAACGGTTTTATTATATATATATATATATAATAACGGTTTTGTTTTATTATTATTATATATATATAATATTAATAATTTTATTATTAAAGTAAAAGTTTATTTTAATTTTAAAATAAAAAGGTTTATTTTAATATTAAAATATAAAGTTTATTTTAATTTTAAAATTAGAATTTCATGCTAACTAATTAGAGTTGGAATTGGATTCCATAATAACTAATTGGAGTTGAAATTGGATTTTATTTTTCCTAAAATAAAGGAGTTTATTTGTGAATGGGGAAGTAAATCCATCTTTCCTTAAATAAATTTGCCTTAAATGATATCAATATATATATTAAATGTTTATTATTCATGAGATGAATGTTATTTATTGATGCATATGGTGATGTGTATGAAAATAAATGGGATTGATTATGGACTATTGACCAATGTGATTGGATTTTATTTTAGTTGGATGCATGAATGGATGGGTTTTATTAAATGGGGTCTGCGTACCTTGTCTTCTCTAATTTTTCTAAATGTAAATTCTATCTCCCTCCTATGTACTTCCCCTTGACTGCTGATCAAGATTTCTATTTATTTTAAATAGTTTTGTAATAGGAATAGTTAGAATTAATTTTGAAAAATTGGAGATCAAGAGCAAGGAGCGCTTGAAGACCCGTTTGTAATGGAGCCCGGGTTTAAATATAATAGTTATATTTAAATATTATTTTTTGCACTCCTAGGGTTTGACCTTTTGGTTCACTTGGTGGCTCTAGTGAACCAAACTAGAATAAAAGTCCATAATCAATCCGGGTAGAATATAGTATTCTATATGTGCATGCTTATACTATATATATATATATTATATATTATGCAAACATGCTTCAGCATGTTCATTAATATACGCGTATTTTATATATATATGTAAATGCAGCTAAACAAGATGAGACAAATTAATAACAAACCCCTCAATTTTTATATTAAGTCCTAAGCGTTCAAAGATATTTGGAATATCGAACGTCAGCCTTCTAGCATGATAAAATTAATAGAGTATTAAATATTTAATATGAGTTTGTTGTGTCACCACAAGGCAAGTATTAAGTATTTAAGATGTTAATTTATCACATTTGATGCTTATAAAGAAAATTGAACAATATTGTTTTGTTGTGTCACCACAAGGATGATATTTTTCTTTTTTGAATATATGGAGTGCTAGGTCGGACTTAACTTGGATAATTTTGAATCGGATGTGCCACCACTTGATCAAAATAATCTAAGAGGCAAAATACAAGGAGTTGCATAGTTGATGTAATTGACAAAAGTTGTCTACCTATTTATTTATATATAGTTTGTTGTGTCACCACAAGGCTATATACATTTGAAATGGGATCCTTATTCTCACTAGCGAGATCTTTAATTAGATTTTGCTTAACTATATAAGTGAGGTAATATAGTTTGAAGAAAATAGTGGGAGATACCAATTTAAAACAAGACCTAATTTATTTTGGTAATTAATAAAAGAATGTATGTTAAAATGTTGTTAATTACAAATTCATTTACGAAATTTTGCAATGTCTAAATTACTATCAACTTAAACATATTAGATGCTAAATTAATCGCACCAAATTAAACGGATTGGTTAAGGAATTTGAGAATAGTTCTCATAGTTTGAAAAGCTATCTTATGTCCTTATACGCCTATCCTCCTGATGGTTGCGAGATAATGCCTCTGAGGAAGACATTGCTACTTTTAGAAAGTGGCAAAATGATGCACAATTGGCTCAATGCAACATGCTCGCATCTATGAAATGTAACGAGCTTGGCGTCGGATGAAACTATGGATGCTTCTACTATATTCACGCACATCAAGTAGTTGATGGTGAGGAAAGTAGGGCCGATAGATATCGAGATATCTAAGGAGCTCTTCCAATCTAGAATGGCCAATGGCACTACAAAGATGTAGATAAAAGTTCTTAACATAATCAATTTGATTGATCAATTAGGACAACTGGTTTTGTCATGGATGGAGAGTTGAGCCAAGATTTGATCTTGCACTAACTCCCGGACTCCTTTCACAATTGTTGTGAACTTTTCATATGAACAAGCTAGATATCAGCTTTGCTGATTTGCTTAACATGTTAAAAAATGTTGAGAGTCACTTTCCTACCAAGAAAGATCAAGTCTTACTGGTAGGGGCCAAAGGATCTTCTGAAAAGATGAACGATTCAAAGAAGGTAAATAGAAAGGCATAAACAAAGGATAATAAGAACAAAACTGATATGGATAGCAAAGGAGTTTGCTTCCACTGCAACAAGCCTGGACACTGGAAAGAAACTGCGAGAAGCATCTTGCAGAGGCTAACCACAGAAGCTTAGTGAAGTTTCTATTCTAATACGATTTTTGTTCATGATTAAAATAAATTTTTCTTTAAGTCAAGGTTCTACTTAGGTATTGGATACCAACTTTGGTTATCATAAATATAGATTTATGAAAGGACCAAACAGAAGTAGAAAGCTAAACAAATATAAGTAATCCTATGTGTGGGAAATGAAGCAAAGGTTGCAACATTAGCCATAGAAACTTATAGTTTAGCATCGCTACGAGCAAATATATTAAGTCAATAAGTTGTTGTTGTATTCTAGTTCTTGTTAAAAATATTATTTCCATTTTATTGTTGGACAATGAAATCTTTGGTATTATAATAAAGAACAATTGTTGTTCTATTTATAATAATAATGTTTTGTATAGAACTGGAATATTACTTAATAAATTTTGTATACTTGACTTACGTGAAAAATTATTTTGTAAATTGAACAAACTAGTATAAGAAAAGGAGATGATCATTCAAAGAGTTGAATATATGTATTTTTGAAATACAAGTGTGAATTATTTGAAAGGTTCAAAGAATTCAGAAGTGAAACAAATTGGCAATGTATTAAGATTCTTTGATTAGATCAAGGAATAAATACTTGTGCAATAAGTTTCTGGATCATCTCAAATGATTTTCTCATAATGGACACATCCTGATACGCAATAATTGATTGATGTATCTGAAAGGAAAAATCATACCTTGTCGGACATGGTACGGTCCATAATGATTTTACCGACATTCCAGTATCCTTCTAGGATAATGTCCTAGAAATGGCTGCATATCTATGAAAAGGTAACCTCAAAATCAGGCCCCAAGACTCCATAAAAGTTATGGACAGGGAGGATTCCTAATCTTAAGTATGTTAAGATAAGGGGTTGTCCAACTTATGTGAAAAGGTTTCAAATGATAAGCTTAGGACAAGATTTGACAAGTACAATTTGTGGGACATCCTAAAGTAAGTTTAGGGTATATGTTTTATAATCCTACTTAGCAAAAGGTGTTTGTTGCGAAACACACACGCCTACAGATAAATGAGTTTATTATTGAAGGGGCTAGTGGGAGGATAATAGATCTTGAAGAGTTCAAAACCACAAAACACTATAAGTCAAATAAGAGGAACACAGTAGATAGACCTATTGTACCACAAATCAAATCGTAAATCGAATAGTCTTCAAGATACCTAGGAGGTATGGATTAATCATGGATGATGATGATGAGGTACACATCATAGAAGATGGTGATCCAGAATTACATACGATGAGGTAAGAGTTCTAGTGTGTACAAAAGGGTCAGTAGGAGCGTCGTGAAATTTCTAGTATTATATGTTGATATACTACGGATGAGGAATTACATACCAATGCTACAATCAGTAAAGATAAAGTTGTCTAAACATTCCTCCATGAATGATTTGGAAGAGTATCTTAATTGGGGATGCAAATCTATATAGATAGATTTAAAAGGATGCTCAATTTAACCCAAGGAACGTATATTCATTTGATGCTAAAGTCGTTTAGCATGGCAAACTCCAAGAGATGTCTCATGTCGATGAGCTATGGAGTGTATCTCTCATAATAGTCCCCACGCACTCTCGAAAAGAGAGTCGCATGAGTGACAATCATGTATGCAATGAAATGTACGAGACCCGATGTTGATCGACCATATTTCGAGAAGATCAACGTAAGACCGTGAAAAATATCTTAAAGTGCTTAACTTAGGCACTAAGGATGTGAGCATACATGGTGGGTCCAATTAAAACTAGAGGTCTTAACAGACTCAAGTTTTTTCGACATGCACTAAGATGATGAAAAATCCACTTTAAGGTAAAGGGTTACCTTGAACAATGGTGCGTTGAATTGAAAGGTTCCAAACAAAGAAAGAGTTCTTTGGTTTAGTAATTAAGACAAAGTATATAGCTATAAATGAAGATGCAAGTTGATTGTTCGGATTAAAAGTTCATTACAGAACTAGGAATAGTTCCTAAGTCTCATCTTGGATCTAAACATGTGTTGTGGCACTTTCATTTGATTATTAGAATCATTGAAAGATGGGAAATCACTATAGAGATAGTGGACTCTCATGAACAACATTACATATCCATTAACTAAAGCTTATCTAACAAAATAGGATAATCGTCACTTAGAGAAGAAGAGTATGAGATACCATGACGATTGGCTTTAGTGCAAGTGGGAGATTGAAAGTAGTATGCATACAAGCCAATCATGTTTGATGATAAAGCATATACTTTGTAACAATCTTATTCATTTATTAATAAAAAGTATTAATTTATTAAAGGCTTTTAATTATCTACATGATGTTGTTTTATAATATGTGATAAACCCATAGTTTTAAGCAATACTTTTAGAATAATGATGATGATCATTCTAATGAGATCTAAATTCTTAGAAAGCTTAAAACTAAAATAGTTCCCAATCATTGGATTACTAAATTGGGGATTAGTGAATCCGGGATAGATTGATACATCGTTGTTTGCTCATTGGATGAGGATGATTGATCTCATGATCATTTGTGTGGAGACACTAAAGCAAGTATGTAGGTGCTTATTAGAGAATAAGTTCACCTAACGTGGCTCGCTAAGGAATACCTAATGGAGTTTTATTTGCTGTCAATAGGAATTCTGTAGTGATAGTAGTACAAGTAATCCTTGGACTTGAGATCATCATAGTATCTTGTGTATGATGAGTTATACTTTGACTTATTCCTTAAGACCCTTAGGGTATATCAAAGGGTATGCTTGGGTATAATAAGTTGTACATGGAGATAATGTATGATCAATAAAGAATCTATCACTTCTAATAAAAGAAGAAAAATGTCCTATGTGATTCGATAAATGACAACCCAAGAGTCCTTGGCGAAGGCGTAATGAAATTAGAAAGGAGTTTCTAATTTGCATTATTTGAGTTAATGCATTTAAGAGTCGAAATACATATAAATAAATAAAATAAGACTTGACAAGAATTTCATGTCTTATATTTAATTGGGACATTGTATGGTGGAAGGATTGAATTGTGCGGTAACTATTTACTCAAAGGTTCTTTAATGATTAATGTTGAAATCTATATTATCTCGGAAAGTCGTTGATCGCTAGGGAGGCTTATCCTATTGTAGAATAAATATTATTTAAATAAATTAATTGTTTAATTTATTTATTTAAATAAGATTAGAATTGTTCTAATTAATTTATTCACAACCTGTTTTAATATGGAGAACCTAAAGGGTCACACCATAAAAGGAAGAATAATTATTTAAGAAGTTAATGGCATAATCGTAATAATATGTTAAGTATATTTAATTTAATCTATGGTGATAGAATAAATTAAATAGCTTAATATTTATTATTTAATATTTTAGAAATATTAAATATAAATTAATAAGAGGAGTCTTATTAATATTATTACAATTATTATTATTTTAATTTCTAAAAGAGTTTAGGAATTAATTTAATATAAGTACTCTCATTTATTCCTAATTGGATTAGGAAGGAAAATTAGTTAAAGGAGTTTAATTAATTATCCCTAATAAGATTAGATAGCTTAATTAATTAAAAGAATTTAATTAATTAAATAAAACTCAATTCCTTAATTGTTAAGGTGGGTTGCCCACATCTATAAATAAGAGGAGTCTTATTATGGGTGAAATGGGTTGTTGATTTTTTAACATACGTAATAATTCCAATTTGTTGGGAGAGTGCACCCTTTCTATAGAGATAGAAAACTAGGGTTTAGCCAACCACCCTTCTTCTTGAATTTTCTTCTTCCTTGGTGGATCACCTCTGAGGGCCAAACATTTGGGTGGCTAACGTTGATCGAAAGGAAGGAACCAAACCCGGTGGATTCAAGATTGAACGCGAAAGGATTTGGAGGTGAACTTGTACCTGAGGAAGCTCGATCTTCAAGGGTATAATTTATTCTTTATCTTTTCGTTTAATTAATAATTGTGCATAAAGGGTGATCCGGGTATATGGTTTGTAAATTTTTTAAACTCTGATTTTTACACGCTTCCGCATTATTTTGCAATTTGATTGCGCACATGAATATTACAAACCTAACACCAGGTACGCACCCTAATTTCGAGGACGAAATTTCATAAGAAGGGGAGGTTGTAAGACCCCAACTTTTTGAATAAAGATTAAATTTTCTCGAAATATATTTTTGAATATTATGATGTGGATTTGATATAATGTTATAGTTGTGGGTAATATTTACAAATTTTGCAAAGTACGCAAGTTGTTATATAATATTCGATTGGTTGGGGAATATTTGTTTTAACAGGGAATATTCGTACAACGGCACAATCATTGGTGGACCCCCATAATGGAATAATTGTCGGATTGAGAAAACAACAAAAAATACTTTATGAAAATAACGGCGGAAGTTTTACCGTTAATCGTTGAACTACCCTAGTAGTAAAAGTAATAAATACGCTGGCGTTACATACATAGTAGCACACGGTATTGATTATTGATGCTTACGTGAGAAGTCACTCAGTTATACTCAATTATTGCTACAGTAATTGATGCATCATATCTCTCATATTATTGATTCGATTATTGTCATAGTATCATTTGCATAATATGTTATTTTATTAAATCAATAATTGAGATGACAAAGTTATTCATATTATTAAATTGCAATATTTACAATATTTAGAAGTTCTGTCAAATAGAAGTTTGGTCACCTAATTGCGCGCCAATAGGGAGAAATCCTTATTGGGAAGCCCCCTCTTTCCTGGGAACGACCTGGTTGATAAATATTGTGAGTTATAATATTAATGATGAATGTTATTAAAATTGATGTTGTGTTCGGAGTTGAATTTGGAGACGCAGACTTGATATTTGAGTCCGGAACGATGAAATTAGTAAAAATAGTCTATAAACACAAAATTTTTCGGAATTCACTATTTGGTCAAAAAAGTCAACAGTTGACTTTTTTGGGAAAAGTCAAACTTCAAAATTTCAAAATTTATATTTTTGATAAAAATGGTTTCATTGTGTTGGAATTATTTTTGTTAGCAAAAATCAACAATTATTTCGATAATAATTGATGTCTGGAGGTTATATTGACCAATTGGGTATTTAACCGGATAAATGAGCAATTGATTGCTATTATTTTACATGATTATAACTATTTGTTCACATGTGTATACTATTGTTTCACAATCTTGTTACTATTAGGAGAGTTGGTGCAAGATTGATAATACTTGCATGACTAAGTTAAAAATGGAGGTATAGATGGAGGTACTATACTGTAATTCATATTTTCACATGTCTAGAACTATTGATTCACATAATTTACTATTGAATCACATTATTTACTATTAGGGGAGGTGGTGAAAGTTTGATAATACTTCCATGACTAAATTAAAAATAAAGGAAAAGTTGGAGGTATTGTACTGTAATTTTTCGAGCCCCAAAACGTGCAATTATCGAAACTATATTTTTCTATAAATAGAAACTCATTCTTCCTTCATTTCTCACCAATTCACAAAAGCTTTAGAGCGATTATTAGAGAGAGAAATTATAGAAAGAAGAAGAGAAGTCTGCTACCTCACTATTCCAGTATCCAGTTTTTCTAAGGTAGGGAGTATTATTTCTTTCTTATCCATGAAGAGAACTTCTGTTATTCCATTCTTTATTATTCATTGGAATAACTTTTGCTTACGCTGCTACCCTATACTTGGTGAAATTCTTATGTTGTTCCATTCTTTATCATTCTGTTGGAACATCCTGTATGTGCGTTCTATGCTGGACTTGGTTCCGTCTTTATTATTCTGTTTGAATAACCTGTATACGCGGGCTACCCTATACTTGGTGAAATTCTTACATTGTTCCATTCTTTATCATTCAGTTGGAACATCTTGTATGTGCGCGTTCTCTGCCGAACTCAGTTCCGTCTTTATTATTCTGTTGGAATATTATGTGTGTGCGTTTTACGCCGGACCTGATTCCGTTATTTATTATTACGTTGGAATAACTTTTTTTGCGCGATCTATCGCATGCCCGGTTATTTCTTTTGTTATTCCATTCCTTATTATACTCGGTTGGTTAAAGTTTTGACTTCTATACTCCATGAAATTAGTGGAATATCCTTGATATTTAAACTTCATCCATAGATATTTTCATGGAAATATTCTTCTGAGCATTCTTGAATTTTACTCTACAAATCAGTATCATGTTGACAATTTGGACGTTATTAGTTCCTCGATAAATTAATTCTTGAACTTGTTTTATTGAATTCTTATATCATTGTCATCATCCTCATGTTTATATTTTGTTCAAAGTCATCTGTGGCCTATAGTTCATAGATGGACTTGGTATGATTATGAGTAGGGATTATTCGGTGTAATCATGACCGTAATGTTACAAATAATGTGGAAAAAGTCCTCATTGGCCCATAGAGCATTGATGGACAGTTGTTGGCATGATCATGACCATTATTGAATACACAAATATTCTTGGCTCGTAGTGCATGGATAATTGTGGTCGTGATACTAAAGAATATCCTTGGTAAGTAGTGCGGGGTGATTCGATGATGTGGATTATTTATTAAAATTTGAGTCCCGGCCGATAAAAGTAATGAAAAACCTTCTAAATCATAAAAGATAGTAGATTTTATTCTCTACTTGACTCTTTTAATGGATTGCTTGTTCCGCTGCAGTTAAACTTGATGGTTGTTATTTTGTATCAGTTTAACACTATTGAAGGCTAATGATAATATATTCTGCATTATCTTAGTCATAATATTTTCCTACTGGGCTAGTTGAGCTCACCCTTTTACTTTTATTGTTCTCTTCAGGAAATGAGAACGATGCAGGGACTAGTCGGGGAACGGAGTGACGGACCAGATGATATCATTAGTAGTCCTCACTATTCAGTGAAATAGTGGAAAATAAATGTAATAATATTGAATTTGAGTTTGTATATTGTCTAGACGAAAATATTTGTATTAAAACTCACAGCTTATGTTTTGTCGTACTTTAGACGACAGTTGTAAAATTAAATTATATTTGTATTCTGTACCATGTATTTGACGACTCAGAATAGGTGATGTATACCTATTTTGGAGGCGTCACATTCTGAGTCGCCAAATACATGGTACATAATACAAATACAACCTTAAATATACAACATGAGCTGTGAGTTTTAATACAAATATCGCCTTTCTGATGAGATTCAAATTCAAAATAAGTCCTCAATACATTTATTATCACACTATTTTATAGAATAGTGAGGACTACTAATGCTATCATCTGGATCGTCACTCCGTTCCCCGACTAGTCCTTGCTACGTTCTCAATTCTTGAAGAGAACAATGAAAGCAAAAGGGTGAGCTCAACTAGCCCAGTAAGAAATATTATGACTAAGATAATGCAGAATAAATTATCATTAGCCTTCAACATGTTAAACCGATAAAATATAACAAACATCAAGTTTAACTCAAGAATCTTAACAAGCAATCCATTAGAAGAGTCAAGTAGAGAATAAAATCTACTATCTTCTATGATTTAAAAGGTTTTTCATTACTTTTATCGCAGATACTCAGCTTAATAAATAATCCACATCATCCCTGCACTACGGCCAAGGATATTCATTAGTATCACGACCACAAATCATCCATGCACTACGGCCAATGAGGATTTTTAACACATCATTTTTAACATTACGGACATGATTATACCGAATAATCCTTGGTCATAATCATACCAAGTCCATCTATGCACTAAAGGCCACATATGACTTTCAACATATTATAAACATTAGGATGATGACAATGATATAAGAATTCAATAAAACAAGTTCAAGGATAAATTTTTAAAGATTTATAATTTAATTTATCCAGAAATCAATAACGTCTAAATTGTCAACATGATACTGTTTTGTGGAGTAAAATTCAAGAATGCTCAGAAGAATATTTCCATGAAAAGATACTGGATGAAGCGCAAATATCAAGGATATTCCACTAATTTCAACAGAATAATAAAGAATGGAATAACAGAAGAATTCACCAGCGTGCGTAATCCGCGCATGCATAAAGTTATTCAAAAGAATAATAATAAAGAATGGAACCAGTCGCAGTAACCCAAGCATGCACAAGATATTCCAAATGCGATAATAAAGAATGGAACTAGGTCATGCGTAATCTGCACAGACAAGATATTCCAACAGAATAATAAAATAATGGAACCAGGTCATGCGTAATCCGCACAGAAAGGATATTCCAACAGAATAATAACGAATAGAACCAGGTCATGCGTAATTCGCACAGACATGATATTCCAACAGAATAATAAAGAATGGAACCAGGTCCGGCGTAATCCGTACAGACATGATGTTCCAACAAAATAATAAAGAATGGAATCAGGTCATGCGTAATCCGCACAAATGGGATGTGTTAGGTTTGTAATATTCATGAACGCAATCGAATTGCACAAAGTAAGCGGAAACGTGTAAAAATCAGAGTTAAAAAATTTTACAAACCATATACTCGGATCACCCTTTATGCACAATTATTAATTAAACGAAAAAAAAGAACAAGAATTATACCCTTGAAGATCCGAGCTTCCTCAGGTACAAGTTCACCTCCAATCTTTTTCGAGTTCAACTTGAATCCACCGGGTTTGGTTCCTTCCTTTGATCAACGTTAGCCACCCAAGTGTTTGGCCTCTAGAGGTGATCCACTAAGGAAGAAGAAGGATTCAAGAAGATGGGTATTTGGTAAAACCCTAGTTTTTCTATCTCTCATAGAAAAAGCGTACTCTCCCAACTATTGGAATTACGTCTGTTGTTAAAAAGTCAACAACCCCCTCACCCATAATAAGACTCCTCCTATTTATAGATGTGGGCAACCCTCCTTAACAATTAAGGAATTGGGTTTTATTTAATTAATTAAATTCTTTTAATTAATTAAGCTCCCTAATCTTATTAGGGATAATTAATTAAACTTTTAATTAATTAGCCTCCTAATCTTATTAGGAATAAATGAGAGTATTTTTATTAATTAATTCCCAAACTCCTTTAGGAATTAAATAATAATAATAATAGTAATAATAATAATAAGACCCTCTTATTAATTTATATTTAATATTTTTAAAATATTAAATAATAATATTAAGCTATTTAATTTATTCTATCACCATAGATTAAATTAAATATACTTAACTTATTATTACGATTATGCCATTTACTTCTTTAATAATTATTCTTCCTTTTATGGTGTGACCCTTTAGGTTCTCCATATTAAACCGATTGTGAATAAATCAATTAGAATAATTATAATCTTATTTAAATAAATAAATTAAAATATTAATTTATTTAAATAAATAATATTTATTCTACAATAGGGATAAGCCTCCCTGCGATCAACGACTTTTCCGGATAATATAGATTTCAACATTAATCATAATAGAACCTTTGAGTAAATAGTTACCGCATAATTCAATCCTTCCACCATACAATGTCCCAAAATATAAGACATGAAATTACTGTCAAGTCTTATTTTATTTAATTATATGTATTTCGATTCTTAAATGCACAACTCTAAATAATGCAAATTAGAAACTCCTTTCTAATTTCATTCGCGCCTGCCAAGGACTCTTTGGGTTGTCATTTATCGAATCACATAGGATATTTCTCTTCTTTTACTAGAAGTGGTAGATTCTTTATTGATCATACATTATCTCCATGTATAAATTATTATACCCAAGCATACCCTTTGATATACCCTAAGGGTCTTAAGGAATAAGTCAAAGTATAACTCATCATACATAAGATACTATGATGATCTCAAGTCCAAGGATCACTTGTACTACTATCACTACAGGAATTCATATTGACAAGCAAGTAAAACTCCATTAGGTATTCCTTAGCGAGCCATGTTCAGTGAACTTATTCTCTAATAAGCACCTATATACTTGCTTTAGTGTCTCCACACAAATGATCATGAGATCAATCATCCTCATCCAATGAGCAAGTAACGTATGTACCAATCTATCCGGATTCACTAATCCCCAATTTAGTTATCCAATGATTAGGAACTATTTTAGTTTTAAGCTTTCTAAGAATTTAGATCTCATTAGAATAATCATCATCATTATTCTAAAAGCATTGCTTAAAACTATGGGTTTATCACATATTATAAAACAGCATCATGTAGATAATTAAAAGCCTTTAATAAATTAATACTTTTTATTAATAAATGAATAAGATTGTTACAAAGTATATGCTTTATCATCAAACATGATTGGCTTGTATGCATACTACTTTCAATCTCCCACTTTCACTAAAGCCAATCGTCATGGTATCTCATACTCTTCTTCTCTAAGTGACGATTATCCTACTGTTGGATAAGCATCAGTATATGGATATGTAATGTTGTTCTTGATAGTCCACTATCTCTATAGTGATTTCCCATCTTTCATTGATTCTTATAATCAAATGAAAGTTCCACAACACATGTTTAGATCCAAGATGAGACTTATGAACTATTCCTAGTTCTGTAATGAACTTTTAATCCAAAAAATCAACTTGCAGCTTCATTTATAGCTATATACTTTGTCTTTATTACTAAACCAGCAACTCTTTGCTGTTTGGAACCTTTCCAATTCACTACACCACTGTTCAAGGTAACACTTTACCTTAAAGTTGATTTTCAGTTGTCTTGGTCTCTCTAAAAAACTTTAGTCTGTTAAGCCCTCTAGTTTTAATTTAGACCCACCATAAATATGATCACATCCTTAGTGACGGTTAAGTACTTTAAGATGTTTTTCACTGACTCACAGTGAACTTCTCCAGAATATGACTGATCAACATCAGGTCCCGTACATTTCATTGGATACATGATAGTTACTCATGTGATCTATCTTTTAGGAGTCTATGGGGACTATTAAGAGAGATACACTCCAGGGCTCATCAACATGAGATATCTCTTGGAGTTTGTCATGCTAAACGACTTTAGCATCAAATGAATATACGTTCCTTGGGTTAAGCTGAGCATCCTTTTAAATCTATCTATATAGATTTGCATCCCCAATTAAGATACTCTTCCCAAATCATTCATGGAGGAATGTTTAGACAACTTTATCTTTACTGATTGTAGTATTGGTATGTTATTCCTCATCCGTAGTATATCAACATATAATACTAGGAATGTCACAACACTCCCACTGACCCTTTTGTACACACTAGAACTCTTACCTCATCGTATGTAACTCTGGATCATCATCTTCTATGATACGTACCTCATCATCATCATCCATGATGAATCCATACCACCTGTATCTCTTCGTTACTATTCCGTATTTACGATTCGATCAGGGTACAATAGGTCTATCTACAGGTTCCTCTTATTTGACTTATAGTGTTTTGTGGTTCTTGAACTCTTCAAGATCTATTATCCTCCCACTAGCCCCTTAAATGATAAACACCTTTATCTTAGACGACAACGTGTTTCGCAATAAACATCTATTGCTAAGTAGGATTATAGAACATATACCCTAAACTTACTTTAGGATGTCCCACAAATCTGTACATGTCAAATCTTGTCCCAAGCTTATCCTTTGAAACCGTTTCACATAAGTTGGATAACCCCTTATCTAAAATACTTAAGATTAGGAATCTTCCCTGTCCATAACTTTTATGAAGTCTTGGGGCCAGGTTTTGAGGTTACCTTTTCCGTAGATATGCAGCCATTTCTAGAGCATGACCCCACAAGGATACTAGAATAATGATAAAATCATTATGGACCGCACCATGTCCAACAAGGTACGATTTTTCCTTTATTGTGTATCAGGAGGCGTCCATTATGAGAAAACCATTTGAGATGATCTAGAAACTTATTGCACAAGTATTTATTCCTTGATCTAATCAAAGAATCTTAATACTTTGCTAATTTGTTTCACTTCTAAATTCTTTGAACCTTTCAAATAATTCACACTTGTATTTCTGCAAATACACACATTCAACTCTTTGAATGATCATCTCCCTTTCTTATACTAGTTTTTTCAATTTGCAAAATAATTGTTCACGTAAGTCAAGTATACAAAATCCATTAAGTAATATTTCAGTTCTATATAAAACATTATTATTATAAATAGAACAACAATTGTTCTTAATTATAATATCAAAAAATTTATTGTCCAACAATAAAATGGAAATAATATTTCTAACAAGAACTGGAATACAATAACAACTTATTGACTTAATAGATTTGTCCGTAGGCATTGCTAAACTATAAGTTTCTATGGCTAATGTGGCAACCTTTGCTACATTTCCCACACATAGGATTACTTATATTTGTTTAGCTTTCTACTTCTGCTTGGTCCCTTCATAAATCTATATTTATGATAACCAAAGTCAGTATCCAATACCCAAGTAGAACCTTAACTTAAAGAAAAATTTATTTTAAACATGAACAAAAACTATATTTGTAACCGAAACTTCATTAAGCTTCTTCTGGTTAGCTTTGCAAGATGCTTCTCGCAGTTTCTTTCCAGTGTCCAGGCTTATTGCAGTGGAAGCAAACTCGTTTGCTATCCGTATCAGTTTTCTTATTATTATCCTTTGTTTTTGCCATTCTATTTACCTTCTTAGAATCATTCTTCTTTTCAAAAGATCCTTTGGCCCCAACTAGTAAGACTTGGTCTTTCTCAGTGGAAAGTGAATCAGCATTTTCAACATGTTAAGCAAATCAACGACGCTGATATCTAGCTTGTTCATATGAAAAATTCACAACAATTGTGAAAGGAGTCCGGGAGTGAGTGCAAGATCAAATCTTGGCTCAACTCTCCATGCATGACAAAACCAATTGTCCTAATTGATCAATTAAATTGATTATGTTAAGGACTTTTGTCTGTACTATAGTGTCATTGGCCATTCTAGATCGGAAAAGCTCCTTAGATATCTGATATCTATCAGTCCTACTTTCCTCACCATCAACTACTTGACGTGCAGGAATATAGTAAGAGTATCTATAGTTTCAGGCTGACGCTGAAGCTTGTTACTCATAGATACGAGCATGATGCATTGAGATAACTGTGCATCATCTTGCCACTTTCTAAAAATAGCAATCTCTTCCTTAGAGGCATTGTCTGCAACCATTGCAGGGATAGGCGTATTAAGGACATAAGATAGCTTTTCAGCCGTGAAAACTATTCTCAATTTTCTTAACCAATCCATTTAAATCGGTCTGGTTAATTTAGCATCTAATATGCTTCACACTGATAGTAATTTAGACATTGTAAAATTCTATAGATGAATTTGAAATTAACAACATTTTAACATACATTCTTTTATTAATTACCAAAATAATTTAGGTCTTGTTTTAAATTGGTATCTCCCACTATTTTCTTCAAACTATATTACCTCACTTATATAGTTCTAAGAAAATCTAATTAAAGATTTGCTAGTGAGAATAAGGATCCCATTTCAAATGTATATAGCCTTGTGGTGACACAACAAACTATATATAAATAAATAGGTAGACAACTCTTGTCAATTACAGCAACTATGCAACACCTTGTATTTTGCCACTTAGATTATTTTGATCAAGTGGTGGCACATCCGAATCAAAATTATCCAAGTTAAGTCCAACCTAGCACTCCATATATTCAAAAAAGAAATATATCATCCTTGTGGTGACACAACAAAACAATATTGTTCAATTTTCTTTATAAGCATCAAATGTAATAAATTAACATCTTAAATACTTAATACTTGCCTTGTGGTGACACAACAAACTCATATTAAATATTTAATACTCTATTGATTTTATCATACTAGAAAGGCTTAATGCTCGATATTCCAAATATCTTTGAACGCTTAGGACTTAATATAAAATATGAGGGGTTTGTTATTAATATGTCTCATCTTGTTTAGCGCACATGCACACATATATATATATATATATATATATATATATATAATACGCGTTATATTAATTAACATGCGAAGTATGTTTGCATAATATATAATATATATAGTATAAGCATGCACATATAGAATACTATATTCTACCCGGATTGATTATGGACTTTTATTCTAGTTTGGTTCACTAGAGCCACCAAGTGAACCAAAAAGGTCAAACCCTAGGGGTGCAAGAATTAAATTTAAATATAACTATTACATTTAAACCCGGGCTCCATTGCAAACGGGTCTTCAAGCGCTCCATGCTCCTTGATCTCTAATTCTTCAAAATTAATTCTAACTATTTCCTATTACAAAACTATTTAAAATAAATAGAAACCTTGATCAGCAGTCAAGGGGAAGTACATAGGAGAGAGATAGAATTTACATTAACAAAAATTAGAGAAGACGAGGTGCGCAGGCCCCATTTAATAAAACCCATACATTCAAGCATCCAACTAAAATAAAATCCAATCACATTGGTCAATAGTCCATAATCAATCCCATTTATTATCATACACATCACCATATGCATTAAATAACATTCATCTCATGAATAATAAACATTCAATATATATATTGATATCATTTAATGGGCAAATTTAGTTAGTATAAAATCTAATTTTGAATCAAAATAAATTCCTTTATTTTAATCCAAATTTAAATCAAAATAAAACTATTTTATTTTAATTTATCCAATTTTGAATAAAATAAACTATTTTATTTTAATCAAAATAAACTCCTTTATTTTAATTAATTATGGAATCCAATTCCAAGTAAAAAAACTCCTTTATTAAAGGAAACACTTGATTCTCTTTCCTATTCACAAATAAACTCTTTATTTTGAATAATATGAAATCTTATTTCATATCTAAATAAACATCTTTATTTAAGGAAATTAGGATTCTCTTTCTTATTCACAAATAAACTCTTTTATTTTGAATAATATGAAATCTTATTTCATATCTAAATAAACTCATTTATTTAAGGAAACATGAAATCCAATTTCAACTCCAATTAGTTATTATGGAATCTAATTCCAACTCTAATTAGTTAGCATGAAATTCAATTTTAAAATTAAAATACTTTTTTATTTTAATATTAAAATAAACCTTTTATTTTAAAATTAAAATAAACATTTTATTTTAATTATAAAATAATTAAAATATATATTATATATACATAATATATATAATAAGGAAATACATGAATAAAAGTGACGTGAAGCATCCCTTAAATTCAAGTATATGTAATCCTGCTATGCAAAAATATATATATAGCACGTAAATCAATATTATGATTCATGCTTATTATAAATAATTCATATCCTGCACTACAATGCATTCATCCGTGGTTTCGCTGATTCCGTTCCTTTTTTTTTTCTTTTTTTTTTGTTTAACATAGGTATCGTGAATAATATTATACCAGTACGATCAGATCATCTTTTTGAAAAAAAAAACGACAGACTACGCGGAGAAAAAAAATTGGGATTACCAAAATCATTTAAATTTTTTTTTAATAATTTTATACAACGAATAATGCCAAATTAAATTGTTCTAAACACATATCAACATACATATTAAATCTGAACAATTAATAATTTGCATAAAGGTTTGGCTCTGATGCCACTGTTAGGTTTGTAATATTCATGAACGCAATCGAATTGCACAAAGTAAGTGGAAACGTGTAAAAATCAGAGTTTAAAAATTTTACAAACCATATACCCGGATCACCCTTTATGCACAATTATTAATTAAACGAAAAAGAAAGAACAAGTATTATACCCTTGAAGATCCGAGCTTCCTCAGGTACAAGTTCACCTCCAATCTTTTTCGAGTTTAACTTGAATCCACCGGGTTTGGTTCCTTCCTTTAATTAACGTTAGCCACCCAAGTGTTTGGCCTCTAGAGGTGATCCACCGAGGAAGAAGAAGGATTCAAGAAGATGGGTATTTGGCAAAACCCTAGTTTTTCTATCTCTCATAGAAAAAGCGTACTCTCCTAACTATTGGAATTACGTTTGTTGTTAAAAAGTCAACAACCCCCTCACCCATAATAAGACTCCTCCTATTTATAGATGTGGGCAACCCTCCTTAACAATTAAGGAATTGGGTTTTATTTAATTAATTAAATTCTTTTAATTAATTAAGCTCCCTAATCTTATTAGGGATAATTAATTAAACTTTTAATTAATTAGCCTCCTAATCTTATTAGGAATAAATGAGAGTACTTTTATTAATTAATTCCCAAACTCCTTTAGGAATAAAATAATAATAATAATAATAGTAATAATAATAATAAGACCCCTCTTATTAATTTATATATAATATTTCCAAAATATCAAATAATAAATATTAAGCTATTTAATTTATTCTATCACCATAGGTTAAATTAAATATACTTAACTTATTATTACGATTATGCCATTTACTTCTTAAATAATTATTCTTCCTTTTATGGTGTGACTCTTTTAAATCGGTTCTCCATATTAAACCTTATTTAAATAAAATAACGACTTTCCGGATAATATAGATTTCAACATTAATCATAAAAGAACCTTTGAGTAAATAGTTACTGCATAATTCATTCATCCTTCCATCATACAATGTCCCAAAATATAAAACATGGAATTACCACAAGTCTTATTTTATTTAATTATATGTATTTCGATTCTTAAATGCACAACTCTAAATAATGCAAATTAGAAACTCCTTTCTAATTTCATTCTGCCTTGGCCAAGGACTACTGGGTTGTAATTTATAGAATCACATAGGACATTTCTCTTCTTTTACTAGAAGTGGTAGATTCTTTATTGATCATACATTATCTCCATGTACAACCTATTATACCCAAGCATACCCTTTGATATACCCTAAGGGTCTTAAGGAATAAGTCAAAGTATAACTCATCATACACAAGATACTATGATGATCTCAAGTCCAAGGATCACTTGTACTACTATCACTACAGGAATTCCTATTGACAAGCAAGTAAAACTCTATTAGGTATTCCTTAGCGAGCCACGTTCAGTGAACTTATTCTCTAATAAGCACCTACATACTTGTTTTAGTGTCTCCACACAAATGATCATGAGATCAATCATCCTCATCCAATGAGCAAGCAACGATGTTCCAATCTAACCGGATTCACTAATCCCCAATTTAGTAATCCAACGGTTGGGAACTATTTTAGTTTTAAGCTTTCTAAGAATTTAGATCTCATTAGAATGATCATCATCATTATTCTAAAAGCATTGCTTAAAACTATGGGTTTATCACATATTATAAAACAACATCATGTAGATAATTAAAAGCCTTTAATAAATTAATACTTTTTATTAATAAATGAATAAGATTGTTACAAAGTATATGCTTTATCATCAAACATGATTGGCTTGTTTGCATACTACTTTCAGGATGTTCCAATAGAATAATAAAGAATGGAATAACAACAGAATTCACCATGCATGCGATAGATCACATAGACAGGTTATTCCAACAAAATAATAAAGAATGGAAAAACAAACCTTACGAGTATTGAAAGAAAATAACTCTCTTCATGAATACGAAAGAATAATACCCCTTACCTTAAAAAGAAGAGTATTCCGACGGTAGGGCAGGGATATACTTGAAGAAAACTTGCACTATTTTCTACACTCAAAGCTTTCTTAAACTCTAAAGAAATACGCTCAAGATTATAGAAGAAGAATTCTCTGAATTTCTGGTGTGTTTTTCAATTTTAACTAAGCATCCTATTTATAGAAGAATGGAAAGGATACTATGCAATAAAATATAATATATTCTATTTATAATTATATAATAAAACAAAATTTATAATATATATATATATATACAGAAAGGATCAAGTGCATAATCTTTAAGTTGCATAACGCCTTAAGTTGCATAATTTTATCAAAACGACGTAGTTTTGATAAGACACGGTGGTATTTTTGTAAATATGCGGTGGCATGGTATTTATAAAAATTTCACCCCGTACCTCCAAAACTACGTCGTTTTGATAAAATTATGCAACTTAAGGCGTTATGCAACTTAAGGATTATGCACTTGATCCTTTCTGTATATATATATATATATATTATTTAAAATCTAATAAAACAAATAACTTTATAAAATTCTTTTATTTTATATAAAAAGATTTTACTATGCAAACACTATGCATAATAAAATATAATATATTCTATTTATAATCAAATAAAACAAAACTTTATAAAAAGTATTCTGTTTTATATAAAATGTTTTCTGTTTTATTACATTTATAATAATAATAAAACAAAATTTATATATATATATATATATAAATAAACTTTCCCGTGACTCCCCCCAAATGATCAGATTTCCAAAGTCACACGTGGGCCCCACTGAAATAATGAAAAATTTTCTACCGATTATTTTGAAAATGGATAAATGGGGGGCCAAAATATAACAAATACCTCATAAAAATCACCTCAATATTTTTAACAATATTTATTAATATTATTATAACTCACAATATTAACAAACAGCTCGTTCTCAGGAAAGAGAAGGCTTTCCAATAAGAATTTCTCCCTATTGGCGTGCAATTAGGTGACCAAACCTCTCCTTGACAGAACTTCTAGACATTGTCAATATTACAAATAATAATATTAATAACTTTGTCATCTCAATTATTGATTTAATAATATATAAAATATCAACAATAATTAAATCAAATAACGTGAGATACTATGCAATAATTACTGTAGCAATAATTGAACAAAACTGAATGACTTCTCACGTAATCATCAATAATCAGTACCGTGTGCTACTATGCAACCACGCGTATTACTATACTTTTACTACCGAGTAGTTCAATAGTTTTAATGGTAAAACTTCCGCCGTTCTTTTCATAAAAATATTTTTATCATTTTCTCAATCAGACAATAATTCAGTTGTGGGGTCCACCAATGATTGTACCGTCATACGGATATTCTCCAACAAAAAGAATATTCCCCGACCAATCGAATATTATATAACAACTTGCATACTTTTCAAAATTTATAAATATTACCCACAACTATAACATTATCTCAAATCCATACCATAATTTTGAAAAAAAATATATCGAGAAAATTAAATCTTTATTTGTAAAATTTGGTATATTAAAATCTCCCCTCGTTATGAAATTTTGCCCTCGAAATTTACGTACGTACCTGGTATGCCGAACAATTGAGGACACTTCGCCAGATTCTAACTCTTGAGGTATAACCTTTGAGCGTAAAATATATTTCAAGATTTTAACAGGTACATCTTCATACGTTAAATTATCCGATATCTCGTCCGGTTCTTAAATTAATAATATGGTTCGGGTCGTCCACAGATTTGCATAACATTGATACGTTAAAAACGTTATGAACACGCGACATACTTGGCGGTAAAATGAGTCTATAAGCCACAGTTCCTACTCAATCGAGGATTTCAAATGGGCCAATTAAATCGAGGGTTGAGATTTCCTCTCTTCAGTAACTCTTGCTTTTAAAATAATGCCCTCTTGAACATTCTTCTTCGTATTCATCAGCTCCGAGTCTGTAGCTTTAGCAGCTTTAACATTATTGACTAAAGTTGGTTCTAATCATATATTCGTTATCTTGACGTAGGTTCATATATTCGCACTCGTTAACGCATACGATCTTCTACTCAACGCGTCAGCTACCACATTCGTTTTTCCACGATGGTGTTGAATGGTATTATCGTAATCTTTCAACAGCTCGAACCAACGTCTTTGGCGCATAATACATTTGTTTTAGTTGAAGAAATATTTAAGGGTTTTAGAAATGGGGTTTTGTACTGGGGTCAATACAAAATTCGATTTCACGTTCTAGGGGTAGGCTAAGTCTTCAAGAATACGCCAGGAAGTTTATTAACAATAGAAATATCATTCAAAACTGTGACCCTAATCTAAGACTTGGATATCACGTCACATTGATACCTATCAACTTGCCACCATTATTCACGACGTATCCTACGGAAAGTCTGGCTTCGGTGCATTCCACACAAGGAAGTCACCAGATAAAGGATCGGGGCTCTTTACTTATGGCTTGATATAATAGTGATTGACTTTAGTGGTTTGGTTGCTTGAATTAGTATAACAGGTGTGTTAAGAATATGAAAGCTAACAACCTTACGAAAAGCATGATGAGTAGTTAACCAATCGATTTCTAAAATCACGTCAAATGTAAGTATTTTCAAAGAGATAAGATCGACAGGTAACGTGAAAGTGTCGATTTGAATCAACGAGATTTATAAACAGTGGATGTAACGAAGGTTTCTCCTAACCGAGTCTCAACCGATAAGTCAAAGTCTAATCTCTCCGTCGTTGAATTTAAACGTTGAGCGCAAGCAAGAGAGATAAAAGAATGGGTAGAACCGGTATCTAATAAGGTATAGACTTCGCAAGAATTTATAATTAACTAACCCGTGCTAACTTTGTTCGGGTTACTCGCTTTTTGAGAAGTCACGAAAAATGCTCTCCTTGAAACCACCGACTTTGTTTTGTCCGTATCCGCCTTTGGTGCCACCGTCCAGCTGGACTTGACTTCACTATACGACAAAATCGAGCTAAATGACCTTCTCTTCTTGAAATTTCCACTTCTATTATCTTGACCATGATTACCACCGAAGTGGTTACCATTCTTGGCATGATAATTTCCCCCACGATGGTTATCATTGTTCCGATGGCCGTTCCCACCAGTATGATTATTATCGTGTTGTTGGCCGTTACCTTTTGGTTGAGCTGACTTAACGGTCTCATGTGCTTCATTGCTTATCTCAATATTTTCAGATGTCATTCGTAAACACTGTCACAAAACAAGGGTTAATTGACATGTCACATATTATCCATATACTCTGACCGACCAATTAAATACCAAATAAACTTAGGTAGGTCATACTAGCGAAGGAATTCCCCGTTTCTCCCCTCCTAGTTCTTGTCTCACATCTCAGGTAGGGATAATATCCCTAAGCTTTGATACCAACTGTGACGCCCCCAAAATAGGTATACATCACCTATTCTGAGTCGCCAAATACATGGTACAGAATACAAATACAACCTTAAATATACAACATGAGCTGTGAGTTTTAATACAAATATTATCTTCTAGACAATATTCAAACTCAAAATAAGTCCTCAATACATTTATTATCACACTATTTCATAGAATAGTGAAGACTGCTTATGCTATCTGTTGGGAGAATGCATATGTTGATTTTATGTTTAAATAAAAATGCTCATGATTATTTTTAAAGTCCATCAAGGAATATATGTACAAGGACTTAGTGATAGATCAAATTTGTTAGGTTGATCTAAGCTCTTAATGTGTATCATTCTGTAAATGAATGTATAGATAGAAATATCAAAGTTATTAGGTTGATCTTGAGATGTAATAGATAGGTTTCAAAGAATTCGTAGGGCATCAACCCAATTAAGATTGCAGAAGTCAAGGGAAAAACATAGAGCTTCAAGAATCGTAGTGTGCCTGCCTTGAAGGGCCTCTACAGAAATCGTAGAGTGGTCCCAACGTTTGCCGAGCCAACTCAGAGATCGTAGTATGCTCTAGGAAACGTAGAGTTTACAAGTCAAGCAAACGAATATCGTAGTGTGCAAGTATTTAAGAAAAATCATAGTGCTCTCTGCTGATAGCAGCAGACCAAGCACCAAGGCGACAAGTCACCACGATTTGAATTGTAGAGTATCATCTGCCTTGTGTCAGAAGCATCAAGCCTCACGTTTTGTGTGAAGACAAACTCCAACAAATGTGGAATGGGTTCTAAACGTTGTAATACTCACCAGTCCCAAATGCATAAGAGACATCATTAGTATACAACAAAGAAGCGTATTGAAGAAGCTAAGGAAAGTACCATTAGTAAAGGGAAAAACACCTTTTCAGGTGTTAGGTGAGAAAGCAGTCTGCTGTGTCAGTGGGCCAGAATGCAATTCAGAAGATGTACAGAAAAGTCTCCATCAAAGAACAAAAATGTCAAACACATTTAATGCTTCAACGGATGGATCCAACGGATAGTTTTCAAGATCACATATATGTAAATCAAGCAGATGAGAGAAGTATGCAAGCATTGAACAAAAAGGTATAAGAACTCTCAACGCTTAACTCTACGATCTGAGAAAAAGAAAAGCTTGCTCAGCTACTCAGTTCTTTCGAAGAAGTTGTTAAATAGCAACCGAGTAGCAATCATCAAGAACTCAACATCTACCAATCAACTGAAGAAAAAGATCCAAGTCAGAAGGACTTGAAGAGTTCTAAGTGAACTGTAAAAGAGTCAAGTCTGTTGGACTTAAAGAGTTCAATAGTGAACTAAGAAGTTCTTAGACTGCTGGTCTAGAAGGAATCTAAGTGATTCAGAAAGTGTAAAAGACATCCTTAGTGGATTTCCTACTCGAGGAGTAGAAGAGTGGACTAGGAGCTTTAACTGCTCTGAACCACTTAAAACGACTATGTCTATTACATTCTTACTATAACTGTTATATCTGCTATAACTGATATATCTACCTCACTCTCATAAACTCACTATCTTAAGGGAGATTAAAACTAATATTAATTCCGCTAAAGTTTTAATCATTATCTACTAACAAGTTAAAACGAAAATATTTTTAAATATCTATTCAACCCCCCCCCCCCCCTTCTAGATAACTATTGTGCCTCCGGGAACTACATTTGGCATCAAACCAGGTTCTATTATACAGCCTACAAAGCTTTAATAGATCCAATGGCACACTTACCAAGTGAATCAAGAACTGGAGGAGGCATCAAGCCACCAATGTGCAATAAAGATAAATTTGCTAACTGGAAAGTTTGGATGCAAGCATATATGGACTCAATAGATGAAGATCTATTTGATACCATTCAAAATGGGCCCTATATTCCAACAAAGCTTGCACCAACTACAGACGATCCAAACAGAATACAAATCAAGGTCAAAGAAGAATGGACTGACAACGAGAAGAGAGCTATCCAACTCGACAAGAAGGACAAGAACATTTTGTTTCAATCCTTAGAAGACAATCTGTTCGAAAATGTTGTCAACAGCAAAACAGCGAAGGAGGTTTGGGAAGCACTGATCATCATGCACGAAGGAATGAAAGAAGAGAAAACAAATAATCACTTCTGTCACAGCAGTATAAAATGTTTGCTCATGTTCAAGGAGAAAACGTAACTGCCACCTATAAGAGATTCAACGTTCTGCTCAACTCTCTACGAGCATATAGGAAGATCTATCCAAACAAAGATCTGATCATAAAATTCATGAGAGCCCTACCAAGCAGGTGGGATGCCAAAACCACTGCTATTAGTGAGTCAAAGAATCTTTATGAGATGACAGTTCAACAGCTATATGGCAATCTTCTGACATACGAACTAGAACTGACTCAACGAGCTGAAACCCTATCAGAAGGAAGAAAGAAAGATAAGGGTGTTGCTCTAAAAGCAACTAAAAGTGCATCCAAGGTTAACACTGAGATTGACTCTGACTATGACAAAGACGATGATGAAGACTTTGCTATGATGGTAGAAAGACTAAGAAGGTTCATGTGTCAAGGCAAAACTAGCAAGCCAAAGAAGGTCAGCAACTACAGCAGCCAGGAGCAATTGAATGATCTATGCTATAACTGCAAGAAGCCTAAGCACTTCACTGCAAACTGCAACAAACCTCTCAGAGAAGAACTAATGAAGAAATCACATCCAAAGAAGAAATACAAAGGCAACAAAAGGCCTCAGAAGAGAGACAAAGGCCTGGTAGCTAGAGGATCATGGAGTGATTCAGACAATGACTTCAATCCTGATTCTGGAGATGATGAAAAACCACAAATGACTAATCTGTGCCTAATGGCCAAACATGCAAAGGACAAACTAAATTCTAACATATATGAAGTAAGTCTTGATTAGGTATTTGACTTCAACTCTCCTGATGTAGATATTAATGATTTGACAACTGCACTGCATGGCATAACAACTGATCTACATCAATATATGAAGTGGTTCAGAGTTCTGTCTAAGGATCATTCACTTCTTCAAGAGGAGAAAAAGAAAGTTCAAGAAGAGCTCGAACCAGCTCTTCTAAGTACTAACATTCTCTCCAAGCTTGAGGCTGAGAATGAGATCTTAAAATAGACAAATTAACTCAATGCATAAAGAGAGTCTAATCTAACCTCTAAAATTTAGGAACTAGAAAAGACTATCTCTACATGGAACAAATCCTCATCATCCATGGACTCCCTGCTCTCTAGTCAGAGAAATGCATTTGACAGAACATGCCTAGGCTTTGGGGAATCCATTTCAGAGCCATATGTGGAAAAGACAAAGGAAACAAGCACTAGTAATGCCTCAAGTTTTACTAGAAGCATTACCTTTATGAAATCCTCACAGAAAGAAGAACTAGCCCAACCTTATTCTACTGTTTCCATCCATACTCCAAGGAGTAAAGGATCTCATGCTGGCCTAGGCTTCAGAAAAGAGAAGAGTAATCCATCCTCTACTCACCAACCTCTAAGGATCGTAGAGTTAAGTAAAACCAACTCTACGAACCAACTGGGAAGGTACACTAGAGGTAAGATGCACTCCTCACATTTCATAAGACCAAAGGACACGTGGAAGAAGGAAAATCAGTTTAACAGAAGAATGACTCAAGAACCACATAAGTCCAAATGGAGAATGAACTCTCTCTCACACACACACATGCATTATACTAAGTGTTTTGTGTGCAATAGAGTAGGTCACAAGGCTACAAGATGCTATTATAATTCCATGCAAATGAGACCCAAGATCAGACAGATTTGGGTCCCCAAGGGTACTAACAAAATAGGACCCATGCAAATATGGGTACCAAAATGAAGGTTCAATGTTATGACAGGAAAAGAGCTCCACGATCACAACCTGGTATCTGGACAGTGGATGCTTAAGACACATGACTGGGAACAAAGCCCTTCTGTCTAACTACATAGAGAAGGAGGGTCCCTCAATCATCTTTGGAGACAACGGCTCGGACAAGACAAGAGGATATGGCTCAGCTGGTAATGGTGTAGTATCTTTTAGCAAAGTGGCATATGTGGAAGGTCTCCAACACAACCTTCTAAACATCAGCCAACTCTGTGACAAGGGTCATCAAGTAACATTCCTCAAAAACCAGTGTCAAGTCAGAGATTTGAAGACATCTGCTGTAAAGCTAACCGGGACAAGAAAAGGAAATGTCTACACAGTGAATCTTGGTCAACTAAGCTCAGACGAGACAATATGCTTTCTGGCAAAATCATCTGAAGAAATGAGATGGTTATGGCATTGAAGGTTGTCCTACTTAAACTTCAAAAGAATGTCCAAACTGGCATCAAAAGATCTCGTTGTAGGCCTACCCAAGTTCAACTTTGTCAAAGAAAGACCATGCAATGCATGTCAACTTGGAAAGCAAACCAGAAGCTCATTCAAGAGCAAAACTGCTAACTCTATCTACAAGCCCTTGCAGCTGCTTCACATGGATCTATTTGGGCCAATTCCAACAACAAGTCTTGGAGGGAAAAGGTACTCACTGGTCGACGACTACACCAGATTCACATTGGTATTCTTTTTAACCTCAAAGGATTAAACAAGCTCCCAACTAATCAAGATGTTTAGGCTGGTAATGAACGAGAAAGAAAGAGAAAATCAAGGCCATAAGGAGTGATCACGGAAGAGAATTCGACTTCTCAGAAATGGACCAATTCAAGCATGATAATGGCATCGATCCATAACTTCTCGACTCACGAACTCCTCAACAAAATGGAGTATCTGAAAGAAAGAACAGAACTTTGATAGAAGCTGGAAGAACTCTACTAGCAGCAGCCCATCTGCCTGAATACTTTTGGGCAGAAGCTGTCAACATTACATGCTACACGCAGAACAGATCAGTGATACACTCTACGATCAAGAAGACACCCTACGAACTATGGAAAGGAAGAAAACCAAGTGTTAGTTACTTTCATGTATTCGGCTGTGCATGCTACATTTTAAACAATGGAAAGCAGTACTTGACAAAATTTCAACCCAAGTCAGACGAAGGCATCTTTCTTGGATATGCAACAGACAGTAAGGCCTACAGAGTGTACAATAAGAAGACGTTGAATGTTGAAGTCTCGATTCACATCATCTTTGATGAAACAGACTTTGACAAAATAGTGCTTTAAGACACTACGCCCGACAGTACAGACAATATGAATGAAGTCGTCGAGCTCAACACTACGATCGTAGTGCCAGACAGTGAAATCGTTGAGAAAGAAAATGAGATCATAGAGAGGCATATGCCAGAAGAAGAAATAGATCTTGAAGGCGTAAGACAAGAAGGTATAAGGACAGATGTTCCAACAGGAAATAGATGGGCAAGAGATCACACTCAAGATCTAATCATTGGAGATCCGAGTGCAAGAGTAAAAACAAGAGCGGCCACCCAGAATGAATGCTTCTATCTAAGCTTCCTATCACAAATGGAACCGAAGAATATAGAGGATGTTATGGAAGACTCCAACTGGATAGAAGCCATGTAGGAAGAACTCGACCAATTTGAAAGAAACAAAGTATTGAGATTGGTACCAAGACCAAAGAGTCATCCTGTCATTGGAACCAAGTGGGTCTTCAGAAACAAGATGGATGAAGATGGAGTGATAACCAAGAATAAGGCAAGATTAGTGGCCAAGGGCTACTCTCAGGAAGAAGCCATTGACTACGATAAGACATTTGCACCTGTTGCCGGACTAGAAGCCATCAGAATCTTTCTTGGCTTTGCTACTCACATGAAGTTCAAGGTCTTCCAAATGGATGTCAAAAGTGCATTCCTGAATGGAGAACTTTAAGAAGAAGTCTATGTAGAGCAACCTCCAGGTTTCATCAATCCATCTCTTTCTAATTATGGTTATAGATTGGACAAAGCCTTATATGGTCTTAAACAAGCACCTAGAGCATGGTATGAAACACTAACTAATTTTTTATTGAAAATGGATTCACTAGAGGTAGAGTAGATACCACATTATTCCTTAGAAAGTATAAAGATATAGTCTTATTGGTTCAAATATATGTTGATAATATTATTTTTGGTTCTACTGATGAAAAGCTATGTAAGAGATTCTCTAAGTTTATGCAGAGCAAGTTTGAAATGAGTTTGATGGGTGAGCTGAACTTCTTACTTGGAGTGAAAGTGAAGCAAACTGATGAAGGAATATTCATAAACAAAGCCAAGTACATCAAAGATTTACTTAAGAAGTATGGCATGGAATCAACCTCTCCCATGAAAACCCCAATTGCTCCTGCAACCAAGCTTGACAATGATGAAAAAAGTAAAAGTATTGATATAACTCAATACAGAGGTATGATACGCTCTCTTTTATATCTAACTGCCAGTAGACCAAACATAATGTTTGCAACATGCATATGTGTTATATTTCAGGCTAACCCTAAAGAATCACATTTAACTGCTGTAAAGAGGATTTTCAGGTATCTCAAGGGTACACCTCACTTGGGGCTTTGGTATCCCAATGAGTCCTCATTTGAACTAATAGGATACACAGATACTGATTTTATAGGCTACAAAATAGATAGAAAGAGTACTAGTGGCACCTGTCAATTGCTAGGAAACAGACTTGTGTCCTAGTTTAGCAAGAAGTAAAACTCAGTATCTACTTCAACTGCAGAAGCTGAATACATTGTTGCTGGCAGTTGCTGTGCTCATATCCTATGGATAAAAAATCAGCTAGTTGATTATGGGTTTGATTTCACATCCATTCCCATTAACTGTGATAACACAAGTTCTATAGCAATAACTCATAATCCTGTTATGCATTCTAGGACTAAGCATATAGAAATAAGGTATCACTTCATTAGGGATCATGTGCAAAATAGAACTAGTTCGTTCCTAGTAGGCACAAGTTATCTAGAAGGTGGGGGGGGTTGAATAGATATTTGAAAATCTTTTCTCTTTAAACTTGTTCTTAGATAATGATTAAAACTTAGCAGAATTAGTATTTGTTTTAATCTTCTTTACTAAGAAATTGAGTTATGAGCGAGTAAGGCAGTTATGGCAGATATAGCAGTTATAGTAGATATAGCATGAATGTAAATGACACAATTATTTTTAAGTGGTTCAGAGCAATCAAAGATCCTAGTCCACTCTTCTACTCAACGAGTAGGATATCCACTAAGGATGTCTTTTACAATCTTCTGAATCACACAGATTCCTTCTAAACTAGCAGTCTAGGAACTTCTCTAGTTCACTCTTGAACTCTTCAAGTCTAGCAGACTTGGCTTTCTTCTTCATTCCTTAACTCTTCAAGTCCAAAGCAGACTTGGTACTCTTCTTCATTGATTGATAGTTGTTGAGTTCTTGATGGTTGCTACTCAGTTGCTGTGTAAGCACTGGTTCGTTAAGAACTGTGTAGCTGAGCAAGCTTTGCAATATCTCAGATCGTAGAGTTGAGCTTGAGAGAGATGTTCACGTTATTTGATTAATGCTTGCTTTTCTCTCTCTTATCTGTCTGATCTGTATATATATGTGATGTTGAAAACTATCCGTTGGATCCATCCGTTGTGGCATTAAATGCATCTAAACTTTCTGTACTATGATGGAGACATTTCTGCACATCTTCTGAATTCTGCATTCTAGCCCACTGACACTGCAGGCTGCTTTTTCACCTACCACCTGAAAAGGTATTTTGTCCCTCTTACCCATGGTACTATCCTTAGCTTCTTCACTACGCTTCTTTGTTGCATACTAAGGATATTTCATCTATTCTGGGATTGATGAGCACTACAGCATCTGGGATCCATTCCTCACTTGTTGAAAACACAGATCATGAGGCTCGACGTTTTCTGACATGAGATAGATGATGCTCTACGATTTGGATCGTGGTGTTCTACAATTTAGATCATAGTGCCTTTGACATCTTTGTATACTACGAAGCTATTAGTTCGAGAGTACTACAATTTCCCTTCATCTTTCGCACACTACGATCTTCCCTTGCTCGTGTTGTTGACTCTTCGTTCCCGAGAGCACACTACGATCGTTGACTTGTAAAACTTCATGTTTCCTTCAGCATACTACGATCGTAGAGTTGGCTCGACAAACGTTGGGACCACTCTATAATTTTTGAAGAGTCCCCTTCAAGGCAGGCACACTACGATCTTTAAGCTCTACGTTTTCTGCCTTGACTTCTGCAATGTTGATCAGATGGATGCACTACGATTTCTTCAAGACTGATCTATTACATCTTAAGATCAACCTAATAGTTTTGATCTTTCTATCTATACATTCTTTATCAAAATGGTACACACTGATCTATCACTAAGTCCTTGTACATATATTCATTTAAGGACCTTACAAATAATCATGAACATATACATTTAAAACATCAAATCATAATATGCATTCTCCCAATAATCTCCCCCTATTTGATATAACCAAGGAGATTTGTTGTCATGATTATTAGTGACTAGATGCATTTGCAGGAAATTTAAACATGACTTAGTATTTTAGTGAGCAGCTAAAATTTCTAGAGAATAAGTATGAATTTATTGATGATCAGAAGATATTACAATCCAGCATTACATCAATAGGAAATTTAAGTTTTAACTTATCTCTGCTTCTCGACCTCTTATTTGGAGGTGGGTTGGCATACTCCTCAAATTTTTCTTTTCCTTTGAGCTTCCTCATTTCTTGCTAACTCTTCCAGCTCGCTTAGACTTAGAACTGGATTCTCTTCATGTCTGTGCATGAATGCAGGATCTCCAATTAGCATTCTTATGCGTACAATAGACACGTCTTGTGAGCTAAGAGTTGGCTCCTAATGACTCAGAAGAATAACTGTTACAATTGCCTGCTGACTAGATCGTTGAGTCTGATGATGTGTTAGTCTTGCAGGAGGGCTTCGTGATGTCTGAGCATAAAATTGACTTCTTCCCTTTTCTTGAGTTTCATGACCTCTTCCTCTGCCTTGGCCACCTTGATCTCTTTTCCCTTTCTTATTCTCCCCCTTTATGTCAGCATCAAGGGTTCGAATATCGGCAGACAGTCGATTAACTCCTTGAACAAGCTCATTCAGTTGGCTTTGGGTTTGAGCAATGTCCTCTCTATTTTCCTTGATCTGTTTTTCAGCTCTAGCTTTTTTATTTTGGAGGAGTGTGAGAATCATATCATTATGCTTCTCCTGATTGGCATAAGATTTCTGGAAGTCATAGACAGAAGCTTTCAAGTTGAGAATATTGTCCAACATAATTTGATGTTGACGATCTTGGTGTTTCTGCATTTCAAGTCTGACCTCTCTTTGCTTGGCGTGAACTCGAAGTGGATCTCATCTCTGTCTGATATACTCTTCAAAATCTCTTTGATAATTTCCCTTAGCCTCTTTGTAAGCTCAGTATTCATAGTGCCAGGGAGATTATTTGCAGCTATGATCATTTAATTTAGCCAGATATTGATGAGATCAGAGTGAGTTTCCAGGCTTGCTTCTATAGACTTGACAATTTTTTCAGAGGTGTCTTTCAAGTCATCCTTGGTAGGCAGGCTTGGGAGAGTATCATTTGCTTGAGGATTGTTCATTGGAGGGGTTCTTGGTTGAGATTGATCTTGCAGATTGTAAAGAGCGAGATCAAGACTGAAGTAGTCATGTGATGAGGAGGATGGTATATCAGCTGGAGGGGCTTGGGTTTGGATATCTGGGATAGGTGACTCTACGATTTCAATATTGGACTCTATAATGTGGCTTGAGTCTGGAATCGTAGAGTTGGTGATTTGAGAGAGCAGGGTAACGTTGACTTCTTCTGGTACTTCAGTTATAGAATTTTAGGATTCTGCAACTGGAAACTAATTTACTGGATTGAGAATTACTTCCAGCCATTTAGGAAATTCATAGAAATAGCTAAATGAAGATGATGGCAGGTGATTAACTCTAAAACTGGTAGGGATAGACAATACCTCAGGTTTATCTTTTGATGAGAAATGGTTGGTAAGCAGCTTCTTGGCAAAGATGACTTTCCTTGGAAATCCATTAGCCAGAACTGAGATTGATGGATATTCCTTGAAGCTCCAGAACATGTGATTCCATGAGTTTAGGATTTGAGCTTGATGGTATGCCATCATGGGTAGGTAGGAAAACAGTTGAGTGTACATATATCTCCTAAACCCATCTTTCCCTACACCAGTGATTTCAAGCTCATCATTATCATCATCTTTTTCTTCTTTGTTTTCTTCTGAAGATTTCATTATCTCAATGGTCTCTGGAGGGTTTGGCATTGGCTCAATTTCATCTTGAGCATGGACCTCTTCTTTGGCCATTGGGATATCATGAGTCTCCCCCTCAGTATGAATATCTTCTTGAGCAGTAGACTTCTCCCCCTCAGCTGGTGTATACTCAATCATGATAATTTCAGGGATCTCCCCCTCAGTTAGAGCACTGTCCTTTTCGTTTACTTGGGGCAATTCTACTTTTGCAGCCATACTCTTAGCTTCCTTTTTCAGCAATTTTTCATTCTCAAGAATATACTTCTTGACCAGCTTTCTTTTTGCTTTGCTGGGTTTAGCCACAACTTTTGGACTCTCATGAGTCTTAGCTTTATCATGTTGAACAGCTACTATTCTTGAGGCAGCTTCTTCCATTTCTGCCACACTTGGCCTCATTTCAGAGAACAGTAGAGTCTCTACGATCGAAGAAACTGTTGGTCTTTTGGACTTATGACCAGTTTTGTTCTACTTTAGGATCTGTGAAATGGTGGCTTAATCCTCTTCAGCTTCTTCTTGCTGTTGCATCTTTCTTAGCCTTCTTAGAGTCTCTATATCAGAGGACTCTACAGGAATTTTAGTTGTAGATCCTTAAGGCTCTTCGACTTATCTTGCCCTTAGCTTTCTCTTGCCCTTGCTTTTTCTGGCAAGAGCAGAGGGTTCTCCCTTGTCTGCTTCTTCTTCTTCTTCAACTTCCCGACAATGATATGTTTCCGGAATGCTCAAGTCCTTTAGTTCCCCAGTTCTCCCACTGGACTCAGTCATCATTCTTACATACTCAGCAGGGTTCCTTTCCCCGTTCTTAAATAACTGCTGTGTCATTCTTTGATTTGAGTTAATGGCTTCTCCTTCATTATCCCCAATTTTGTACCCCAGTGCAGATTGCAGAATGATGCTTATGAATCTCCCATACAACATCTTCGGAGTGCTCTTTGATTTCTTCGAGTTGACGATCCACTTGCCGATCCACTCGAGCAATACAGCCCCATAGTTGAGTTGTGTACCATGAACCATGGCCGACATGAGCTTAAGCTCAGTCTCATTTACCGAGTCATGACCTGAGCTCTTGCAGCAGATGCATTTCCCAATAATGTCAGCCAAAAATTCGTACCTTTGAGGGAACTCCTTCTTTTTCTAGCCTTTCACAGAGGGATTCTTCTTGTGGTGCATTTTCTTCAAGCCCTCTTCGAAGCTTATGCTGTCTAGAAATAGGTGCCCCACGTTCTTGAAACCTAGGGCCAGATTGAAGTTTTCTTCCCTTAGCCTCATTTCAACTCCTCTTACTCGTGTAGTGATGGTGTTGTGTTCATACACTCCATTCTTGTAGAACTCCTTCACTAGCTTGGGATAGATGAGGGTGTCGGTGCTCAGCGCCTCTTCGAGACCTGCCTATTTTAGTAGCGCTAAGGTCTTGTGAAATTTTGGTCGAACATCCTTGAACTCATCAAATGCAGTCTCAGAGCACGAAATTACATTTGAAGCGACCATTGATTACAGAGTTGAGAAGTGGGATACGACTGAGCTTTCTTTTGATTTAAGGTTTTGCTTTGAGAGAGAGAGAGATAATCTTTTGAACTTCAGATTTCAAAAACACGGCTCCAATTTGTACTTGTAGCTTCCATCTCTCTTTTTGACTTAGTGGGACAGGTGTCGCCTTTTGCTTGGCTCTACGATTTTGATTGTGCATGAATGTACTGATTTTCCCTTTGAGTCTTCAGAGCTGAGATGTCCTTAGGATGACTACGATCGTAGAGGTAGTCTTCTGGTCGTTGAGTCTGTCTTGTGATCGTCGATTCTATCCGGCAGTCGTTGAGTCTGATCACCATTCGTAGAGTCTGTTCTACAATCGTCGAGTCTGTCCGACAGTCGTTGAGTCTGATCACCATTCGTAGAGTCTGTCGAGCTATTTGCTGTAAGACCCCAAATTTTATGAAATAAAAGTATTCAATTTTTCTTATAATTACAATTCAGTAAATGGTTAAATTGATAAAAGTTTAAAGTTAAGGGTGATATATGAAAATTTTTTAAATAAGCAAGTGGTTATAAAATACTCATTGTTGTCGGAGAATATTCGTTTGGTCGTGGAATATTCTTGCTGTCGGGGAATATTCGTATGACGGTGCAGCCTTGTGTGGGCCCCATAACGGAAAGCGATTGGATAAGAAAACGACAAGTATAAGTTGTTTACAAATAACGGCGTAGTTGTTACCATTAACACTGTTGGAATACCCGGTGGTTAAAATACAGTAATACCTGTTATTGCACAGTAGCACACGGTATTGCACAGTATTTTTGAATTATTGATTCTTACGTAAGAAGGCACTACTCAATAAATGTTACAGTAATTACTGTTCAGTATTTTGTTTTATTGATTCAATAATTGATGCGTTGATATTTTATATTACTCTTGTTTCAATAATTGTCACTACACAATATTTTCCATTATCGGAGGCAATAATTCATATTATCTGAATAATATTATTAGATAACATTATTGGCAATGTCTAGAAAGTTCTGTCTAATGAGAGGTTTGGTCACCTAATTGCGCGCCAGTAAGGAGAAATTCTTATTGGAAAGCCCCCTCTTTCCTGGGAACTGCCTAGTTGTCGGTATTGTGATTCTATAATATTATTTGTCAATAATTAATTATTGATTTATATGATGAGGAAAATATTCATTTTATGTGGATATAGATGGAGAAATTTTTTTTAAAGTGACAATTGTTGAAAATCGATATTTTATCTTTTATGATAAAATAATATTTTATTATATTATTATAATATAATAATGATGATATTTTTACAATGAATGTGCGATATATGAGTATATGAGGAGGAAGAGTATTTTTGTTGCAAAAGTTGTTTAAAATATGTTAAACATGTCTGTGGGCCCATTTCTTGACTGAAATTTGATTATAGCTTGTAAAATCATCCGTATGTGGATTTCGGTCAATTTTTGTTTGGAATTTGGAAAACCTTTCTTCTGCAAAGTTGTAGAGAATTGAATTTCCTATAAAAAATAGCGAGATTCGAATTTTCTGATGAAAGAGCTATTTATTATGAATTATTGAAGTTCTGAAGTTACAGAATAATTGATTTTTGGAAGTTTTAATTATTTTAATTAAGAAAAATGTTTTTTTATTTTTTTTGAGTTGGTGGCTGATGCTTGGATCTGATTTGGTGTGCATAAGAATTTAATATATATATAAGAATATTTTATTAAATTTTCTGTTTTGGTGTTCTAAGCAATTTCCTATAAATAGGGTGCTTAGGTTAGACTTGAAAATCACACCAGAAACTGATGTTTTCTCTCTATTTCTCTCTCTATATTATCGAGTGTATTCTTGTGAGTATTTTGATATCTTGAGTGTTGCTATATGGTGCAAGTTCGTTCAATGTTATTCTAGTCAGAAGTACTGCTCTTTTGAGGTAAGGGATTGTAAGGGATATTATTTTTTTAATAATGATATTATTTCTTCAATATCATTATGCCGAAATATTGGTTGGAAATTTTTTATCAAATTTGGAACTTTTCATGTCGGGGTTACTACTCATGAGTTACTATTCACGAGTTACTATTCTTGAGTTACTATTCACGGGTACTATTCACTACAAAATTGGTTTCTTTTTCTAACCAAATTATAGTTGATTTATGAATATTACTCTGGAGATTAAAACTATATATTGATTATATTGATTTTATTATCATATATAACATTTTATAACCACGATGTTGAAATTCTCTTTCACCGAGTGTAAAGATGGGTAGATTATTGGTATGATCATGACTAGGGTTCTCTTTGGCGATGAGTAAAAAGTTGAATTGTGGTTGGTATGATCATGACCATTGAATTTATAATTGAATATCTTTAGCTTAAGTGCAAAGGTGAATTGATCAACATGGTTATAATTATTGTTTATATAAATTCTGAAATGATTATATATTTCTTTGAGATATTAATATATTTGGCTCGTAGTGCAAATATGAACTGTTGATGAATATCTTTGGCCCGTAGTGCAAAGATGACATGTTGTTGAATATCTTTGGCCTGTAGTGCAAAGATGACATGTTGTTGAATATCTTTGGCCTGTAGTGCAAAGATGACATGTTGTTGAATATCTTTGGCATGTAGTGCAAAGATGACATCTTCTTGAATATCTTTGGCATGTAGTGCAAAGATGAACTGTTAATGAATATCTTTGGCCCGTAGTGCAAAGATGGATTTATTAGTATGATTATGAACATGACCTGTGATTTGGTATAACCATGATCTTTGATGTTTCAGGTAAAGACAGGTGATAAAAATTATCTTCGTTCTGGATGAGAAAAGGAATTTGGAACCACAAATATGATTATGAGTTATTCATATGATTGTGGACATGAACTGTTGATTGATGTTACAGGGATAAAACATTGTTGGTGGACTTTTAACATAGAGAAGATAATAGACATTATAGTCTATTTGACTCTTCTAATGGATTGCTCGTTCCGCTGCAACTATGGTTGAAAATTTTTATCATCTACCATATGTTCTAAATCTCTGATTTATTACTGATGAAGACTATTGATAATTTATTTATCTTTAGTCATGATATTCTTTACTGGGCTAGTTGAGCTCACCCTTTTGCTTCACAATTCCTTTTATGTAATAAAAGTGTAGCTGGGTCGTGCGGGAGATAACAGGGGAATAGAATGGTGGTCATCATTTAGTAGTTATATTTGGTGAATCAACTAGGGTGAGGCAAACCCAACGTTGGAAGGGTGTTTTGCCACTATCATACAAGATGTCTAATGACATACCACCTCGTTTCATCATAAGATAGGGTTGTGCTCATCCACTTGCTGAGTATATTTACGAGCACTACCTATATAATCTTGGTGTTTGTTTAGAGTTTAATTTCCAATTAGAGACAGTGGAGATAATGATATGTCAAAAGAAGACTCACCATTGGGAAGAATATGATAGTAATCTTCTCATTTTTCTTTGGGGTCTATTGGGTCAACCAATGATAATTCTGTGGCCATATGATATCTATCATAACCAAGATGCATTGCCTCCCATGTACGAAGGTTTCCTTGAACACTTCCCAAAAATTCTAATTTCTAAAATAGTTTTTGACTATACCTTTATGTAAGGTGTCATTGTGACGTGTTATCTAAAGGTTGGGATGAGAGTCACAGTTGGTATATATATTTGTATTTAAACTCACAGCATATGTGTTGTTGTATTTTGCACGAAAATTATTGTAATAAAGTTGTAGTCGTTTTATGTACCATGTATTTGGTGACTCATAATAGGTTGGATGGAATGGACCTGTTTTGGGGTTGTCACATTTGGTATCAGAGCTTAGGGATATGGTCTCTGGCGGAGATCAGGGAATAGAACTAGGAGGGGAGAGATGAGTAAATCCTTCGCTAGTGTGTCCTACCTAAGCTTATTTGTTGGTCAGTCATAATATCGGGATATTATGTGATATATTAATTTGTTAAATTAACATTTGTTTTTTAGTCAGATTCTAGAATGATATCCAAATACGGGAGATGAAAGCAAGGAGAAATCATGATGACGGGGAATATGGAATCAAAATGAAAGCAAGGTATTCTCAACTCTTTGAAATACCGTGCACGTAAATTTTGGGGCGAAATTTCATAAGGAGGGGAGATTGTAAGACCCCGAATTTTATGAAATAAAAGTATTCAATTTTTCTTATAATTACAATTCAATAAATGGTTAAATTGATAAAAGTTTAAAGTTAAGGGTGATATATGAAAAAATTTTAAATAAGCAAATGGTTATAAAATACTCATTGTTGTCGGAGAATATTCGTTTGGTCGTGGAATATTCTTTGCATGTGAATATTCGTATGACCATAGCGACCTTGTGTGGGCCCCCAAAATGAAGCGATTGGATTAAGAAAATGACAAGTATAAGTTATTTATAAATAACGGCATAGTTATTCTTAATACTCTTGTTGGAATACCCGGTGGTTAAAATATAATAATCTGCGTTATTATTGCAAGAGAGTACCTACGATATGAACATTATTTTGAATTATTGATTCTTACGTGAAAGCACTACTCAATAATTATTACGATAATTCTTGCTTTCGATATTTTATTTTATTGATTCAATAATTGATGCGTTGATATTTTATATTACTCTTGTTTCAATAATTGTCACTTTGTAAGACCCCGACTTTTATAAATAAAGATGAATTTTCTATAAATATTATTTTTGAATATTATGGAATAAATTTGATATAATGTTATAGTTGTGGGTAATATTTATAAATTTTGCAAAGTAAGCAAGTTGTTATAAAATATTAGTTTTGGTGGGGAATATTCTTTTTTGTCGGGAATATCGTATTATGTTGCTTCAATCATTGGTGGACCCCCATTAACGGAAGTATTGTCGTAGTTAGAAAACGACAAAATTATTTTTCTATAAAAATAACTACAGAGGTGTTACCATCAAAACTGTTGAACTACCCTAGAGTAAAAGTACGATGTCTGGCGTAGTTGTATAGTAGCACACGATATTGATTATTGATGCTTACGTGAGAAGTCACTCAATATGCTCAATTATTACTACAATAATTCTTTGTCATATCATATCTCTTATATTATTGATTCAATTATTGTCACAATATCATCTCAGATAATATGTTATAGTATTAAATTATTAATTGAGACGACAAGTTATAAATGATTAATAATTGTTGAAAGATTAAATATGTGTTGATTAAAAATAAAATGATTTGTGGTAATATTTATTCAATCCTTGATGTATATAAAGAGTCATTATGAGACATTTGTGGTAAGTTTGATTATTTTATGGGGGGCCATATGTCATCATCTAAGAGTCCCTTCGTCGATAGTAATTACCTTTGTGAATAGCAATTACCTTTGTGAATAGTAATTACCTTCATCATAGTATTTACCTTCGTCAATAGTAATTACCCTTCGCAAATAGTAGTTGTCCCTTCAATATTACCAAGAGTTAACGCCTCTTCTGTTGTTCTAAGGGTTAATTACCCCTTCATGAAATAGTAGTTGTCTCTTCATATTACCAAGAGTCATTTTGACCCTTCGTTAAGACCAAGAGCCACCCTCGGTTTTCTATAAATAGAAAGCCCATTCCTTCATTATTTCTTACGAATTCACCAAACTCTAGAGAGAGAAACTATAGAGAGAAAGAAGAAAAGTATTTTGCTACTTCACTTTTCCAATATTCAGGTTCTTCTAAGGTAGGGAATATTATTTGTTGCACTCGTCACGGGGTGTTATTTTTTATTCATGAAGAGAACTTCATTATTCCATTCTTTATTATTACATTGGAATAACTTTGTAAAAGTGGCATACCCTATACATGACTGTATATGCTAAAATACCTATACTTGGTGAAATCCTTATATTATTCCATTCTTATTTATTACATTGGAATAACTTTGTATACGCTGAATCCCCTATATACTTGGTGACATTCTTCTATTATTTTATTATTCCGTTGGAACATCCATGCATGCTTTACACCGGACTGGTTCCGCTTTATTATTCTATCTTTATTATTCTATTGGAATATCACATGCATGTGTTTTACAATTTACTGGTTCCGCCTCTTTATTATTCTCGTCTTTATTATTCTATTGGAATATCTTGTGCATGTATGTTTTACACCTGACTGGTTCCGCCTCTTTATTATTCTATCTTTATTATTCTATTAGAATATCCTCGTGCATGCATGTTTTTTACAGGACTGGTTCCGCTCTTTATTATTACAGTATTTATTATTACATTGGAATAACTTTTGTACATCTAAGTACCGCATGCATGGTGATTTCTTTTGTTATTTCATTCGCTATTATACTCGGTTGGTTAAAATTTTGACTTCTATACTCCATGAATTTAGTGGAATATCCTTGATATTTGCGCTTCATCCAATATTTTCATGAAAATATTTTTTGAGCATTCTTGAATTTTACTCTACAAAACAATTATCATGTTGACAATTTGGGCGTTATTAGTTCTGAATAAATTAATTCGTGAACTTGTTTTATTGAATTATTATGTCGATGTCATCATCCTCATGTTATATTATGTTATCTTTGGCTTACGTGCATAGATGAACTTAGTATGATTATGACCGAGGATCATTCGGTATAATCATGGCTTGTTATAAATGATGTGATAAAAGTCCTCGATGGGCACATGTAATGCGTTGATGGATAGTTTTTGGTATGATTATGACCGGGGTGATTCTTATAGTAGTCATGACCATTGATGATTTGATGAAAATCCTTGACCGTGGTACGAGGATGATTAGATATTGTGGTTATTCATTAAACCGAGTCTTAGTGATAAAATTGATGAAAACCTTTTAAAACCTAAAAGATAGTAGACTTTATTTTCTACTTGACTCTTTTAATGGATTGCATATTCATTGCAGATTAAACTGGTTGTCTATTGTATTTTATCAATTTAACATTGTTGAAGACTATTGATAATTTATTCTGCATTATCTTAGTTATAATATTTCTTACTGGGCTAGTTGAGCTCACCCTTTCTATCACTGTTCTCTTCAGGAAATGAGAATATAGCTGGGACGAGTCAGGGAAAAGAGTGATGGTCCTGAAGATAGCATTAGTAGTCCTCACTATTCTGTTAAATAGTGTGACAATAAATGTAATGAGGACTCCTTGAGTATGGATATTGTCTAAATGACAATATTCCTATTAGAACTCTCAGTTTATGTATTGCCGTATGTTACACGACAGATGTATAATTAAGTTTGTATTTGTATTTTGTACCATGTAAGTGGCGACCCAAGATGGATGACGTATACCTAATTTTGGGGGCGTCACAGTCACTACACAATATTTTCCATTATCGGAGCAATAATTCATATTATCTGAATAATATTATTAGATAATATTATTGGCAATGTCTAGAAAGTTTTGTCTAAGGAGAGGTTTGGTCACCTAATTGCGCGCCAGTAAGGATAAATTTTTATTGAAAGCCCCTCTTTCCTAAGAACCTTTCTGGTTATTTCATTATTGTGATTCTGTAATATTATTTGTGAGTAATTAATTATTGATTTATATGATGAGGAAAATATTCATTATATGTGGATATAGATGGAGAAATTTTTTTTAAAGTGACAATTATTGAAAATTGATATTTTATCTTTTACGATAAAATAATATTTTATTATATTATTATAATATAATAATGATGATATTTTACAATGAATGTGGGATATATGAGTATATGAGGAGGAAGAGTATTTTTGTTGCAAAAGTTGTTTAAAACATGTTAAACATGTCTCATGGGCCCATTTCTTGACCGAAAATTTGATTATAGCTTGTAAAAAATCGTCTCCAGTATGTGGATTTGGTCACTTTCTGTTTGGAATTTGGAAAACCTTTCTTCTGCAAAGTTGTAGAGAATTGAATTTCCTATAAAAAATCGCGAGATTCAAATTTTCTGATAAAATGGCTATTTATTATAAATTATTGAAGTTCTGAAGTTCCAGAATAATTGATTTTTGGAAGTTTTAATTATTTTAATTAAGAAAAAAGTTTTTTTTATTTTTTTTGAGTTGGTGGCTGATGCTTGGATCTGATTAGGTGTGCGTAAGAATTTAATATATATAAGAATATTTTATTAAATTTTCTGCTTTGGTGTTCTAAGCAATTTCCTATAAATAGGGTGCTTAGGTTAAAATTGAAAATCACACCAGAAACTGAAGTTTTCTCTCTCTATATTATCGAGTGTATTCTTGTGAGTATTTTGATATCTTGAGTGTTGCTATACGGTGCAAGTTCGTTTCGGTGTTATTCGATCGTAAATCTTTTGCTCTTTTTGAGGTAAGGGATTGAAAGGGATATTATTTTTTTAATAATGATATTATTTCTTCAATATCATTATGCCGAAATATTGGTTGTAAATTTTTTTATCAAATTTGGAACTTTTCATGTCGGGGTTACTATTCATGACTTACTATTCACGAGTTACTATTCACGAGTTACTATTCATGAGTTACTATTCACGACGGTTACTATTCATGAGTTACTATTCACGGGTACTATTCACTACAAAATTGGTTTCTTTTTCTAACCAAATTATAGTTGATTTATGAATATTACTTTGGAGATTAAAACTATATATTGATTATATTGATTTTAGTATCATATATAACATTTTTATAACCCTGATGTTGAAATTCTCTTTCACTGGAGTGTAAAGATGGGTAGATTATTGGTATGATCATGACTAGGGTTCTCTTTGGCCAGTAGTGAAAAGTTGAATTGTGGATCGGTATGATCATGACCACTTTGAATTTATAATTGAATATCTTTAGCTTAAGTGCAAAGGTGAATTGATCAACATGGTTATAATTATTGTTTATATAAATTCTGAAATGATTATATATTTCTTTGAGATATTAATATATTTGGCCTGTAGTGCAAATATGAACTGTTGATGAATATCTTTGGCCCATAGTGCAAAGATGACATGTTGTTGAATATCTTTGGCCCGTAGTGCAAAGATGATATGTTGTTGAATATCTTTGGTATGTAGTGCAAAGATGACATGTTGTTGAATATCTTTGGCATGTAGTGCAAATATGAACTGTTAATGAATATCTTTGGCCCGTAGTACAAAGATGGATTTATTAGTATGATTATGAACATGAACTGTGATTTGGTATAACCATGATCTTTGATGTTTCAGGTAAAGACAGATGATGAAAATTATCTTCGTTCTGGATGAGAAAAGGAATTTGGAACCACAAATATGATTATGAGTTATTCATATGATTGTGGACATGAACTGTTGATTGATGTTACAGGGATAAAACATTGTTGGTGGACTTTTAACATAGAGAAGATAATAGACATTATAGTCTATTTGACTCTTCTAATGGATTGCTCATTCCGCTGCAACTATGGTTGAAAATTTTTATCATCTACCATATGTTCTAAATCTCTGATTTATTACTGATGAAGACTATTGATAATTTATTTATCTTTAGTCATGATATTCTTTACTGGGCTAGTTGAGCTCACCCTTTTGCTTCACAATTCCTTTTATGTAATAAAAGTGTAGTCGGGTCGGCCCGGGGGATAACAGGGAATAGAATGGTGGTCATCATTTAGTAGTTATATTTGGTGAATCAACTAGGGTGAAAGCGAACCCAACGTTGGAAGGGTGTTTTGCCACTATCATACAAGATGTCTAACGACATACCACCTCGTTTCATCATAAGATAGGGTTGTGCTCATCCACTTCTTTGAGTATATTTACGAGCACTACCTATATAATCTTGGTGTTTGTTTAGAGTTTAATTTCCAATTAGAGACAAGTGGAGATAATGATATGTCAAAAGAAGACTCACCATTGGGAAGATTATGATAGTAATCTTCTCGTTTTTCTTTAAGGGTCTATTAGATTCAACCAAGGATAATTCTGTGGCCATATGATATCTATCATAACCTAGACGCATGGCCTCCCATGTACGAAGGTTTCCTTGAACACTTCCCAAAGATTCTAATTTCTAAAACAGTTTTTGACTATACCTTTATGTAAGGTGTCATTGTGACGTGTTATCTAAAGGTTGGGATGAGAGTCACAGTTGGTATATATTTGTATCCAAACTCACAGCATATGTGTTGTTGTATTTTGCACGACAATTGTTGTAATAAAGTTGTAGTCGTTTTATGTACCATGTATTTGGCGACTCATAATAGGTTGGATGGAATGCACCTGTTTTGGGGTTGTCACATTTGTATCCTGCAAAATCAGCATCTGTGTATCCTATCAGTTCAAATGAGGATTCCTTGGGATACCACAGCCCCAAGTAGGATGTACCCTTGAGATACCTGAAGATCCTCTTTACAGCAGACAAATGTGACTCTTTAGGGTTAGCCTGAAATCTAGCACATATGCATATTGCAAACATTATATCTGGTCTACTGGCAGTTAAGTATAAAAGAGACCCGATCATACCTCTGTATTGAGTGATATCAATACTTTTACCTTTCTCATCCTTGTCGAAGCTTGGTTGCGAGAGCAATTGGTGTTTTTTCATGGGAGAGGCCGATTCTATACCATACTTCTTTAGTAAGTCTTTGATGTATTTGGCTTGGTTGATGAATATTCCTTCATCGATCGCTTCACTTGCGATCGAGGAAGAAATTCACTCACCCATCATGCTCATTTCAAACTTGCTCTACATTAGCTTAGAGAATCTCTTACATAACTTTTCGTCAGTAGAACCAAAAATGATATCATCAACATATATTTGAACTAGCAAGACTTTGTCTTTATGCTTTCTAAGAAATAGTGTGGTATCTACTCTACCTCTAGTGAACCCATTTTTTATTAAGAAGTTAGTCAGTGTTTCATACCATGCTCTAGGTGCTTGTTTAAGACCATATAAAGTTTTATCTAATCTATAGACATAATTGGAAAGAGATGGATTGATGAAACCTGGAGGTTGTTCTACGTAGACTTCTTCTTGAAGCTCAACATTTAGAAATGCACTCTTGACATCCATCTGGAAGACTTTGAACTTCATGTGGACAACAAAGGCAAGAAAGATTCTGATGGCTTCTAGTCTGGCAACGGGTGCAAATGTCTCATCATAGTCAATACCTTCTTCTTGAGAATAGCCCTTTGCCACTAATCTTGCCTTGTTTCTGGTGATGACCCCATCTTCATCCATTTTGTTCTTGAAGACCCACTTGGTTCCTATGACAGGATGACTCTTTGGTCTTGGTACCAATCTCCATACTTTGCTTCGTTCAAATTGGTTGAGCTCTTCTTGCATGGCTTCTATCCAACTGGAGTCTTGCATAGCATCATCTATCTTCTTTGGCTCTATCTGTGACAGGAAGCTTAGATAGAATCATTCATTCTGAGTAGCAACTCTTGTTTTAACTCTTGCACTTGGATCTCCAATGATTAGATCCTGAGTATGATCCCTTGCCCATCTATTCCCTATTGGAACATCTGTCCTGATGCCTTCCTGTCTTAGGTCTTTAAGGTCTATCTCTTCTTCTTGGAGTGGAGGCTCGCTGTCTTGGATGGACCTCCCTACGATTTCATTATCATGCTCTACGATTTCACTGTCTGGTACTACGATCGTAGTATTGAGCTCAACGATTGTATTCGTAGTATCTGCACTATCGGTCGTAGTGTCTAGAGGCACTGCTTTGTCTGAGTCAGTTTCATCAAAGATGACGTGTATTGAGACTTCGACATTCGGTGTCTTCTTGTTGAACACCACAGTAAGCTTTCTTTGTCATGGCATATCCAAGAAAGATCCTTCGTCTCGACTTGGGCCGGAATTTTGTCGACATCTTTGCTTTCCATTGTTGAGAATATAGCATGCACAGCTAAAGGCATGGAAATAGGCGACACTTGGCTTCCTTCCTTTCCACGATTAAATAGGTGTCCTCTTGATCGTAAAGTGAATTAATGATCCGCTCTGCGTGTAGCATGCGGTGTTGACGACTTACCTTCGAGAAAGTATTCAGCGAACAAGTTGTTCTTCTAGTAGTAGGTCCTTCCACCTTTATCGAGTTCTCGTTCTTTCTTTCAAAGAACTCCATTTAAATCACTTATTTAATATTATAATTATATAAATTAAATACCATTTATATTCCAAAAATAATAAATATTTATGAAATATACACTAAATAATTAAAAACTATTTTTCAAAATTTAAAATAATTTTTCAGAATTTATTATGTAATTTTAATAATTAAAAACCATTTTTATCAATTTTTAAATAATTTCCGGAAAATCAGAAATTCAAAATTAATAAAACCGTCGCTAAAGGGCTATAGCGACACAAAGTGTCACTGTTGGTGTTCTTGAGCCTCAAGAACACTGACAGTCAGTGTTCAAGGGTCAACGTTTGACCAAGATTAATTATTAGTGTAATTAGTTTCTGGACCATCTTGAACCGTGAACGTATAGTTGAAATGTAATACTACAACTAGAAATCATCAACTTGGTCATAACACAAACACACAAGGAGATCTGATCTCCCAAAGTCTCTGTCAGGCGTCACCTGGGTTTTCCAGAAACCCAAGCAGTTCGAGGGTCCAGTTTCATGCTCGATTATTTTGATGTTCTGATCATCAAACAACTAGGTTCGTGGTTCATATCTCTAGTACACATACCAAGGAACAATTTCATAACAACAAATCAGTCTATAAACAACTAAATCACCAGATATGATCTGGTCAAACCCTGTCAGAGGGACTGCTCATGCAATTTCTGCAAATTCCAGAAACGCTTACTGTGATTGAATAGGTCCGTTTGACCACCCACTATGTCTTACATGTTTGTTCTTTAAGCGATATAAAGATATATATCTCAAGTACATATAACCAGCTACAATCTAGTTAGAAAACCAACATCAAAACGTCAAGCATCTGACAGATTAAGGCAATATAAAAACTTGTCAGACCCAGTTTTACACGTTCTGGGTTACCCAGATTTTACCCGGTCAACGTCGGTCAACTCGCTTTGACCGATAATAATTCATGATCTGGACAAGGGATGGATGTGATTCCACTTCCAGATCAAAGACCTCTTACCAGACTATGAATGTAACCCTTAAAACAAGATAAATAATTAACACATAAAGATCTAGAGTGACTGACATTAGCTTGTCAGACGACTTTTAGTGTTCTTGGACAGTTTTTGAAAACTTCAATTTTTCTCCACTTTGATGTTATGGATCTATGATAGATCATCATAGATCATCATAAAACACCTTCTAGCAAACATCTTAACACATAAACACTAACTCTATCTTAGCATGCAAGATCAAAAATTAATTTAGGGTTATACCTTCTTGATTCCAATCTTTGATCTAGCTCTCCAGTCTGATCTTATGGTTGTTAGGGGCTATTTTGGGGACTCACATACTTTAGAATTTCGGAGGATAGGAAAGAGAGAGAGTTGTTGAGAGCTTAGATGCAAAATAAGCAAAATGCTAGACATTTCGATCTCCTTAATCTCTTATAAGTAGACACAATGTATATGGTTGCTGACTTGGGATAGATCTGGTGGAGTTTATGAGTCACAAAGTCCACATAGTTGGACACCTACCTCCAATATACAAAGATTTGCACTCTAGCTAATAAAAAAAATAATGTGACAAAGGGCATACATGTCATTTCCTTTTATTTCTAGAATTTCCATTTGTTGCAAACCCTTAAGGTTTAGGTTTTAACCCTTAGGGTTTAGGGTTTTAAAAATTTAGGGTTTAGGGTTTAAAACCCTTAAGGTTTACAAATTTAATTTTCTTAAAATTTCCAATTTAGGTTTTAAAAATAGAAAATTATTATTTCTAAATTATAATTAGAATTTTCTAATTATATTAAAATTTCTTAATCATAACTTAAATCTTTCTAATTAGGATTAGTATTTCCTAATTACAATCGCTAATTAAGCAATTAGGGTCAAAATGGTCATTAGGGTTTATAAACCACTAATTAGGGTTTCTAATAGAAAAAATAATTTTCTAATTTAGAAATTAAATTTTAAAGTAACTAGATTAGGGTTTTCTAATTACTTAACTTGAAATTAGGATTAGGGTTTTCTAATTAAAATTACAATTTTTAAATTAACACGTAGGTTTACTCTAATTAAAAATTAGGGTTTCAAATCCATAAATTAGGGTTTAATAAATTTGAAATTAGGGTTTAATAAATAATTAAGTTTTACACTTATTAACATTATAATTAATATCACTTAAGAATTATAATTATCCTTTAAGTTCCTAGATTAGGGTTTTAAATTTCTGAATTAGGGTTTCGAATTCTCGAAATTGAAATTAGGGTTTCCAAAACCGGTTTCTAGGGTTTCTTATTAATCACTAGAGTTTTATAACCGAACGTTGACGTTCTTAATATATACTTAGGGTTTGTTATAGATATCGTTTATCTGGTCAACCCTTGACCCTTAACCACTTACTGTACGCATACATAACCATATTCACAGAATATTTTCACGTATTTCCTTAATCCTAAATAATTCACCTAAATCCTTCATAGAATTTTGAAATTCTCAAAATTCCTTATTAAAAATATCAAACACATACACTTATTTTCTATCTAGGTTTTATTATTGAACCTTAATTCAATTAATAAAAATTTTAAAAATATTCTAAATTTTTGGGTTGTCACAACCGTCCTGGTAGATAGGTTTCTAAACATAGCACACTTACAGGACGCAAACATGGGAGCCTCTCATAGGCCCAAAACTACCAACACAAAGGAAAACATTTGTTGTCAGTGACTATTCTTAACATGTAGATGGGAAATCAAAAGAGAAATACTCACCAGCAGAAATAGGTAAAATCCTAACCAAGCCTCTGTCAAGCCTTGCGAACGTATGCGCATTCCCTTGAGGAAATAGGAAAAGGTGTAGGAGCCCCAATCATACTCTTCAATACGGTCCACCTCCCGAGTGGCTCTGATCAAAGCGAATGACACCGTGGAAGAGTTGTCTGCTATGAAACAACCCCTGATAATTATCAGGAACAATCACCAAAGAATGTGATACCTGACTCTCACATCAGCGGGCATGGGCTCACTAAACAGCCCACTCATAGCATCAACGCTCAAAAGACCTGTACGAACGATCCTACCCTTGAGCGCATCAGCCAGAACACCTTGCAATGATCTAACCACAGTCGGGGTAATGTTCGCCATACACGGCACTGGCGCCCCTCCAAACTCTATACCGGTGATAAACTGCCAATCCATGGGCATCATCATCACCTCACAATCCAACAAATAGAGAGAATGAGTCTAGTGAAACCAGCGCTCAGACAATTCCCTGAGGTAACACCAGGGACAATAGCGGGGAAGAATGGAAAAGAACGCCCCATAGCCCCAACCATGCACAATACGTCGGTAATCTGGATGCAGAACCTGATATAGGGAGTGTATGTTGAACCAGTTCTCTCGAGGCTGCGTAAAGTCAGGAACCTACATCAAATGAAAATCAACAATCAGAATCCTTGCTCCTCATCAATAAGGAAAAAAAGAAGATTAAATCAAGTTTTTACCTCATTTGCATGCAAGTAAACCGAGGGGTGGCAACTTAAATCACCCAAAAGATCTGGAATAGCCACCTGAATGCCTAGAAGATCCCTATGGGGAACATGAGCAGCAGGAGCTGGAGTCGCAACTGGTACATCCTTCTCCTCGTCCTCGACATCTGGTGCATCAACCCGGATAGGACGGATCACCGCCTCCGCCAAACGACGAGGTTGTTTGACTGAACGGGGTCGAGGCACTTCAGAAGCCATCCTCTGCACACCTGAAGTGGTCCTATGGGAACTACTCGGCTAATTCGGATCCATATATATCTTAACACAAGTCTCTAAATCACCTCAGAAAGAATGTGGTAAATTCTAACCTGAAGCATTTTTTTATGCATTTTATGACTGTATACATGAATGTATTACTTTAACATACGCTTACAGTAGAGTTAAAAATGCATGTCTACCCAATGCCTAGACTTTTGGAAAATTTTTCTAGGGTCTCCTTTGTAAACAAGATTATCCACATGCACATAGGCATGATTAGGTGGCCATTCAGTAGCACACCTACCCACAGTCATAAACATCCTACATGCATAAAAATATCAAAGTCACAATCCATGATGGTATACTAATTTCCAGGATTACTTTGCCTTCCTACCTTTGCTCATTTGTCCTCAAATAGGATAAGAAATAGCAGAAAAAGGTGTCAATTTGACTGTTTCAAAAATCAAATGTTTTAACATCATTGCGTTCAGCATAGTTTAATACTAACATTTACTATGTTGAATATTTTTTATCAAAACATATGAGTATGCATATTCACTACTATGTGTTTAGACGAATTTCATCGTATAAGTCATTTTCCAATGGATAGAAACTGGAAAAGAAGACATGCATACATTACCAAGACAGTGTAGAACACTTGTACTGTGACAGAATTTGCATAAAGATGCACGAACTCAGCAGATCTGGAGAAGAGCTCTCAAATTCTTGGAATGGCGCAGCTTAAAAATGACTTATGAAAGTAATAGGCCATCCCTCCGGCTCGGTCCAGTTCGAATTGTAAAGGAGATTTCACAAGTTGAAAAAGCCAAATAAGGAAAAAAAAAATGCTACGCGATTGAGCGGAAAAGCCTGAAATCTTGGTTTTCATGGACCAAATTACAGGTTTACATGACACTCATTGGTATTCACCCGGACATAGGTTTACTATACCAATGATCACAACTATTTCAAACTACATTCGGTAATACCTCACGAAGGTTTGATGTCGTCAGTTTGAAGTCGCAACTCCAAACCACTTTTCCCTAGAGGGAACTTCATACATTTCAGCCGTTGATGCACATGTCAATGAAGGTCAAGCAACCTAGATAGCACTCAGCCGATGGCAAGTAAATCCATTGAAGTATTAGAATCCATCTGATGATTTCAACCGTTGATACACATATCGATGAAGGTCAAGCAACCTTGACAACACTTAGCCGATGGCAAGTAAATCCATCGAAGCATCGGAAGCCATCCGATGATTTCAGTCATTGATGCACACGTCCACGAAGGTCAAAAACCCATAACATTATCCCCAGCAGGGTTTTCATTCGTTGGTGTACATTCTAGCGAGCGTCTGATAACCCTGACAAACACAAACTATTGGCAGTAACTCCAATAGAACACCGGAAGGGTCTGGCAATACAAACCAGGGAAAAACATGCTCATCGGGGAGTACTGATGATTGAATATGTTATACACGTCTTCAATAGACAAAATACATCCCCACAGGTCTCTCGTATATGAGAGGTACATCATCAATGGGAAGTCTGTACCAAGGTTTAAGGACTTTGGTGATAACCCCAATGTCAACATCCTAAAAGTTCCTGAGAACTTTGGAGCACACATCCATGTAGTTCATCAAGGATATTTGTGATAACTCAAGTCCCCATCACAAGTTATAGGAGCAAACGGTTATCACATCCCATTGGAAAATGGTCCAACAAACCACATGCATCATTTGCATCATGCTGCAGGACATTGCATCATGAATATCTTGTCAATTTCAAGTGTCTAGTATTCTTTATCCTATCCATCCCATTACAATGCATGAATATGATAAAGAGGGGCATCTGTAGACACTCAAAATTTTGCATTCCTGTTAATAACCTTGCTGGAGGCCAAAATAGTCTTCCAGAGATAACCTTAGAAGTTAAATCAGCACAGTCCCAGAGATAACCCCGGGATACTCAGTTTTCCATCTCAGAGACAACCTTGAGAAATGAATTTCCAATTTAGGAGACAACCCCAGAATCCTCAGCTCTAATCTCGGGGACAACCCCGGGAGATATAGTTTGAACCTCAGAGACAAGCTTGAGGCATGCAGTTGTAGTTCCAGAGATAACCCCGAAAAGTCTTGTTTCAACCCCTAGCGATCAACTTTAACAATTGGTGATAGCCCCGAGGCACTTAACTCCAAACCCGGAGATAACCCCGGGAAGACAGGCATTCAACACTTGCAGCAGCCCAATCTCGGAGATAACTCTGAGCAACGACTGCTAAATTAGCCCATCTAATTTAGTAGTCATTGCTCATAGTTAATTTAGCAGTCATTATTCAGGGTTATCTCTGAGATTGGGCTGCTGCAAGTGTTGAATGCCTATCTCCCCAGGGTTATCTCTGGGTTTGGAGCTAAGTGCCTCGGTGCTATCACCGAGTGTTGAAGCAGATCGCTTGGGGTTGAAACAAGCCTTTCCAGGGTTATCTCCTGAACTGTAACTGCATACATCGGGGTTATCTCCGAGGTTTGAACTATATCTCCCGGAGTTATCCTCAAGATTGGAACTTAGGATTCCGGGGTTGTCTCCGAAATTAGAACTGCATTCCTCGGAGTTGTCTCCGAGATGGAAAACTGAGTATCTCAAGGTTATCTCTAAGACTATGCTGATTTTACTTCCAGGGTTATCTATGGAAGACGATTTTACCCTCCTGCAAGGTTAGTAATAGGAATGCAAAATTTTGAGTGTCTATAGATTCCCCTCTTTATCATATTCATTCAGTGTAATGGCATGGATATGATAAAGAATACTAGACACTTGAAATGTGACAAGATATTCATGATGCAATGTCCTACAGCATGATGCAAATAATGCATGAGGTTTGTTAGACCATTTTCCAATGGGATGTGATGAATGTTTGCTCCTATAACTTGTGATGGGGACTAGAGTTATCACAGATATCCTTGATGAACTGCTTGGATGTGTGCTCCAAATTTTTCAAGAACTTTCAGGATGTTGACATTGGGGTTATCACCAAAGTCCTTAATCCTTGGTAGACTTCCCATTGATGATGTACCTCTTATGTACGAGAGACCTGTGGGGATGTATTTTGTCTGTTAAAGACATGTATAACATATTCCATCATCGGTCCTCCCTGATGAGGATGTTCTTTCTTGGTTTGTATCGTCAGGCCCTTCTAGTGTTCTGTTGGAGTTACTGCCAATAGTTTGTGTTTGTCAAGGTTGCCTGACCCTCGCTGGAATGTACACTAATGGATGAAATCCCTGATGGGAATAATGTTAAGGCTTCTTGACCATCGTGGATGTGTGTATCAATGGCTAAAATCATCGGATGGCTTTTGATGCTTCGATGGATTTACTTTCTATCGGCTGAGTGTTGTCAAGGTTACTTGACCTTCGTCAGCATGTGTATCAACGGCTAAAATCATCTGATGGCTTCTGATGCTTCGATGGATTTACTTTCCATCAACTGAGTGCTATCAAGGTTGCTTGTCCTTCATCGACATGTGCATCAATGACTGAAATGTATGAAGTTCCCACTGGGGAAAAGTGTTTTGAGTTGCGACTTCAAACTGACGGCATCAGACCTTCCTGAGGTATTACCGAATGTAGTTTACAACAATTGTGATCATTGGTATAGTAAACCTGTGTCTGGGCGAATACCAATGAGTGTCATGTAGACCTGTAGTTTGGTCCATGAAAACCAGGATTTCAGGCTTTTTCGCTCAATCGTGTAGCATTCTTTTTCCTGATTTGGCTTTTTCAACTTGTGAGATCTCCTTTGCAACTTGACAAAGACGGAGGGATGGAGCCCACCCAGGGGAGCCGAAGGTACACATGCGGCCAACCGTGGGTGGCCTTAAATGGCCTGTTATTTTCATAAATTTTTAAGCTGCACCATTCAGAGAATCTGAGAACTCTTCTTCAGATCTGCTGAGTTTGGGAGTCTTTATGCAAATTTTGTCACCGTACAAGTGTTCTACACTGCCCTGGTAATGTATGCATGTCTTCTTTTCCAGTTTCTATCCATTGGAAAATGACTTATCATATGAAATGCGTCTAAACACATAGTAGTGAATATGCATGCTCATATGTTTTGATAAAAAATATTCAACATAGTAAATGTCAGTATTAAACTATGTTGAGCACAATGATGTGAAAATTTTTGACTTTTGAAATAGTCAAATTGACACCTTTTTCTGCTATTTCTTATCCTATTTGAGGACAAATGAGTAAAGGTAGGAAAGCAAAGTACTCCTGCCAATTAGTCTACCATCATGGATTGTGACTTTGATATTTATATGCATGTAGGATGTTTATGACTGTGGGTAGGTGTGATACGGAATAGCCACCTAGTCATGCCTATGTGTATGTGGATAGTCATGTTTACAAAGGAGACTAGCAAAATTTTCCAAAAGTCTAGGCATTGGGTATACATACATTTTTAACTCTATTGTAAGCGTTTGTTAAAGTAATGCATGCATGCATATAGTCTTAAAATGCATAAAAATGCTCCAGGTTAGAATTTACCACATCCTTTTTGAGGTGATTTGGAGACTTATGTCCAGATATATATGGATCTGGATTAGTCGAGTAGTTCCCGTAGGACCACTTCAGGTGTGCGAAGGAGGGCTTCTGAAGTGCGTCAGCCCCGTTTAATCATACAGCCGCGTCGTTTGGAGGAGGCAGTGATCAGTCTTATCCGGGTTGATGTGTCGGATGTCGAAGACGAAGAGGAGGATGTTCTTGTTGCGACTCCATCTCCTGGTACTCATGTTCCCCATAGGGATCTTCTAATCATTCAGGTGGCTATTCTAGATCTTCTGGGTGATTTAAGTTGCCACCCCTCGGTTTACTTGCATACAAACGAGGTAAAAACTGGATTTAATCTTCTTTTTTTCCTATTGATAAGGAGCTAGGATTCTGATTGTTGATTTGCATTTGATGTAGGTTCCCGACTTTATGCAGCCTCGAGGGAACTGGTTCAACATATACTCCCTGTATCAGGCTCTGCATCCAGATTATCGAGGTATTGTGCACGGTTGGGGTTTTGTGGCGTTCTTTTCCATTCTTCCCCACCGTTGTCCCTGGGGTTACCTCAGTAGCATTGTCTCGAAAGGCCGGGTTTCACCGCATCAGCCTCTATTTGTTGGATTTTTAGGTGATGATGACGCCCATGGATTAGCAGTTTATCATCGATATGGAATTTAGAGGGGCGTCAATGCCATTTACGATGACCATTACCCCAACTGCCATTAGATCCTTGCTAGGAGTTCAGGCTGAGGCGCTCAAGGGTAGGATAGTTCGTACAGGTCCTTTGAGCGTAGATTCTATGAGTGGGCTGTTGAGTGAGCCCATGCCCGCTGATGTGAGAGTCAGGGATTGCATTCTTCGGTTATACTTTTTTAGAGGGTCCGCTTACCCAAGAGGCATTATACCGCTGGTGGTCCCCTCGTACCATTGGAGCCCAGACCCGCGCCACTCAGTCCATAGGGGATATGTTTACTGGATCCGTGATGATGACGGATTGGATGGCCTGTGTCCGAGATCCGACTCATTTGACACAGATTGACAGCTTGACCCGGCAGTTGGACCGAACACATTTTTTCATCCGGCACTTGGGTTGAGATCCTTCAGAGGCAGATACTTTTGATCCTTCCAGCTTATGTGTTGGCCCCTAAGGTGACCCATATGGATTTGCTTGGGTCAGGATCCTCTATCAGATATATACGATATCCTGTTGATGGAGATCCAGTGACTCAGGAAGAGTTACATCAGGTGGACAAGATTGATGATGTAGATATTGACACCATTGTCTTCTTCTGCTGTGTATTCTGGTTATATCTTTTGATAGGCCTCTGTTAGATACTGGGTGGTTTTTCCCCATTCTCGCTATATCTTTTGATAGGCCTTTATTAGTAGTAGGGCGGCTGTGCCCCATGTCCCTATATTTTTTAGCTGTACAGAGATGATGTATTTAGATGATGATGTACTTAGGAATGTATGTACTATTTTTCCATTCCCTACATCATATTGCCATCTATTATTTATTATGCATGTATTATGTTATTCATATGTATGTATATCCAGAGATATTCAGCATTGACCTCTAGATGGTCATATGATACGGCCCACACAGATGTCTTCTTCGACAGTCAGTCGTATTGATCACACCCCACCAGCGTTGGTGGCATCCCATCTGAGATCTTGGTATGATAGTATGTCACCTCCCGATAGGGTGACCGTAGATCAGCTATTACAGCATTCCATTACCCTCATGATGTTTCAGGTTCTATTGGGCTTTGTAGATGGCATGCTAGAGCATTGGGTACCGCAAAGGTAGGTTTTCCAGTTTAGGACCGAGGAGTTGACTCCTACCTTAGAAGAGTATGAGCAGTTGATGACCTTGCCCTTAGACAGGCCTTGCGCTCAAATGACTATTAGAGATATGCGATGGTAGTTCATGACCCTGATCAGGTTGCGACGTAGAGTAGTAGAGGATGAGATTACATCCGGCCATGTTTTGTTCTAGCGTTTCCTGATAGATAGATTTGGCTCAGTGGATAGCTATGAGCAGCACTCCGGGGATTTTACCACACCAGAGGATCAGTGGCATATGGCCAGAGTAGATGTACTCGTGAAGTGTATAGTGGCGTACATAATAATGCCATGATATATGGATGAGCTGGACATCGGTGTTATCGTAGCAGTTAGAGCTCTCAGGGAGGGTCATACCATTGTTCCGATGATTGTGGCAGAGACGTTGAGATCTGCCACGGTTTGCCACATCTATCCTGCAGGTGTATTTATAGGCAACTCGGTCATGTTGTATGTGTGGTTCATGTCGCACTTTAGACCGATCGGCACGTTTCGACGATATGGGTACTATTTTTTTCATGAGATAGCTATGTCCTACTCCTTTCAGCCAGCAGAGTGTGTAGATTTAGCATCTTGGTCGGTGTTTTTAGCAGGGATTGGAGATCCATTTGACATTCTGCCATGTACAAGGCTCAGTTCACCCTACAGCTTTATTATTCATGCTTCGGGCATGGATTATCTCCCTCTGGCCGGTTTGAGGGGCATGACTACCTACCACCCACTGGCTGTGATGTCACAGTTTGACCAGTTCCAGGACTTCCATTCTTTTGCAGAGGAATAAGGTCAGCATGTGGCTTCTTGCCATTTATCAGCAGAGGACCGATCACTGGTGTATGCCTGTGGGATTAGCGTGAGAGAGCTAATTTTTCTATTAGCCATCCGGGCTGTTCAATAGAGTATTCTGCGTAGATGGAGATAAAGACTTCATCGGCTACGGTAGTATCCACAATGCCGAGAATTGAGTGTGTCAGTGAGGAGCTCACGGAGGCTGTTGCTTTTCCCATCTAGGAGGAAGAGCTATTAGCTGGTTTGATAGTAGCTCTTATTGACTCTCCCAGTACTTTTGCAGCTGTGACTCCCCCTTCAGAGTATTTAGTGCAGAGTTTGCATTTGATGACCTTCGAGAGAGATCGTGCTAGGGCATGGATGTTGACAACTCTTGATGAGAGAGATGTCGCTCTATTAGAGAGAAATGATGCCTTAGCTCGTATAGATACCGCTATTATTGAGCGAAATGAGGCCAGATTAGCCAGAGATGCAACGATAGTTCAGCGGGATAGCGCCATATCTGCCCGGGATATAGCTTTTACAGACAGTACCATAGTGAATTCCTTTACTACTGGCATCATTGTAGAGATAAGCACGTATATTGATGAGCACAGTGTCACTATGCAGATGGCTGTAGATATGTTAGCTCACGTAGAGACCCTTGTAAATGAGATCACAGCGCTACCTCCTTCTTCTGAGAGGGATGCCATGTTAGACTTGATAGCTCGCATGTACACTGACTTGTAGATGGGCTTGTATTTTCCTTCATAAACTATCTTAGCCATTTTTCCATGTACAGTTCATATTGTATATATCAAACATCATTATATATGACAGAGAAATATATTTTGATTCACTTCCCTTTTAGTTGTGCATTGCTACTTGCTTGATATTTGCTTGTTTCTTCAGGGCTTGTGATCTCGATGTATTCTGAAATCCTCATTGATGGTAGGACGTTGAGATGTCTTAGGATCTTTTAGAATGGATCATTGATTTGTGTGTATTCCCTACCATCTTTGGTGTCTTGGGACTGGTTTCTAAATGTAAATGTGGAGAGGAGTGTGGCTTTCCTCTCTGATGTTGACCGAACCACAGATGGTCGCCAGTACTCCACTGTATGGGGGAGCCCAATTAATTCCATCTCTTATGGATTGGTGTTTCTTTTAGAGGATTCAACAGCAACTTAGATGGTCGTCAATTCTCCCATTTGTGTGGGGAGGTCAAGTAGTTCCATCCCTTTAGTCTGAAGCCAATGAAATGTGGTGGATTGAAGATGATCCAAGTACCGTTGACAAGTGTTAGTGTTTTGGTAAGGGGTGAGACCGAACCATGAATTTCTGCTTACGTACTCCTATTGAAGAGGAGATCAAGTTTGCGTAGTTCAAACCTGGTGTAAGAGGTTCAACGCTGAATGTGGCAAAGGGGTCTAGAGAGGTTTTATTTGTAGTGAGAAAGGTGTAGAAATGTTTTTGTGGTTTTTGTTTTATTGCGACCGGACCATACAAAATGGCTGCCTATGTACCCCGTGTATCAAGGAGATCAGGTCGGCGTAGTTCACCCCATGTTCAGGACGGTTTGCAGCCAATGAAAAGTTTGATCCCATGTTCAGGACAAACTATGGGGGATAAAGTTTGATCCTTTTGTACAGGAGAAACTGCAGGTGCGAAAAGTTTTAATCCCTGAGGGGAAAAAACTGCGGGTGTGAAAAGTTTTGAAGGCAAAGTTGTGTGAAGGATCTACTGATCCGGAACTAGGCTGTTGGTTGGAAAAGTGTGTTTGTACCTGATGGGGCAGATGAGTGTGAAGTAAGGTTGTATGTAGTGAAGGGTTAGAAAACCTGAAATGACTGGGGATCTGGTGATCCAAAACCAGGATGTTTGCTTGATGGTATCCTCAGACATAGTACCGTTTCATGGTGTCCGAGTTGATGAGCTATGGAAATTCATCGCCGTTCACTTCTTGCAATCTGAGATCACCTCCTATCAATACGTCCTTGAAAACAAACGGGCCTTCCCAGGTTGGGGAGAATTTTCCCTTGGACTGATCTTGGTTGTCAATTATCTTCTTCAAAACCAGGTCTTGTTGTTTGAACTGCCATAGCCAAACTTTTCTGTTGTAGGATATGGCAATCCTCTGTTGGTATAACTGACCATGGAAAATAACATCACTTCGTCTTTCGTCTATTAGAGACAATTGGTGATACCTGTCTTGTAACCATTAGTCTTCATCCAAATAAGCGTCTAATAATACTCTGAGGAATTCCATTTCCACCTCTATGGGGAGTACTGCTTCCATCCCATAAGTTAATTAGTACTGGTTGCCCAAGTGGAAGTGTGCATTGATGTTCTGTACGCTAACAGAGCCAGAGGCAATAAGTCAGGCCATCCCTTATAGTTGACGGACATCTTTTGCATTATTTTCTTGAGATTCTTGTTTGCCGCTTCAACATCACCATTCATCTTTGGACGATAGATGACGGAATTGAGATGTTTGATGTGGAATTTACTGTACAACTCCTCCATCATTTTGTTGTTGAGGTTCTTAGCATTGTCTGATACAATTACCTCTGGTTGTCCTTATCGACAAATGACATTATTTTTTATGAAAGCAATGATGAATTCTTTGGTAACCCTGGGGAAGGAGGCTGCTTCTACCCACCTAGCTTTGGGCTCGATAGGCCCGATCACGTCCATTCCCCACATTGAGAAAGGCCCGGGTGAACTCATATCGTGGAGCTCACTTGGAGGGGCGTAGATAGCATTCCCATGAATTTGGCATTGCTAACATCTCTTAACGTGGTCTTCACAGTCAGCCTTGAGAGAGAGCCAGTAATGTCATGTTCTTAGTATCTTCTTTATAAGTAGGGGGCCGCTCATGTGTGGGCCACATACTCCACCATGGATTTCATCCATGAGTATATGAGCTTGGTCCTTGTCTAGACATCTGAGGAGACCTAGTCATTCATCTCTTTTGTAAAGTGCATCTCCACTCAGGTGGAACTTCATAACCAGTCGATGGATCCGCCTCCTTTCAGTCGGGCTCTCCTCAGCAGGTGTAGATCCATCTTTTAAGTACTCCTTGATATGTTGATACTAAGGGTATTGGATGGGAGGTAGCTCATCTGATAATTCTCCAACGTAATTCCCATAGGTTGGGGCCTTTTGCTGGGCAAATGTGATGGTTGGCATGTTTACCTTGTCAAGTATGTTAATCAAGGAGGCCAAGGTTGTTAGTGCATCACCAAAGTCATTCCTATTCCGAGGAATATGGAGGAATGATATTTCTTCAAACTTCAAAGCCATCTGTAGAACCTGTCGATGGTAAGGCAGCAAGTGTAAACCTTTGGTGTGATAGATTCATGTGGTTTGTCTGATTACCAACTCGGAATCTCCAAAGACAGTTAACCATCCGATGCCCATTGAGTGGGCAAGTTTTAGCCCCATGATATAGCCTTCAGACTTAGTTGTGTTGTTGGTATTGGCAAACTGCAATTTGACGGTGACAGGATACTACTCCCCCGTAACGGATACTAGAACTGCTCCAGCTCCAGCTCTAGAACATTCCATGTTTGCAGCTCCATCAAAATACATCTTCCATGTTTGGTGTGCATCGTACTGATGGTGTTGCTGAACTGTCATTACCCCTTCATCGGGGAAGTATGTTTCCAATGGTTTGAAATCCCATAAAGGTGCGGCGGCCACTTGACCCACAATTCCTTGACCTTTAATGGAAATTTGCGTCACGTAGACGATATCAAAATTTTGTAGGATCAACTACCATTTCGACAATCGGAAATTTAACATGGGTTTACTGAACACATACTTGAGCGGATCCATACGGGATATGAGATTGACCATGGAGGTAATGTTGTAACCTCGTGGAAGCCCACGCTAAAGCACAACAAGTTGTCTCAATCAGGGTGTACTTGTGTTCATTGTTGCTGGATCTTTTGCTGAGCTAGTAGATAGCTCGCTCTTGGGCTTTATCGTCTTTTTATCCCAGCATGCAGCCCATGGCATTGTCATTAATGGACAGGTACGTGAACATGGGAACATCATCCTTGGGTGGTACCAAAATTGGAGCTTTGACTAGCTGCTCTTTGATTATAAGGAAGGCATTCTGGCACTCATCATTCCATTTCATGGAGGAGTTCTTCCTTAACAACTTGAAGATAGGCTCACAGGTTGCTGTGAGTTGGGAGATGAATCTGTTGATGAAGTTGATTCTTCCCAAAAATCCCTACATTTCCTTCTCTAGATGAGGAATGGGCATTTCTGTAATGGCCTGGATTTTGGTGGGATCCAGCTCAATTCCCTTGTGGCTGACTAGGAATCCTAGTAACTTGCCTGATTTAATGCCAAAGGCGCACTTGGATGGATTCAACTTCAATTTGTACTTACGCAACCTATTGAAGAGCTTTCTAAGATGGTCTAAGTGGTCTTCCTCTCTTCGGGACTTGACAATGATGTCATCCACGTAGATCACTATCTCCTTGTGCATTAAATAGTAGAAACAAACCATCATGGCTCACTGGTAGGTAGCTCCGGCATTGATGAGGCCGAATGACAACTGTTTGTAGCAAAAGGTTCCCCAATGAGTGAGTGTAATTTTCTCACCATCCTCTTCAGCAACCATGATTTAATGGTACCACGCGAAGCAATCAGCAAAAGAGTACATGTCTTATTGAGCTGTATTGTCAATGAGAATGTGGATAAATGGCACGGGAAAGCTATCTTTAAGTCAAGCTTTATTCAGATCCCGGTAATCCACACAAACTCGCATCTTTCCACCTGGTTTAGGCATGGGGACTATGTTGGATAGCCATTCAGGGTATGTGGATACCATGATGATGCTGGCTTGAAATTGTTTCACAATTTCTTCTTTAACCTTTAAACTCCACTAAGGTTTTAATCGCCTGAGCTGCTGCCTGACTGTCTTGAATCCCTCTTTAATGGGAAGGTGATGAATGACTATGTCAGTGGACAAACCTACCATGTCTTCATGAGACCATGCAAACAAATCCTGGAATTGGGTTAATAGTATAACCATGCCATTCCTTTGGTTTGGAGTGGATCCATACCAATCTGGATTAGTTTAGGGCTTTCTAAGGTTCTGAGATTGAATGAGTTGGTTTGATCAAGGTTTGGTTTGGGTTTGTCTTCGACCCATTCTTTGATCTCCTGAGGTATCCCAATGTCCTCTTGTATTTCCATCAAGTCTGAGTCCAACATTTCATCAAAGTTACAGTCCTTGTGGAGAAAAGGTACCTTATCGGAAAGCATAGGCACATCTAACTTTAGAGTCCTGAAACAAAATGTTTTCACTTAATATATATAAAAATTTTCAATTATACAGAGTGTTAGCATGTAATGACAAAACAACTGTTAATACTATATAGAAAGTAAGCAGTTATTGATATCTACAGGGCAGAGGGAGTTTCTGCCCTTTTTACCCTTGTCAGCAAATAGAAGGAGTGTTGTTCCAATTGCCAAGGGTGAAGTCCAGGTGGATGACTCTGATGAATGGGTTGTTATCGTCCTCCTTCTCCCGAATGATGACTATGATATATGGACAATCATCGTCTGGGGTGACTCTGTTTGTACAATCTGTATGGATGATGATGCGTATGTTTGATAAGCGTCTTGCAATGTCCTACTTACGCCTTTGGTCCTTTTCCTCTGCCTCTGGATCCGGTATCAAGACTTTTTTTCCTTTGACCAGTATCGGCTTAGGAAATAACATAGTCATCACATGCGTAGGAACCTTTACTGAAGTTTGTATAGATTCAGCTCTTGTAGGTGCAGGCAATCGTCGTATGGCTGAAGATGAAGGAACCTATTTGTGTTTGGGAGGATTCCTGTGACAGAAGCTGGCAGAATAGCCTAGTCCAGTTGTCCCTGTTTGACTAGGAATTTGAATTGGGCGTTTGATGCCTTGATGATCTTTGCCCAACCCTTGTCTAGGTTGACAACCCAAAGAAAACATTTCTTGACCGGCCGACATTACTTCGGCGGAAACTCTTGGTATCAGAGGTGGTGCCCCAATGGGATGGTAGTGAGTGCTGCTCACGTCAGGGCATGGAAGCTGACAAGCTCAACTTCTGAATTAAAACTGATGAGCGAGGGGTCACCTTCTTCAGGACATTATGGCTCAACATTAACAGTGATTAGGTTGTTATTAATGATGTACTTAAGCTACTGATGTAGGGTGGACGGGACGGCTCCAACCATATGAATCCACGGTCTTCCCAAGATCAGGTTGTATCCTGTATCTATTTTGAGAACATGGAAGGATACACTGAATGTATGTGGACAAATCTCCACCAGTAGTTTAATCTCTCTAACAGAGTTTTGTCGGTATCCATCAAAAGCTTTAATAACCGTATGGCTGCTTCAGATTCTCTTGAGATTGATATTCATCTTCTCCAAAGTGGCATAAGGGCATATATTCAAGGATGATCCCCCATTTATCAATACTCTTGCGACCACGTATCCGGAGGACATTATCGTTATGTACAACGGCTTGCAATGGCCCATCCTTTTGGGAGGTATATCATCGTTAGTGAAAGATATAACATTGTTGTTAAAAATGTGATCCACCAGATGCTGGAATTTTTCAACATATACTAACTTAGGCAGTTGGGCTTCTTCCAAAACCTGGAGCAAGACCTTCCTGTGATCTTAGGAAGAGAAAACCAAGTTCAGTATTGAAATTTATTGTGGAGCTTCTCTTAAGCTTAGAACCACCTTGGTTTCATTATGACCCATAGTACGGAGGAATTCTTCAATTTTCCCAATGGGAATTTTCCCCTTTGACTTGGTGGTAGGATTCATCACCCGTTAGGGAAGATACAATGGATTATCCTTCGACACTGCATAAATTATATTAGATATGGATCATTTAGCTTCTCCATAATTCCATGGCACTCTTTGTAGGCTGACAATAGGATTTGTGGTCTGAATCGTAAGATAATTAGCTTTGGCGCAACCACTTTCAAAGGGTAATTGGCTTTGGCGTAACCCTTAAGCTGAATAGGTTGAATTGTACGTGAGTGGGTAGCTGAATCTGTCTTAGAAGATATAACTGCTATGACTTCCTTCCACTTTGTGGGAAACGCATCCCCACTCTCTTGTGCTACAGCATCATCGTCTGTCATTTGCAGGACACCACTGTCAATTAAATTCAGAATAAGGTGGCGGAGTGCCCAACATTCTTCCGTGCTGTGACCACGAGAGTTGGAGTGATACTAACATACTCCATTAGAATTGAATCGCCTTGAACGAGGGTTGATTGGAGGTAACAGAGCTGTGATTCTTCCTTCATTGATCAGCATCTGAAATATCTCTTCCATCGGTTGGCCTAGGTATGTAAATTCCCTTTGGTTGGCAAAATCCCAACGGGCTTTGACATTTTCTCTTTTTGAAACTTTATCCTCCAACAATTCACCTTTTGATGTCGATGATGGAGTAATTGTAACAAAAGGGAGGAGGCTAGCATGCTTCTGACTAAATAATTGGCATGTGACTTGGTGTTAATGGATCACCAGTTCTGGCAATTGGCCAACTTGCTCACGGAGAGTCTTTATTTTCTATTCCAAGGTAAACTGGAACTGTGCAAAATCCCATTTGTCAGCACTATCCTTACTGGTCTAGGAGGATCCACCAATGGATTGGGAAGTCTGTCCCATACTCCAATTAATCATGTTAACCTCTTATTCTTTGTGTTGAGGAAGAGGGTTGTCTTCCACATAGGGTTGGACGAGTGTAGCTACCACGATCTCACCGTTATCAATCAAATCCTAGATCTTGTGTTTAAAGGCCCAGCAACCCAGAGTATCATGACCTGGAGCTCCAATATGATAAGCACATTTCTGGCTAGCGTTGAAACCCTTCCCATTCGAGTTAGCTGGTGGAAGAAGATGCGTAATTTTCTTCTTAGTTGTCAGAAGCTGGTGGAAGAAGATCGAGTGAACACTCGAGTGCGTCTAACTTCTCCACTTTTTGGTAATTGAGGGTTTGAAGACTGCGCTTGAAAGGGGGAGTAATTTCTCCTCTAGATAGGCATATTCTGACTGCCTTTCTAACCTTGTAGTATCAGGGAAATATCCTCCTATTTCTTCTTATAGACCCTCTGGGGGTTGTTTCCATAATTTCCGGACTGGATGTGCTCAGCAAACAGCTTTCAGAGCGGGAAGGTCTTGAATCTTTCCTGATTTTAAACCCATCTCAGCCATTTCTCCATGTTTGATCATGTCAGAGAATGGTTTGCCAATGCCAACTAAAAATCTCTCGTAGAAGGGAGCCTATTGTATGTGTATGAAGGTCATCACCATCTCAGACTCAGTCATAGAGGGAACAACTTGAGCAGCAAGGTGCCTCCAACTTTGAGCATACTCTTTGAAAGATTCATTGGTTTGTTTCCTGACTTTAGTAATTTGGTACTGGTCAGGAGCCATCTGAGTTTGGAAATTGTACTAGCTGAGAAAGGTATGTGCTAGTTCTTCCCAGCTATGAATCTTGGAATTATCCAATCTGGTATACCATGATCTAGCTTCACTAGTCAGACTCTTTTAAAACAACTGCATTCTAAGCTTCTCTTCCTCGGCATAAGATCCGAGTTCCCCAATGAAGACTTTCAAATGTGTGTAAGGATCTCCCAACCCATCGTACTTTTCAAAGTCAGGAGTCTTGAATTTCTCTGGATAACACACACCAGGGAATATACAAAGGTATATATATGAAACACTCCTATGTGCTCCAATCCCTTTGATAGACCAAATGTTCTCTTCCATTTGTAGGACCTTTTTCCTGATGTCACCGGTGTCTGGATCTTCTCTGAGATGGGTGTTTTCAGAATTTTTATTGGTTGTATCCAACTCAAGTGCGGGAATTTCTTTATCTGTTCCCTGAGTTCCTCCATGTGCAGAGGATTCTGTATGTATGGGCATTCGGGGACCCTGAGTAGACTGATGTAGTTCTTTCAGCAGAACAACCAACTCTGTAATTTGGTGGCTTAATCCTTCAAACTCCTCACGGGAGACAGGAGTAGGATTAGACTGTCCAGATGAAGCCATGCTTGGCTGTAGGTTTGTTGCCTTTTTGGACTTTGATCGGGTAATAGGTCCAATTTTTTCCCTATAAAAAGACTCATGTAGTTTAGTCTTAGGGAATGTGGAAATGTTTATATGCTATGTGATGTATCCGTTTTAGGAGTATTATCCTGCAAAAAAAGATGTTAGTTGTTTGTATGACAAGATAGCATGTCAGGTTTTGAAATAAAAGGAAATGTATGTGCACATGTTCCTTCGTATTTTCCATTACATTAAGTTTGACATGGAAATGAAAGTACAAGTAATTGATTTTACAAGTAATTGAAATGGAAAGTATGAAGAGACTTTCCTCCGCGTTTGGTTTATCAGAGGCTGACCTATCTTAGGCTACTCTCGCGGATTTTTGGCATGAAGGTTCCCAGATCATCGCAATTTACTTGACAAGAAGTTAATCCGGTCTTTTAACTATAGCGAATCTGGGTGGTGCCTTTCCTGAGCCTCGTTAGAATTAGTCTCCCTACGAGTCCAGTAATCAAAGATCGACAGGATAGCCTCCTGGTGGAGGAACCACACAACATACATTCACATACAACGTGTCTCACCGTTATGAAAATGATGACATATGTGAAGCACTAATATCACAAGTAGATATCGTGTAAATCACTAAGCGCAATAAGTAAATGCATTTGTACACATTCATTCAAATTTAAATGCAACATTCACACGCAAGCATAATAGTTTTGAAAAGTTTGTAGTAGCGGCTTAAGCCCTCTTACTGGATGTCCCCAGCAAAGTCGCCACCTGTCGACGTCGGGATTTTTATTTATCCCTTTTCTGTTCTTGTCTTTTGGTGTTCTACTGTTAGGTGAGATTTGTTTGAAAAACAAGTTGTGAAAAGGTCCGACATATATATGTCGACGATTGGACTGTAAGAGTCGCCAGTTGGTATTTTTAAATGGTTGCACCAACTCAACCGAGAAAAAGTTTGCACATTGACCTAGTGATGTGACACTAATTAACTGGTCTGTGAAACCGAGATTCATTATAGTCCGGCGGCTTGATTATGCGGAGGGAAGGTGTTAGGCACCCCCCGACATCCGTGTTACCACGGTGACCACCACTTTTCAATTAAACTGTTATATGAATGTGTGTGTGTGTGGGTCAATGTGCAATTATCTGGAAGTAGTTCTATGCCTCGTTCACACCTATATACAAAGGGTTTGAATTTTGTATAAAAGTTCAGTTTTAATAAGATATAGCAATGACGTTTTGTAAAAGAGGTTTTTTCAAACCCTTATCCTCAATAGTAATTGAGGCCTTTTATACTTCCATTTTATTATATGTTCGGCTTGATTGTTTTTTATTTTCGAGATGCGAAGCATCTTCGAGAAAATAATATAAAAAGCAGTGCCGAACTCCTTGTGGGCATGAGAGTCGTCTAAGGAAATTCAAGCACCGTGAATAATTTACAAGCAATGTATAGTTGAAAATGTCCATCACGGGAACCGAATCTAGATTCAGAAGACTGAATCTGAGATCGCATGATTCCTAGGCTCACATGATGTAGCAGTTTGTATGAAAGATACAAATAATTATATATATAAAAGCTGTAAATATATATATATATATATATATATATGAACGATCAACCACCACGGAGTAAACTCCATGGGGATTTGGAAAGGTAAATATATAAAAGCTGTAAATATATATATATATAGACGATCAACCACCACGAAGTAAACTCCTGGCAGGGCGGAATGTAAATAAAGTAATAAAAGGCCACGAAGTAAACTCCAAGCCTGACCGAAATGTAAATAAAGTAGTAAAAGGCCACGAAGTAAACTCCAGGCCAGACAGAAGTGTAAATATATATATATATATATATATATATATATATAAAAGCGATAAACGTACTTGATATATGTCGATCCAGGCTCAGTTCGTTCATTCGAGTTCGAGAATATATATATATATAAGCAGTAAACGCACCGGATGTGTAATCCAGACTCAATCAAACAGAGTTTGATGGAAACAACATATATATAAGTATTTATATATATATATAAACATTAAACGCTCCGGATGTGAATCCAGGCTCATCGAACAAAGTTCGGCAACAGTTTATATATATGTATATATATAAAAGCAATAAACGCTCCGGATGTAAATCCAGGCTCAATCGAGGCATAACCCGATAATATTAGTATATATATAATATATAAATATATATAATATATAAATATATATATATATATATATATATATATATATATATATATATACAAAAGAAATGAAAAGTCGCGGACCGAAGTCCAGGCAGACGCACACAACACGACTCTCAACGTGAATAACAATGTGTGCAAGAAGTGTAGAAAAAGATTTAAATGGTGTAAGAAGGCTTACAGTGGACTGCCAAAGAAGACTTCAATACCTTGAAATGGATGAACACTCGGCTCCTACCGGTAAAAAAATAGCCAAATATAAGCTCACAAGTGTTTGAAATGAGAAAACACTTAATTTATAGTGTGTACAGAGAAAATTGGACACGGCTTCCTCATCGTTTTTCTCTTCAAAATGGTTGTCCCAAGCCCTCTATTTATAGAGGGGGGAGTCACAGGTGTACCTGCAGCAATCGTAGATGCACCTGCGGCTGCCCGGGGTGCCCCGAGCTCCGTGGGTCTCATTGTCTCGAAGTACGTGCATGCGTGCAACGTGATGTCCACTCAAACTTTCAGAACTTTAATTCGGGCATCTGATCGAGGTGTATAAGACCTTTTACGGCATGATTTTGTCGATAGCTACACAATGACATGGGATAAGAGGTTGTATGAAGTCGGGATGATGGGACCATGCCCAGGTCATCAAGCTTCAAATTATATCCGGTGTGATGTCTTGTGTAGTTGTCACTCGGGATTGGAGTTATTGGTTCTTGTAGGACACTTCTATGTAAAATGTATGTTGAGATGTTGTTGAGATGGCGCAAGGTAGGATCAAGGTGGCAAAAATGAGGATTTTTCCCCTCACTGGGGTTATCTCTGGTTTGGGCTAATTTAGCAGTTGTTTCTCAGGGTTATCTCTGAGATTGGGATGCTGCAAGTGTTGAATGCCTATCTTCCCAGGGTTATCTACGTGTTTGGAGCTAAGTGCCTCGGGGCTACCTGTTCTTAGGATTTTCTTGACAAGTAGAGGGCCACTCATATGTGGGCCGCATACTCCACCATGAATTTTATCCATGAGCCTCTGAGCTTGGTCTTTGTCTAGACATCTGAGAAGGCCTAGTCCCGCATCTCTTTTGTAGAGTGCGTCTCCACTCAGGTAGAATTTCATGGCCATTCGATTGATCCACTTTCTTTCAGTTTAACTTGCCTCAGCGGGTATAGATCCATCTCCCAAATACTCCTTGATATACTGATACCAAGGGTGCTGGATGAGAGGCAGCTCATCTGATACTTCTCCAATGTAGTTCCCGTAGGCTGGTGCCTTTTGTTGGGAAAATGTGATACTTGGCATGTCTTCCTTGTCAAGTATGTTGATCAAGGAGGCCAAAGTTTCTAGCGCATCCGCAAAGTCATTCCTATTCCGAGGAATGTGGAGGAAGGATATTTCTTCAAACTCTGAAGCCATCTTGATAACTTGCTGATGGTAAGGAAGAAAATGTAGTTCTTTGGTGTGATAGATCCCAGTGGTTTGTCTGATTACCAATTTGGAATCTCCAAAGATAGTTAACCGTCTGATGCCCATGGATTGGACTAGTTTCAACCCCATAATCTGACCTCCATACTCAAATTTTGTGTTGTTGGTGCTTTTGTGGCCTATGATTTGACGACAACAACGGATACGACTCCCCGTAATAGATACTAGAACTTCTTTCGCTCCAGAGCCTTCCAGGTTTATAGCTCCATCAAAATACATCTTCCATGGTTGGTGTGTATCATCCTAATGGTGTTGTTGAACTGTTATTACCCCTTCATCAGGGAAATATATTTCCAAGGGTTTGAAATCCTTTAAAGGTGCAGAGGTCAGTTGATCCGCAATTCCTTTACCTTTGATAGACTTTTGAGTCACGTAGATGATGTCAAATTGTTGTAGGATCAACTGCCATTTGGACAGTCGACAATTCAACATGGGTCTATTGAACACATACTTGAGAGGATCCACGCGGGATATGAGATGGGTTGTGTGACCACGGATATAATGATGTAATCTCATGGAGGCCCATGCTAAAGCACACCAAGTTTTCTCAATCAGAGTGTACTTGTGTTCACTGCTGCTGAATCTTTTCCTGAGATAATAGATAGCTCTTTCTTGGCCTCTATCATCTTTCTATCCTAGCATGCTGCCCATGGCATTGTCATTAATTGATAGGTACATGAACAAGGGAACACCATCTCTGGGAGGTACCAAAATAAGAGCTTTAATTAGCTGCTCTTTGATGAGAAGGAAGGCTTTCTGACACTCATCATTCCCTTTCATGGAGGAGTTCTTCCTTAGCAAATTGAAGATAGGCTCACAGGTTGTTGTGTGTTAGGAGATGAATCGGCTGATAAAGTTTATTCTTCCCAAAAATCCCCATATTTCCTTCTCTATTTGAGGTATGGGCATTTCCGTGATGGCCTGGATTTTTGTAGGATCCATCTCAATCCCTTTGTTGCTCACTAGGAATCTTAGCAGCTTTCCTGATTTAACGCCAAAGGTGCATTTGGATAGATTCAACTTCAAGTTGTACTAATGCAACTGGTTGAAGAGCTTTTTAAGATGATCTAGGCGGTCTTCCTCCCTTCAGGATTTGACAATGATTTCATCCACATAGACTTCTATCTCTTTGTGCATTAGATCATGAAAAAGAACTATCATGGCTCGCTGATAGGTAGCACTGACATTTATGAGGTCGAATGACAACCGTCTGTAGCAAAAGGTTCCCCAAGGAGTGATAAATGTAGTTTTCTCACAATCTTCTTCAGCAACTATGATTTGATGGTACCCCGTAAAGAAGTCAATAAAGGAGTGCATGTCATACTGGGTTGTATTGTCAATGAGTATGTGGATGAATGGCACGGTAAAGCTATCTTTAAGACAAGCTTTGTTCAGATCCCTATAATCCATGCAAACTCGCACCTTTCCTCTAGGTTTAGGCATGGGAACTATGTTGGATAGCCACTCAGGGTATGTTGACACCATGATGATGCCTGCTTAAAATTGTTTCACAATATCTTCTTTAACTTTTAAACTCCACTCAGGTTTTAAACGCCTGAGTTTCTGCCTGACTGGCTTGAATCCCTCTTTGATAGGAAGGCGATGAATGATGATGTCAGTGGACAAATTGACCATGTCTTCATGAGACCATGCAAACACATCCTGGAATTTGGTCAATAGAGTAACCATGTTATTCCTTTGGTTTGGAGTAAGGTTCGCACCAATCTGGATTTATTTGGGGTTTTCTGAGATTCCAAGGTTAAAAGAGGTGGTTTGATCAAGATTTGGATTGGGTTTATCTTTGACCCATTCTTTGATCTCCTGAGGTATCGCATACTCCTCTTGTTCAATCTCCATCAAGTCTGAGTCCAACTTTACATCAAAGTTACAGTCCTTGTGAAGAATAGGCACCTCATCAGCAAGTTTAGGCACATTTATCTTTAAAGTCCTGAAACAAAATGCTTTCACTTAATATATGAAATTGTTCAATCATACAAATTGTTAGCATGAAATGACAAAAACAACTGCTAATATTGTACATCAAACGTAAGTAGTTATTACTATCTAAAGGGCAGAGGGAGTGTCAGCCCTTTTTATCCTTGTCGAAAAATGCAAGGAATGTTGCTCCAATTGCCAAGGGTCATGTCCTGGGGGATAGCTATAATGAAGGGGCTATTATTGTCCTCCTTCTCTTGAATGATGACCATGATATCTGGATAATCATCAAATTGGATGTCTTTGTTTATACCCTCCGTATGGATCAGGACGCGCATGTTAAACAAATATCTCTCTATCTCTTGTTTGCGCCTTTGATTCCTTTCTTCCACCTCTAGGTCTGCAATCAGAACTTCTTTTTATTTAACAGGTATCAGCTTAGGAAACAACATGGCTACCACAGTGGCAAGGACCTTTAATAAAGTTCGTACAGGATTATCACCTGTAGGTTTAGGCAGACGTCTTGTAGATGAAGGAAACGATTTATGCTTGTGTGGGTTCCTGTGACCCAGAGGAGTAGCCTAGTCCGATTGTTCCTATCTAGCTGGGAACTTGAATTGGGCACTTGATGCCCGGATGATCCTTTCCTAACCCCTGTGCAGGTTGAAAACCCAAGGATATCATCTCTTAACTTGTCGACATTACCTTGGCAGAAACTCAGGGTTTTAGAGGTGGTTCCCCAATGGTTTGATAGTGAGTGTTGCTCACCTCAAGGGATTAGAAGCTAATAGGCTCAACTTCTGTATTGAAACTGATAAGGGGTATGTCACTTTGAACAGGACACTCTGGCTCAACACTGACAGTGACCAGACTATTGTTGATGATATATTTGAGTTGCTGATGAAGAGTGGATGGGACGGCTCCAGCCATATGAATCCACGATCTTCCCAAAAGTAGGTTGTATCCTGTAGTGATCTTAAGCACTTGGAAGGATATGTAGAATGTATGTGGACCGTATTCCATGGGTAATTCAATCTCTCCGACAGCATTTTGCCAAGATGCATCAAAAGCTTTGATGATTGTATGGCTGCTCCTAATCCTGTTAAGATTGATGCTCATCTTTTCCAATGTGTCATAGGGGAAAATGTTTAGGGATGATCCTCCATCTATCAGCACTCCTCCGACCACATATCCGAAAGACATAACCGCAATGTGCAATGATTTGAAATAAACCATCCCTTCGGGAGGTATGTCATCATCGGTGAAGGATATCACATTGTTATTGAATATGTGATTAACCAGATGATGGAATTTTTCAACATCCACTGTCTTTGGCAAGTGGGATTCTTCTAGTACTTTCAATAAGACCTTCCGGTGATCTTCTGAAGAGAAAACCAACTCCATAATAGAAATCTATTGTGGAGCTTCTTTCAAGCTTTGAACCACCTTGGCTTCATTGTGTCCCATCTTGTGGATGAATTCTTCAATCTTCTCCATGGGCACTTTCCCCTTAGATTTGATGGTAGGCTTCATCACCCGTTGAGGAAGATACAGTGGATTTTCTTTAAACACTGCAGTAGTTGTGTTGGATGTAGATCCTTTAGCCTCTCCATAGTTCTATGGCACTCTCTGAAGGCTGATGACAGGATACTGTGGCCTGAAGGGCAATATGATTGGCTTTGGTGCAACCACTTTCAAAGGGTTTTCAACGCCTTTGAGCTGAATTGGTTGAATTATAAGTGGTGTGGCAGCCAAATCTCCCTTAGTGGATATAACTACTACAACTTCCTTCCATCTTGGAGGAAATGTGTTCCCACTGTTAGATGATACAACGTTATTGTCTGCTATTTGCAAGTCACCACTGTCAATCATGTTTTGAATAAGATGGCGGAGTGCCCAACATTCCTCAGTGTTGTGACCGCGAGTGTGAGAGTGGTATTGACATACTCCATTAGCATCAAACCATTTTGAGCGTGGGTTGACTGGAGGTAGCAGTGCTGTGATTTTTCCCTCATTAATCAGCATCTGTAATATATCTTCCATCAGTTGGCCTAAGTAGGCAAATTCCCTTTTGTTGGTGAAGTCCCAACGGGCTTTAGCTTTTGCTTTTCTGGCAATCTTTTCCTCCTATGTTTCACTTTCTTGAATAAGTGATGGAGTACTGGTGATATGAGAAAGGAGGCTAGCATGCTCCTGACTGAACAACTGATGTGTGACTTGGTGTTGATGAATCACCAATTCTTCCAATTAATTGACTTGTTCGCCAAGAGACTTTAATTCTCGTTCCATCATAAATTAGAACTCTGAATAATCCCATCTGTCGGCATTATCCTTGTTGATTTAGGATGAACCACTCCAATGTTTGAAGTATTTGGAGCTCTCTACACTGCCCCAGTTAATCATGTTAATCTCCTCTTCCTTGTGTTGAGGGAGAGGGTTGTTTTGAACATGTGATTGGTCGGGCTTGGCCACTACAATCTGACCACTATCAATTAAATCCTGGATCTTATGCTTAAGGGCACAACAATTCTGAGTGTCATGGCTTGGAGCTCCAGCATGGTAAACACGCATCTTGCTTGCATTGAAACCCTTTCCACTCGGGTTGGCCGGTGGAAGGAGATGAGTGATTTTCTTCTGATCTGTCAGAAGTTTGAGAATGTTTTTGAGTGAATCCCCTAAGGGTGTGAGCACTCTTGTACGTCTGACTTCTCCACTTCCAGATTGGATAAACTATGCTACGACTTTTAAAAAGGTAAGGTCTTGAATCTTTCCAGATTTCAATCCCATTTCAGCCATTTCTCTATGCTTAATCATTTCTGAGAAATGCTTGCCTATTCCAGCCAGTACCATCTCATAAAATGGAGATTCCTGAATATCTATGAAGGTCATCACCATTTCAGACTCAGTCATAGAGGGGATAACTTGAGTAGCCAGACGCCTCCATCTTTGGGCATACTCTCTAAAAGACTCATTAACCTATTTTTTAACCTTGGTATTTTGATACTGGTCTAGAGCCATCTGCATTTGAAAGCTGTATTAACTGAGGAAAGCATGGGCAAACTCTTCCCATCTGTGAATTTTGGAGTTATCCAATATGGTGTACTATGCTCTGTCTTCTGCAGTCAGACTCTTCTAAAATAGGTGCATTCTGAGCTTCTCATTCTCGGCATAGGATCTGAGCTCTCCAATTAATACCTTTAAGTGGGTATAAGGATCTCCCAATCCATCATATTTCTCAAAATTAGGAGTGTTCAATTTTTCCGAATAATGAACCCCGGGGAAGATACAAAGGTCTGAATATGAAACACTCACATGTGTGCCAATCCCTTTGATGGACCGAATGATCTCTTTTATTTGTAAAACCTTCTTCCTAATATCACCGGTGTCTTGATCTTCTTTAAGATGAGTGATTTTAGGGGTGTTGTTGGTCTTATCAGACTGTGACTCGGGTACTGGAACTTCTTTATCTGGACCCTGGGTTCCCCCATGTGCAGAGGATTCTATGTGGATGGGTATTTGTGGAACTTGAGTTGACTTGTGTAATTCTTTGAGCAGAACAGCTAACTCTGTGATTTGATTGCTTAATCCTTTGAACTCCTCGCAAGAGATAGGAGTAGGATTAGACTGTCCAGATGTAGCCATGTTTGGCTGTAGGCTTAGTGCATTTTTAGACTTTGAACGGGTAACTTGAGAAATTGCTTCCCTACAAAAAGACTTAAGTAGTTTAGTCATAAGGAAACGTGGCAATGTTACATGCTATGTGATGTGTCCATTTTTTAGGAGTATTACCCTGCAAAACGAATGTCAGTTGTTTTAATGACAGGATAACATGACAGGTTTTGATATGAAAAGGAATGCATGTTCACATAATCTTTTATATTTTCTATTACATTGAGATTGACATGGAAATGAAATTATAAATAATTGAAATTATAAGTAATTGAAATTATAAGGTATAAAGAGACTTCCCTCAGCGTTTGGCTTATCAGAGGTTGGCCTATCTTATGATACTCTCATGGCTTTTTGGCATGAAGGTTCCCAGATCATCGCAATTTACTCGACGAGAAGTTAATCCGATCTTTTAACTAGAGCGAATCTGGGTGGTGCCTTTCCTGAGCCTCATTGGAATTAGTCTCCCTACGAGTGCAGTAATCAAACACCGACAGAATAGCTTCCTTGTGGAGGGACCACACAACATACATTCACATACATCGCGTCTCACTATATGCAAATGATGACATGTGTGAAGCACTAATATCACAGGAAGATATGGTGCGAAGCACTAAATGCAGTAAGTAAAGCATTAATATATATTCATTCAAATGTAAATGCAACATCCACACACAAGCAGATAAAAGTTTTGAAAAGCTTTGAATAGCGGCTTAAGCCCTCTTACTAGATGTCCCTAGCAGAGTCGCCACATGTCGACATCGGAATTTTTATTTGTCCCTTTCTGTTTTTTTTCTTTTGGTGTTCTCATGTTAGGTGATATTTGAAATTAGTATGCACACAAGCGAATAATGTTTGATGATAAAGCATATACTTTGTAACAATCTTATTCATGTATTAATAAAAAGTATTAATTTATTAAAGGCTTTTAATTATCTACATGGTGATATTTTATAATATGTGATAAACCCATAGTTTTAAGCAATGCTTTTAGAATAATGATGATGATCATTCTAATGAGATCTAAATTCTTAGAAAGCTTAAAACTAAAATAGTTCCCAATTGTTGGATTACTAAATTGGGGATTAATGAATCCGCATAGATTGGTACATACGTTGTTTGCTCATTGGATGAGGATGATTGATCTCATGATCATTTGTGTGGAGACATTAAAGCAAGTATGTAGGTGCTTATTAAAGAATAAGTACACTGAACGTGGCTCGCTAAGGAATACCTAATGGAGTTTTACTTGCATGTTAATATGAATTCATGTAGTGATAGTAGTACAAGTGATCCTTGGACTTGAGGTCATCATAATATCGTGTGTATGATGAGTTATACTTTGACTTATTCCTTAAAACCCTTAGGTTATATAAAAGGGTATGCTTGAGTATAATAAGTTGTACATGAAGATAATGTATGATAAATAAAGAATCTACCGCTTCTAGTAAAAGAAGAGAAATGTCCTATATGATTCGATAAATGACAACTTAGTAGTCCTTGGCCAAGGCGGAATAAAATTAGAAAGGAGTTTCTAATTTGCATTATTTGGAATTGAGCATTTAAGAGTTGAAATACATATAATTAAATAAAATAAGACTTGACAGTAATTCCATGTCTTATATTTAATTGGGATATTGTATGGTGGAAGGATTAAATTGTACGGTAACTATTTACTCAAAGGTTCTTTTATGATTAATGTTAAAATCTATATTATCTGGAAAGTCGTTGATCACTTGGGAGGCTTATCCCTATTGTAGAATAAATATTATTTATTTAAATAAATTAATAGTTTAATTTATTTATTTAAATAAGATTAGAATTATTCTAATTGATTTATTAACAATCGGTTTAATATGGAGAACCTAAAGGGTCACACCATAAAAGGAAGAATAATTATTTAAGAAGTTAATGACATAATCGTAATAATAAATTAAGTATATTTAATTTAATCTATGGTGATAGAATAAATTAAATAGCTTAATATTATTATTTAATATTTTGGAAATATTAAATATAAATTAATAAGAGGAGTCTTATTATTATTATTTAATTCCTAAAGGAGTTTTGAAATTAATTAATAAAAGTACTCTCATATATTCTAATAAGATTAGGAGGCTAATTAATTAAAAGAGTTTAATTAATTATTCTTAATTAGATTGGGAGCATAATTAATTAGAGGAATTTAATTAATTAAAATAAAACATAATTCCATAATTATTCAGGAGGGTTGCCCACATCTATAAATAAGAGGAGTCTTATTATGGGTGTAGTTTGTTGTTGACTTTTTCACAACAGACGTGATTCCAATTGTTGGAAAGTACGTCCTTTTTCTGTGAGAGGTAGAAAAACAAGGGTTTTGCCAAATACCCTTCTTCTTGAATACTTCTTCTTCCTTGGTGGATCACCTCTAGATGTCAAACACTTGGGTGGCTAACGTTGATCAAATGAAGGAACCCAACCCGGTGGATTCAAGTTACACAAAAAAGATTTGGAGGTGAACTTGTGTCTGAGGAAGCTCGAATCTTCAAGAGTATGATTCTCGTCCTTTATTTTTCGTTTAATTAATAATTGTGCATAAAGGATGATCCAGGTATATGGTTTGTAAAAAATTTAAACTCTGATTTTCATGCTTCCGCTTATTTTGTGCAATTTGATTGCGTTCATGAATCTTACAAACCTAACAGTGGTATCAGAGCCAAACCTTTATGTGAATTATTAATTGTTTTAATTTGATATGTATATTGATATGTGTTTAGAATGATTTAATTGGGCATAATTTTGTTGTATAAAATTTATTTTAAAAAAAAACAAAAAACAAAATGAAAATCGAAAGCTGTTTTTATAAAATCAGTAATCCCCATTATTATTATTTTTTCCTTTCCCATTCGCAGTCTATCTATGATATATATATATATATATATATATATATATATATATATATATATATATATATATATAATCTAAGGAAATTTGTTAACAGGAAGCTTATCTAACCGTGACTTAACAGGAAGCTTATATATATATATACTCGCGAATTTGTTAAGGGAGATTTAAGGAAATTATTGCTGATGATTCCTTAAGTCATGGGCTTGGTTAATATAATATATATATATATATAATTAAAATAAAAAATTTATTTTATTCTTAAAATAAAAAAGTTTATTTTAATCTAAAAATAAAAGGTTTATTTTAATTCTAAAATTGGATTTCATGCTAACTAATTAGAGTTGGAATTGAATTCCATGATAACTAATTGGAGTTGAAATTGGATTCTTTGTTTTCTTAAATAAAGGAGTTTATTTAGATATGAAATAAGATTTCATAGTATTCAAAATAAAGGAGTTTATTTGTGAATAGGAAAGAGAATCTGTATTTCCTTAAATATAGGAGTTTATTTAGATATGAAATGAGATTTCATATTATTCAAAATAAAGGAGTTTATAGAATTCATGTTTCCTTTAATAAAGGAGTTTTTTCCTTGGAATTGGATTCCATAATTAATTAAAAAATTGAGTTTATTTTAATTAAAATTTTGATTAAAATAAAATTATTTATTTTATTCAAAATAGGATAATTTAAAATAAAAGAGGTTTATTTTGATTTAAATTTGAATTAAAATAAAAGAGTTTATTTTGATTCAAAATTAGATTTTATACTAAGTAAATTTGCCCATTAAATGATATCAATATATATATTGAATGATTATTATTAATGAGATGAATTTATTTATTGATGCATATGTAGATGTGTATGAAAGTAAATGAGATTTATTATGGAATATTAATCAATGTGATTTGATTTTATTTAATTTAGTTGGATGCATGAATGTATATGTTTTATTAAATGGGGTCTGCGTACCCCGTCTTCTATAATTTTTTCTTAATGTAAATTCTAACTCTCTCTTATGTACTTCCCCTTGACTGTTGATCAAAGTTTCTATTTATTTTAAATAATTTTGTAATAGAAATAGTTAGATTTAATTTTGAAGAATTGGAGATCAAGGAGCAAGGAGCGCTTGAAGACCCATTTGTAATGGAGCCCGGGTTTAAATGTAATAGTTATATTTAAATATTAATTCTTTCACCCCTAGGTTTGACCTTTTGGTTTACTTGGTGGCTCTAGTGAACCAAACTAGAATAAAGTTCATAATCAATCCGGGTAGAATATAGTATTCTATATGTGCATTCGTATATTATATATATATATATATATATATATATGTGTGTGTGTGTGTGTGTGTGTGTGTGTGTGTGTGCATGCGCTAAACAAGATGAGACAAATTAATAACAAAACCCTCAAATAAATTATATTAAGTTGTAACGTTCAAAGATATTTGGAATATCGAACATCGCCTTATACCATGATAAAAATAATAGAGTATCAATTAATTATTATAAGTTTATTGAGTCACCACAAGGCTTATCTTAATTCTTTGAGATGTTAATTTTATCACATTTGATGCTTATAAAGAAAATTGAACAATATTGTTTTGTTGTGTCACCACAAGAACAATATTTTTCTTTTTTGAATATACGGAGTGCTAGGTTGGCCTTAACTTGGATAATTATAATTCAGATGTGCCACCACTTGATCAAAATAATCGAAGAGGCAAAATATAAGGAGTTGCATAGTTGATGTAATTGACAAGAGTTGTCTACCTATTTATTTATATATAATTTTTTTGTAAAGCCCCTAAACTCGGGTACTTAAAACCCGAACTCAGTGCTTCACGATACCATTTCTATGAGTGGAATAATACTAATAATAATAAACAATAATATAAATATTAAACTTGATTTACATAACTATCAAAGTCTAGCTCCCAAGTACGTAACCTTTAATCATTCTTTACAGTACATGATAATAAATATATAACATTATCTTAATAATACTAAACTATCCGACAAGATAACATTGAAATCATTCAGCAACCTTTTCCTTTCCCTTGTTTCTAGCAGAGCCTTCAGATTGCTCGCACTTAGCTGAAAACATTTAAATTAAGCAAGGATGAGCATTTGAGTGCCCAACAAGTAATAACAATTATATATATATAAGCTGAAAGAATTTAAATGTTTTCTTTATACTACCCTTCTACAACAAATTAATAGTTGTGAAGTAATCTAAACCGATAATAATAACATAACAACCCTCTTTCAAAATTTTGAAACTACGTACTGACTATAAATAGGGTTAAGGGGACATACTATGAACATTGTTTTCATTTTCGAAAAGGTTAAACAGAACTTCATCTGTAAACCATCATAACTTACGGGCACGGGGGTGATCAGCCCGTTGTACCCTGTATTGATCAACATTGCATTTAAGAACGATAGGATCGTTCACTCTGCCCGCCTTGGGCGCATAAAGTTTTCCCGTGTAAGGGATGTTCATACTTGTCGGGGTTCCAAACCAAAGCAATTCGGTTGGATAATAATAAGGTTTCATCTTGTTCAACAATAAGCTATAATTAAACATATATATATATATATATATATATACGGGTATTTAACAAAGGTGTATCAACATGTGGTTAAATGCAATGATTATCCAAGTGGGGACACTTGTATAACCATTTATAGAAATAATCGAACAGAATATATACCTGAATTACCATATACTAACATGTTGATAATCAATGAGCGTATATAATATAGGGCTAATAATGCATGCGATAATAATATAATTAAAAAACATTCTTACTCATGTCCATTGAATAAAAAAAAATGCAAAGGTAGGATACTTGCGATCATACCGCTATACAATCTGTGACTTAGTTTAATCTTTTATATCACGACCTATCATTAATCAGATTATTCGTTCGATTAGAACAATATACTATAACATATAGTACTGCATTTCACAGTCAGCACATAATCTAATCACATTATCACACATGTTCAACAGTCATTGCATCACAAACAAACATTAATAAAGTCAAAATATCTAAGTCTAGGTCAATTTCTGAAATATGTCGGTGTACCGACAACTTTATCGGGTAATTATCGAGTCTATGACTATATTCCAACGTTCAATATCCGTAAGTATCAGTCATATTATTTTAAATGACTTAATAAATATTTATTAATTTATCATGAATTTTCAAACACTGAAATCATTATTAAATGATTTAAATATCAAATAATTCTATTATCATTTAATTATTATTAAACTATTAATAATACTTTTATTCATTTACCAATAGTATTAATATTTTATTCATTAACTAATATTATTAATCTTGATATTATTTAATTCACCTCTTAGTATTATTAGTTCGCTAATAATATTTTATTCGCTTACTAATTATTAACAACTTAATAATATTTTAATATTTTACTAATATTATTAATCCTCTTAATAATATTTTAATCATGCATTAATATTATTACTTTAATAATATCTTACTTATAATACTTTCATTCATTTACCAATAGTATTAATATTTTATTCATTTACTAATATTATTAATCATTTAATAATATTTAATTCCTTTACTAATATTATTGCATTAATAACATTTTATTTAATCTAAGTATATTATTATTTACTTAATAATATTTTAATCATCCAATAATACTTTAATTTAATATTATTAATCTTTTAATAATATTTTAATCTAAGATTAATATTTTAATCTAATATTATTAATCCTTTAATAATACTTTAATCATTTATTAATATTTTAAATCAAATATGATTAATCATTTAATAATATTTTAATAAAGTTTTAATCTTAATATTTTTATTTACTTAACAATATCATATTCTAATATTATTAATATCATAATAACATTTTAATAATTTATTAGATCAATAAACAATTTATTTTAATTGTTCAAACTTTATAAAACCATTTATTTAGTATCCATAAAAGATCATAAATAATATTTTTTATTATAATATACCAAAATGCCCTAAAATAGTCATAATATTATATATTAGGAGTATTCAAGCATTAAAATTATATTTTTCTTATTTAAGACATCCCTTAACTATTTATTTTCTTTTATTCATAACTTAATCATTTTTAGGAAAAATACCAAACTGATTTCAAAAATTCGCAGCTTCTGTATTTTGACAGAATATGAACCCACAAGGATCCCCAAATATTTCTGGAATTTTAGAAAATGATCTAGTATTTTTAAAGTTCCCAAAACACTCGGATTTTCCTTCATTTTTAATAAATTGAGTTTTGTTCAGAAACATCTGCAATTTTCAGGGTATGCTCTCCTAACATATATGAATCTACTGTAAAAATTTCGGAATTTTCCAGTGTATACACAGTGAGATATTTGAAGGTAAAGTTTTAGGAGTCCTTTACGAAAATAGTCATTACACACAATCTATAACTCGAAACGTGTCCGTTCTTTTTCCTACATGTAGATAACTTCTCAAGGTACCTCTGTGAAGTTTCCCAAATTTTTAAGGGACATGAAACTGTCCGAAACAGACCCAAGAAAAATAGGATAAAAGCTATTTTAGGGTTTTTGAACCCTTAACATTCCAAGTAAATTTGTTTTTGGGAAATCATTTCAAAGGTTTCAAAACTTGCTAGATTTGTGTTCTATCACTTGGGTTTACTAGATAACGCATGTATCTAGCACCCCCCCCCCCCCCCCCTTCGACGGATCACAAATCTAAGTTGGAAAACTTGAGTTACACAAGATTTAGTAGAAGAAAACAAGAGTTTTCACCCTTGGAGAATATATGCTCATATTTTTCCTCTAAGCCTTTGATCTAACACTCAAGATACTTAGTTCCATACATGATGATATGTAGGACTAGGGTATCTTGAGTACTTGTTCATAACCCCAACAAAACTCTAGCTAAAAATACAAAGTAGAAGAAGAAGATGAAGATGAAGATTAGGTTATACCTTGATTTAGTGGCAACCTTCCTTGATTTACCAAAGTAGAGTATAAGCTTAGGGTGCATAAACAAACTAGCACACCTCTCTCTCTCTCACTAAACCGAACCCTCTCTCTCTTTTCTCTCTTTGAAGTTTGCTAGCTTGGGAGAAAAGAAGAAGAAAGAGAATAAGAGAAATGCAAATGATCTAGCAAATGAATGGGGTGATTAACTAATATCCCCCATAATTTTATTGTCCTTTGGATAAAAGGCTTCACCTTATCTCTTCCAAATGAGCCTAATCATGTGATTAAAACAGAATAATACAGAAAATCTTTTTATATAAAACAGAATACTTTTATAAAGTTATTCTATAAATAGAATATATTATATTCTATTATGCGTAGTGTTGCGTAGTTATACGCATAGTGTTTTGCATAGCAAAATCTTTTTATATAAAATGTAATACTTTTATAAAGCTATCTCATTTTATTAGACAATAATTAGAATATATTATATTTTATTATGCATCGTGTTTGCATAGTGTTTGCATAGTAAAATCTTTTATAAAGTTATTAGTTTTATTAGATTATAAATAGAATATATTATATTTTATTTAAAAGATTTTGCTTTAAATATGGACCAAATCAGATTAAAGTAAATCAATCTGGACCGTTCATGAGTTAGTTACTATGCAGTCCATTTTCTATAAATAGAAGCTCATTCCTTCATTATTTTCTTACGAATTCACTGAAACTCTAGAGAGGGAAAATTATAGAGAGAAAGAAGAAAAGATTTACGCTACTTAACTACTCTTATATTCTCGCTTTTTTATGGTAAGGGGTGTTATTCTTTCTTATTCATGAAGAGAACTGTTGTTATTCTATTTCTTATTATTACGTTGGAATAACTTTTGTATCTACGCTATCTACCCTATACTTGGTGACATTCTTCTATTATTCATTTGGAACATCACATGCATGTGTTTTACTTTCGGACTGGTTAAAATCTTTATTATTATTCCGTTGGAACATCCTCATGTACGTATGTTTTACACCGACTGGTTCTATCTTATTATTATTACATTGGAACAACTCATGCATGTGTTTTACACCGGACTGGTTCCGCTCTTTATTATTCTTTGAACATCCCGCTTGCAAATTTTGCCCGACACGGTTCCGTTATTATTATTCTGTTGGAATAACTTTGTCTATGTGAAGTCTGCATGCATGGTGATTTCTTTTGTTATTCCATTCTTTATTATACTCAGTTGGTTAAAGTTTTGACTTCTATACTCCATGAAATTAGTAGAATATCCTTGATATTTGCGCTTCATCCAGTATCCTTTCATGGAAATATTCTTCTGATCATTCTTGAATTTTACTCTACAAAACAGTATCATGTTGACAATTTGGACGTTAATAATTCCGGGATAAAATAATTCTTGAACTTGTTTTATTGAATTCTTATATCATTGTCATCATCCTCATGTTTATATTTTGTTGAAAGTCATCTGTGGCATGTAGTGCATAGATGGACTTGGTATGATTATGACCAGGGATTATTCGGTGTATTCATGACCGTAATGTTACAAATGATGTGGTAAAAGTTCTCATTGGCCCGTAGTGTATTGATGGACAGTTGTCGGCATGATCATGACCATTAATGAATACACAAATATTCTTGGCCAGTAGTGCATGGATAATTATGGTCGTGATACTAAAGAATATCCTTGGCCGTAGTGCGGTGATTCGATGATGTGGAATATTTATTAAGTTTGTCTCGTGATAATAGTGATGAAAAACCTTTTAATCATAAAAAATAGTAGATTTTATTTTCTACTTGACTCTTTTAATGGATTGCTTGTTCTCAATTGCAGCTAAACTTGATGTCTATTATATTTTATCGGTTTAACATTGTTGGAGACTAATGATAATTTATTCTGCGTTATCTTAGTCATAATATTTCTTCTTCGGGCTAGTTGAGCTCACCCTTCCTTTCACCGTTCTCTTGAAATGAGAATATATAGCCGGGACGAGTCGGGGAGCGGAGTGATGGTCCACGAGGATAGCATTAGTAGTCCTCACTATTACGTGAAATAGTGTGATAATAATTGTAATGAGGACTCCTTTTGAGTTTGTATAATCTCTAGTAGATAATATTTGTATTCAAACTCACATTTTATGTTTTGTCGTATTATACCACGGCAGTTGTATTAATAAGTTATATTTGAATTACATACCATGTATCGGCGACCCAAGATGGGTGATGTATACCTAATTTTGGGGCGTCACGGTTGGTATCAAAGCTTAGGGATATAATCCACAGCTAAGATGTGAGACTAGAACTAGGAGGGAGGCGAGGCGGGAATTCCTTCATTAGTATGACCTACTTAAATTTATTTTGTATTTAAATTGGTTGGTCGAGTTTAGAGATATTATGTTACATGTCAATTAACCTTTGTTTTGTGGCGATGTCTGAAAATGACATCCAAAAATGTTGAGAATAGCAATGGAGCACAAGAGACCGTTGAGTCTCCACATATCAATAATCGGGGAGAATGTGCATCGAAGGCGACAATCCTTATGCAAACAACAACACCGACCAAATAATGAATGATGGATTATTCGGAGGCTTTATGCAATTCATGCAACAAAGAAAGTAGAGGCGGCTCTTGTCCAAAATATAGGTGGAAACAATTGAAAACTCTCGGTGATCACCGCTAAACAGCTCATCAGGAGCTGGGACCACCGGAGTTTAAGGCGAGAAGCTAAAACCACTTATAAGCGGAAGCATGGATAAAGCAGATCACCAAGATATTTGATGTCTTGGGATGCTCCGAGGAGCAAAAGGTTCCCTTTGCCGCCTTTATGTTGCGCGGAGAGGCAGATTATTGGTGGGAATCGGTAAAACGTACTCAACCTACCGTACTGAAGATGTCTTGGGAGAAGTTCCAAGAGCTGTTCAACGACAAATACTTTCTCGAAAGTATTTGTCATATGAAGGAGGTAGAGTTTGTCAAATTGGAGCAAAACAATATGAGCGTGTCGCAATACGAGACAAAATATGCGGAGTTATCCCGGTTTGCGTCCCACTTGGTGGATAATGAAGAGAGAATGGCACAAATGTTTTTAAGAGGTTTGAAGCCGGAGATACGTCAACATCTTATTTCTCATAAACTGTGTTTGTATTTAGATGTTGTAAATAGGGCTCAGTTGGTGGAGCGCGATAACGAGTCAACACAACCAAAAGAGAGCAGCCGCCAAAATGATAATATCAGTGAGATCAGTCATCGAAGCGGTGACAACAAGCGTGGAGGGAATCAACAGACCAGAAATGGTAACCACTTCGGTGGTAATCAGGACCAACACAATAAGAATGGACATTTCAAGAAGAGGAGATTCAACAATGATAGAAAGACGTCATCACTAGCACCTGTTGTTAAGGAAGGAGAAAGACCACCTATCATATGCTTTAAATGCGGAGGGGAGGGACACATCAGTCCAAATTGTGCGATCCCATCCAAAGCATGTTATAATTGTGGAAGAGAAGGTCACTTAGCCCGATATTGTCGTTCACCGAAGACAAATTCAGCTAGGATGGAGGCACCAAAGGTTTGTCCCGGAAAAAGTCAAAGCCAGTAGTCTGAGGGAGGCGTTTGTTGTGACCTCCCAGAAAGCAAGGAACCCGAATGAGGTCATCACGGGTAAGCTTATCATAAACTCTAGCGAAGTCTACACTTTATTTGATACCGGTTCTACCCATTCTTTTATTTCTCCTACTTGCGCTCAACGATTAAATTTCACTCCGGAGTAATTAGACTTTGACTTATCTGTGGAAACTCCGTTGGGAGAAACCTTCATTACATCCACGGTTTATAAGTCTTGTTTGGTTCAAGTTGGTAACCACACATTACCTGTCGATCTTATTGCATTAAAAATACTTGCATTTGATGTAATTCTAGGGATTGATTGGTTAACTACTCATCATGCAAAAATTGATTTTTTTCGTAAGGTTGTTAGCTTTCATATTCCTAATCGACCTATTATGCGAATTCAAGCAACCAACCCATTAAAATCAATCACTGTCATCTCAAGCCATAAAGCTATTCGTTTATTGAAAAATGGATGTCAAGCTTTCTTAGCTCATGTCACAGATCTAAACAAAAATACGTCAGTTTTGAATAATATTTCTATTGTTAATGAATTTCCTGACGTATTCCCTGACGAACTTCCTGGCCTACCCCCAGAGCGTGAAATTGAATTTTGTATCGACCTTGAACCCGTTTCAAAACCCATTTCTAAATCCCCATATCGAATGGCTCCTATTGAACTTCAGGAGTTAAAAACTCAACTGTAGGAATTGTTAGACATTGGCTTTATTCATCCTAGTACTTCTCCTTGGGGTGCTCCTGTTCTATTCGTGAAGAAGAAAGATGGGAGTATGCAACTTTGTATTGATTATCGGGAGTTGAATCATGTCACCATCAAAAATAGGTACCCATTGACACGTATTGATGACCTGTTTGACAAGTTGCAAGGAGCCAAATTCTTTTCAAAGATTGATCTTAGATTAGGATATCACCAATTAAAGATTAGAACCAAGTGACATTCCAAAGACGGCTTTCAAAACTTCGATGCGGGCATTATGAATTCCTAGTCATGTCCTTTGGATTGACTAATGCTCTGTTGCCTTCATGGATATGATGAACCGAGTATTCAAGGAATATTTGGATCACTTTGTGGTCGTCTTTATTGATGACATCCTCATATATTCCAAAACCCATGAAGATCATGAAAGCAACACTTGAGGTGATACTCCAAAAAGCTTCGTGAATATAAGCTTTATGCCAAGTTAAAGAAATGCGAGTTACGGCGAGGAAGTAGCATTCCTTGGGCACGTGGTATCAAGTCATGGAATATCTGTTGACCCAAAGAAAGATTGAAGCTATTCAAAGCTGGGAGCAACCTAAATCGGTGACCGAAGTATGTAGCTTTCTTGGCTTAGCTGGTTATTATCGGAGATTCATAGAAGGGTTTTCTCGAATCGCTACTCCACTAACTCAGCTGACTTGGAAAGATACAAAGTTCGGTTGGAGCGATGAATGTGAGAAGAGTTTTCAAGAACTCAAGAGGAGACTCATTTCAAAGACTGTTACGACAATACCATCCTGGTTCGGAGGATTTGTCATCTCTGATGATGCTTCGGGCAAAGGTTAGGATGTGTTCTCATGCAACATGGGAAAGTCATAGCCTATGCCTCACGACAACTCAAAGAATATGAGAGGAATTATCCTACTCATGATCTAGAGTTAGCGGTATTATCTTCGCACTAAAGATTTGGAGGCATTACTTGTATGGGGAGAAAGTGGAGATCTTTACGGATCATAAAAGCCTCAAATATTTCTTCACTCAAAAGGAACTCAACATGCGACAACGACGTTGGCTTGAACTGTTGAAAGATTATGATCATACTATCCAATACCATCCTAGAAAAGCGAACGTGGTAGCTGACGCATTGAGTAGAAGATCATATGCGGGTACGAGTGCAATATTGTCAACGCAAAGGCCCATTTTGTATGACTTGCAAAGGATGGAGATAGAGATAAAGACTCCAGGGACTCACGTGATGATGGCAAATATGCGAGTAGAACCGACTTTAATTGATAAAATTAAAGTCGCTTTCAAATTCTGATCCGGAGTGATGATCGTATGAGGAAGAAAGTGCAAGAAGGTGCGATGCCGGAAGTAAGAATCGATGAAGAAGGAATACTTCGAGTCAACTCCAGACTTTGTGTTCCTAACGACCCTAATTTAAAGTATAAAATCATGATGGAGGCGCACAACACATTGTTTGCAATCCATCCTGGGAGGCATAGATGCGATTTGGGTCATTGTTGATAGATTGACCAAGTCTGCTCACTTCTTACCAATACGAGAAACTTATACACTTGAACGTCTTGCTCGCATGTACATAAATGAGATTGTAAGAGTGCATGGTATGCCAGTATCCATAGTTTCTGATCGAGACCCAAGACTCACTTCACGATTTTGGGTTAGTTTGCAAAAAGCTATGGGCACGGATTTACGATTTAGTTTGGCATATCATCCTCAAACGGATGGACAGTCAGAGAGGACTATTCAAACTCTTGAAGTTATATTAAGACTCTGTGTCCTTGATTTCAAGGGAAGTTGGGACAAGTTCTTACCATTGGTGGAGTTTTCCTACAACAACAGTTATCAAGCAAGTATTGGCATGGCTCCATTCGAGCGTTGTATGGAAGAAAGTGTCGTTCTCCCAGTATCTTTGGGATGAGGTGGTTGAAGCAACGTTGTTGGGGCCGGGAGTTGATACGCATAACTACTTTAAAGATTCAAACGATCCGACAACGTATAAAAACCTCACAAGATCGACAAAAGAGTTATCTTGATCTTCATCGAAAGGGCGTGGAATTCGATATAGGAGATCATGTGTTGTTACGTGTTGCTCCATGGAAAGGAGTTACGAGATTTGGAAAGAGAGGAAAGCTCAATCCTCGATTCATTGGCCCATTTTTAATCCTCGATTGAGTAGGGACTGTAGCCTATAGACTTACTTTACCGCCAAGTATGTCTCATGTTCATAACGTTTTTCATGTATCCATGTTACGTAAATATGTGAAAGACCCGAACCACATTATTGAGTTGGAACCGAACGAAATAGCGGAAGATTTGACGTATGAAGAGGTTCCTGTTCAAATATTGGATAAGAAGGAACATATTTTACGCTCCAAGGTTATACCTCAAGTCAAAGTGTTATGGAGGAACCACGATGTTGAGGAAATGAACTGGGAGTTAGAATCTGAAATGAAATCAAGGTATCCTTACCTCTTCGACATACCAGGTACGTACCCTAATTTCGAGGGCGAAATTTCATAAGAAGGGGAGATTGTAAAACCCCAACTTTTTGAATAAAGATGAATTTTCTATAAATATTATTTTTGAATATTATGGAGTGAAATTGATATAATAGTTGTGGGTAATATTTATAAATTTTGCAAAGTATGCAAGTTGTTATATAATATTCGATTGGTTAGGGAATATTCGCTTTTAACGGGAAATATTAGTACAACGCACAATCATTGGTGGACCGCATGATGGAATTATTGTCCATTGAGAAAACGACAAAAATACTTTATGAAAATAACGGCGGAAGTTTTACTGTTAATCGTTGAAACACCCTTAAGTGTTAAAAAATAAAGATGTCTGCTGTGGTTTGCATAGTAGCACACGGTATTGATTATTGATGCTTACGTGATAAGTTACTCAGTTTTTTGTTGGTATTATTAATGTAATAATACGAAAAATCTTTTATATAAAATGAATACTTTTATAAAGTTATTCTATAAATAGAATATATTATATTCTATTATGCATAGTGTTTTGCATTGTAAAATCTTTTTATATAAAAATGTAATAATTTTATAAAGCTATCTGCTTTTTATTAGACAATAATTAGAATATATTATATTTTATTATGCATAGTGTTTGTATAGTGCATGCATAGTGTTTGTATAGTAAAATCTTTTATAAAGTTATTCGTTTTATTAGATTATAAATAGAATATATTATATTTTATTTAAAAGATTTTGCTTTAAATATGGACCATCAGATTAAAGTAAATCAATCTGGACCGTTCATGAGTTAGTTACTATGCAGTCCATTTTCTATAAATAGAAGCTCATTCCTTCATTGTTTTCTTACGAATTCACTTAAATTCTAGAGAGAGAAAATTATAAAGAGAAAGAAGAAAAGATTTCTGCTACTTAACTACTCTTATATTCAGTTCTTTTACGTAAGGGGTGTTATTCTTTCTTATTCATGAAGAGAACTGTTGTTATTCCATTTCTTATTATCCTGTTGGAATAACCTGTATACACGGTCTACCCTATACTTGGTGACATTCTTCTATTATTACATTGGAACATCCTCATGCATGTGTTTTACACCTACATGGTTCCGTCTTTATTATTATTCCGTTGGAACATCTTGTGCGTATGTTTTTACACCGGACACAGTTCCGTCTTATTATTATTACATTGGAACATCTTGTGCATGTTTTTACAATCGACCTAGTTCCGCTCTTTATTATTCTGTTGGAACATCCTATCGGTGAAAATTTTGTCTAACTTTGGTTCCGTTATTATTATTACATTGGAATAACTCGTCTATCTGATAATCTGCATGCATGGTGATTTCTTTTGTTATTCCATTCTTTTTTATACTCAGTTGGTTAATGTTTTGACTTCTATACTCCATGAAATTAGAAGAATATCCTTGATATTTGCGCTTCATCCAGTATCTTTTCATGGAAATATTCTTCTGATCATTCTTGAATTTTACTCTACAAAACATTATCATGTTGACAATTTGGACGTTAATAATTCCTGGATAAAATAATTCTTGAACTTGTTTTATTGAATTCTTATATCATTGTCATCATCCTCATGTTTATATTTTGTTGAAAGTTATATGTGGCCTGTAGTGCATAGATGGACTTTGTAATAACCGTAAATTTTATGATTTAATATTAATATTTATATAAATAGAGCCTGTGATTATTTATTTTTTTAAATGCTTGCATGGCATGAGGTGAGTAACTTAATTGAATTAATTGAACTTTTAATAATTGATAAGATGTGGAGAATTATGATAGGTTTATGAATGTCTTGTGTGACACAATGATGGAATCAGTGAGGAATAAATTAAAGAAGGAATTCATTACTAAGTAATAGATGACAATATGAGAGGTGGTACATAATTAATTTATTTAATTATAATAAATCATTGAATTGGTTTGAAAGCTTGTCTGGATGAACTAAATCTTTTTATTATTATTTAAGTGAGTAACTTAAATTATGTAAAATAACCCAACTTATTAATAATTATTAAGGTGGTGTATAATTTAGTGTTATTTGGGTAAATTAAATTAATTAATCTGCTGCCATAGTAATTAAATATTTACATAATAGAACCTAGCCATGGGAATTTTACACCCATTAATTTCGGCAGCCATGTGAATTCTACCTACCCAGTTGATTTTTTTTTTTTGCAGACATGTAAAGTCTTATTCACTCACTTTTTGGCAGCCAAGTACTAGTAGCAACTAAGTTGATGGTAGGTAAATTTAGCCAAGAGGATTTGGACCCAACCTTATAATTGGTAACCACTCATTTTAAATGACCTTTAGAAATTTACCATTTTCTAATGACAAGAAAAATGTGGCGACTTTATGAAAATTTTCCACCCATTAAATTTTTCTAATGACTAGTACATAGGTAGCAACTTTGTTGGTTGTAAAGTGAAATAATTCTAACAAGCTAAGTTCTAGTGAATTGGGTATTACCCATAAATGAGACCATCATTTTAGAACCTTTGTATCCAAGAGAAAAGGGGAGCTTGCGTATGCTTTTTCTTGGTTGTTGGCAGTACATGGACATGTGGGATGGGATGTATTAGAGTACTAGGGCTGCTATAAAGTTATGTAGGGGATGGCCATGAGTACTTTAATTAATTTATGCACTTTTCTTTTAGTATACATATAAACCCCTTGCTCTAGTTGTTCTTTACAAAAAGAAAAAAAACACAACAAGAACCAAGTAGAGAATGTGGTGTTCGGCAGCAGTAGCTTTCATCTTGGCAACCAATTCTTTTTCTTCAAGCTAAGGTATATAGAAAAATTAGTTAAATAAAATTCTTTCCATTTAAATTCTAGCACACTTTTTCTTCTTTTTGAAGTAATGTGGATATTTTGTGTTGCTTGTAAATTAGTATGCTAAATTAAATGTGTGCATGCTAAATTAATATTTACTATGTGCTTCAAAATAAATAAATTAATTTGCATGAATGCATAATGATTTTCATAGTGGAAGAAAAAAAAAACTCAAAGCATGTATAGGAAGAAGAAAGAAGGCTGCGTGTGTGTATAATTTGGGTGATTCATGATTTGGTTTGGCTTTATGGTTACTGCTAGGCATGAACAAAAAAAAAGCAAGCAATCAAGTAATTGATGTGATGGTAAGGAGCGGGTAGGTGTACCTATTAAGGGTGATATATGTGATTTTTATTTTGTGTATAAAAGTGCTGCCTTATTTTTATTTTTTGGCTAATTTCGGTTGTTAGTGGTGCAAGAAAATTTGTTGTACTTATGCAATAATTTTGGTGGCTACATGTTCTTATTAAATGAGTTGCTATGCATGAGAATTTCAAGTCTTTTAGCCTTATTTATTAAGTATTCTTGGATAGTAAAATGTGGGCAATGTGAAGATTTAGAAGACTTTATAGCAAACACATTTTATATTTTAGTACCTCCAGCAAGACCAAGCGTAGGACTTGATAAATAAAATAATAATAATAATAATAATAATAATAATATAAAAATAAAATAAATTGTTATCAAAAAGGGGAGACTTTCTCTTCTGCCGTCCAAGTCTCTTTCGAACAAATAAAAATAAAAACACATTCCATGTAGAAAAAGAAAATCAATTTTGGTTATGGGCACTCCTTGCTTTTAGGGGACACCACAATTTTCTCTTATCACTTGAAAAGTCACAACTACCCTTCTTCTAGTTAAACTTACTTCAATTGTCATAGTATCAGGTTATGGCTTGTCACCAATTATTTGTTGGTTTAGCGAGTGGTTTACTTGGCTCAAATCTTGGATTTGATTTTTACCTATAAAGAATTATTGGTGGCAACTCTACGCATGGAGGATAAATAGAGTAATATTTAAATGCAATAATAAGAGTGTTTCCATAAAGTGGGATGTTTATGTATTATATGTGTAATGTCATTTAAAACTCTAATTAATAAAAATTAGTTCAGATAACTAATTTGAGCAACAGTTTAATAAATAATGTTATGTGCATAGTTTTCTTATTTGCGAGCATAAATGTGTAGCAAGTAAGAAATGTAGTATTTTTATGAATTTTATGAGAGACTTGTACCTTAAACTAGGATGAAATGCGATTAATAGCTAAAGTGAGTTGGTTTCAACAATCACTAATTTGTACGGCTATATTATTATATTATAGGCAGTATACGTGACAAGGTGTCAAAGGTAAACATAATCGACGAACGAGGCAAGTTCCTTACTTCTTACACTGTATACATTCGAATTGTTGTCTCAAGCAAATATCTGTTTCTATTCGAAAATCATTTGTATACCTTGACGTTGTTGCAAGCATTAGACTTATCGTTCTTAAATGCATTATAAAAATTAGTGATTGAATAACTTCTCCCTTCCTTTTCTACTCAAAGCGTCGGCTACAACGTTTGCTTTTCCCGGGTGATAAAGAATTTCACAGTCGTAATCCTTGATTAGTTCCAACCACCTTCTTTGTCGCATGTTCAACTCCTTCTGTGTGAAGATATATTTCAGACTCTTGTGATCCGTATATATCTCACATTTTTCTCCATACAAATAGTGCCTCCAAATCTTCAATGCAAAGACTACTGCCGCTAACTCCAAGTCATGGGTAGGGTATCGTTTTTCGAAATCTTTCAACTGTCGTGAGGCATATGCAATGACCTTGCCATGTTGCATTAGCACACAACCAAGTCCTCTATGTGATGCATCACTATACACCACAAATCCTCCCGTATCATCTGGTAATGATAATACAGGCGCCTCACTCAACCTCCTCTTCAATTCTTTGAAACTCTCCTCGCATTTCTCCGTCCATACGAACTTCTCTGTCTTCCTTGTTAGATTGGTCAGCGGGGTTGCTATCTTAGAAAAATCTTGGATAAATCTTCGATAGTACCCGGCTAAACCTAAGAAACTCCTAACTTCTGTTGGCGTCTTCGGCTGTTCCCAGTTACTTACCGCTTCCACCTTTGCAGGATCTACGAAAATTCCATTTTGATCCATCACGTGTCCTAGAAATTGAACCCTTTCCATCCAAAATTCACATTTTAAAAATTTAGCGTACATCTTTTCCCTTCTCAATGCTTCCAATACCATCTTCAGGTGTTCGGCGTGCTCTTCCTTCGTCTTTGAATAAATCAAAATGTCATCGATAAATACTACTACGAACTTATCTAAGTATGGCTTGAAAACCCGGTTCATCAAGTCCATGAATGCTGCCGGAGCATTGGTTAACCCAAATGACATCACTAGAAATTCATAATGTCCGTAGCGAGTTCGAAACGCCGTCTTTTGTACGTCCTCCTCTCGCACTTTCAACTGATGATAACTCGTTCGTAAATCTATCTTGGAAAAACACTTCGCTCATTCAGTTGATCGAAAAGATCATTTATCCTTGGCAATGGATATCTATTCTTAATTGTCACTCGGTTCAACTCCCGATAATCGATACAAAGCCTCATCGATCCATCCTTTTTCTTTACAAACAACACTGGTTCTCCCCATGGAGACACACTTGGCCGAATGTAACCCTTATCTAGTAACTCTTGTAATTGAATCATCAATTCCTTCATTTCTACTGGCGCCATACGATATGGGGCTTTCGAAATTGGTGCGGTTCCCAGTGCCAAGTCTATTATGAATTTAATTTCTCTGTCTGGCGGAAGGCCAGGCAGTTCGTCTAGAAATACGTCTTGGAAATCTCTTACCACTGGTATATCTTTCATTTCTATTCCCTTTTTCTGAGTGTCCACTATATAGGCTAAATAACCTACACATCCTTTCTTTAACAATTTCTTAGCTTTTGCATCATCGTGAAGGCAACACGATTGCTTGAGCAATGAGCTACCGTAAACACTACCTTAGACCGATTTGAGGTCCGAAGGTTCACACTCTTCTTCGACAATCGATTATCGCAGCATGCGTGGGGATAACCAATCCATTCCTAATATCACATCAAACTCTCCCGGTTTAATCGAATTAAGTCTACGTTTAGTTCGTGACCTCTAATGTTTACACAACAGTTTGATAACAAACTTAATGGGAATTACTTCCTTATTCACAATCTCTACGCTCAATGAATTTTCTAAATGTTCGTGGAGGTATGTTTAGTCGATTAGCAAATTCTTGAGACCTGAAAAGGAATAGGTAGCACCGAATCAAATAATACATAGGCATTTATATTATTGATTGGGAGAATACTGACACCACGTCCCTTAGATCACTTCTGCGTCTTGATACGTCATGTTAAAGGTTCGGGTAGTCGGTCGGTTGGATTACGTTGGTCCGCCGATCATCAGCTTGCTGCCCCCTCCCTGTTGGCCGCTTCCTCCGTTGTTCCCCTTCTTTGGGCAATCCTTGATTTGATGCTCAGTTGAACCACACGCGAAACATCCCTTGATCTTTTTTGACTTTGGGCGGTTGGGTGAAATGTGCCCTTCTTGGCATGATGATTGTAGCGAGAGCAGACGCGCCCTTCCAAAGATTCCCTTGATGGTTTTTCCCACATTTCGAGCAAGCTTCACTTCTTTTCTTAAACCCTCCTTGATAACTTTCTGACTGGTTGATGTTTCGGTGGTTGGTGTTGTTGTTGTTGCTGTTGTTGTTGCGGTTATCCCATTTCCTCTTTCCCAGATAACTTCCACCACTGCTACTCCCTCCACGAGTTTCTCCCCAAAGATTCTTGTTCTTCTTCTCCTTGTTATATTGGCTCAATGCCTCGCTACCTCCCTCGAAGATTATCGCCTTCTCCAATAATGTGGCGAACGAGTCGATTTGACGGACCGACACCTTGTTGAACAACCAAGGTTTTAGTCCAAGTTCGAAGCGTCGAGATTTCCTTTCTTCAGTGTCTACTTGATGTGTTGCAAATCGTGCGAGTTCATTGAACTTGGCCGCATACTGTGCCATGGTCATCTCCCCTTGTTTTAGTTCTAGAAACTTTACCTCCATCCTATTCTTCATGCTCTTCGGGAAGTAATTCTCGAAGAATAAAGTCTTAAACCTTTCCTAGGTTATAGTCCCTTCGCCCGCCCTCTGTTGATTTGCTTCCCACCAGTAGTTTGCTTTACCCCTCATCATATATGTAGCGAACACGGTTTTCTGGTCTTCACCCACACGAGCAATGGCAAAGGCTTTCTCCATTTCCTTGATCCACGTTTGCGCTACGATAGGGTCGGTAGTACCCATGAATTTTGGAGGTCCCACACTCTTAAAGTCCTTGAAGTTTCATGGCCGAGAGCTACTTGGGGAATGGGTGGTACTTGTTCATTTCTTCCCCTAAGAGCCTCCCCTAACAAATCTACAAGCCTCTGAATGGGATCTACTTGTCTTCTCTCATCATTAACCGACTCTTCCGATGCAGTTAATCTACGTCTGGGCGGCATTTTTCTGCATCACAAAACTTCCATTTTTATTATCTAATTATATTACTTAAACAATTCTCCATAAAGGAAATAAGATTTCAGAATACATTTCAGAATAAGATCATTTATATTCATATGCCAAATTGTTACATTACATGTTTATCTCTAGCATACTTCTATAAATGACACAACTTATCCCCTAATATCCTAATATCACAAAAGATGGGGACAACCATTAACATACTACCCCTCTAGTATAACTCAAAAGTTTGGGGCTTACAACTATCTCACATTCTACATAAAAGACTGAAATTACAACAACAGATAATACACCACATAACGAACTACAACTAATAACTTTTAATGCCTAGACTTAATCCATCATTCCGCGCTCCACAGCGCTCTGGTACTCCCTCTGAGTCATGTGCACCACCAAATCTCGGCTTATGGTGTGCCGAGTCTGTCCCTTCTCTGTCAGGTATTGATTTACCCCATCAATCAGTCTCTCCATGGCCGTGCGCACTGCATAGCCCATCCTATTCATCTTCCACCTTTTGCACCTCACTTCATCTTCTAGATCGTTAGCCCTATAATTGGCCCCTTCCCACTTCTCTTCGAAATGGATCCTATCCATTACCTCCATCTCTAACTGAGCAATCTCCACCTCCATCTCCTGCATCACTAACTTTCTCTGGTGGTCTTCGTCCCTCAGCTTTTGGAACTCAGACTCCCTGTCCCAAGCCTCAGCCTCTAACTCCTCAACTCTGCACCCTAACTCTAAAATATGCTCCTCATACTCCCCCAACATCCTATCTTCGAAAGTAGCCTCGTCGGAGTCCCCCATGGACTCGTCCACCATACGCTCCTCCATAGGCTCCTCCTCTGGATCAAACTCCTCGGGTATTGGCTCCATCTCCTCTTCCTCATCATCATCATCGATAGATAGGGACTACAGATTGATATAGGCTCATTATCAATGGTGCTTCATATACCACGTGTATGTCACGCTGCTCCTCTTCTACTACTCTTTCTAGGTCCTCCCATGTCAGTCATCCTACAATCACCAACACAAGACAAAACAAACAACAACTCCATTAGAATGTTAAATAACATAAGTTCATTGTATAGAATGAAGTTATATTCTATAACATGCTAAGTCTCTCTCTACGAAAACCCTATATGAGTTTCATCCTTTTCTATCTTCTAAGTTCTCCTAAGTTCTAATCTAAGGGCTCTCGCTCCTAAGGTTTATAACTATGGCTTTGATACCAACCTGTCATGCCCCCAAAATTCGGACACCCATATCTCGAATTCGGTGTGTCACGTGCAACTACGAATATCTTACTAAATCATCAACAACGGAAATAATAGAATAATTTACATTGATATAATATAAATATTCGCGTCCCAAGGTACCGTAACCATTACTACGACAATTCAGTGATTAACTTAAACATAACTTAATCATTCTTGAATACATCATAACAAGCAATAATAATAATACTTCTAGTCTTAAGGACTAAGTTATTCTGTCTCCTTGCCCTTTCCCTTGTCCTGTCCTGAAGTACCGCCTTGCTCTGCCTTAACTGTAATGTTTTAGGAAGCAAGAATGAGCAACAAGTTGCCCAGCAAGTAATATAGCCAGAAGAACAAGCAGTTATAGCATTTGAATTTTTCAAGGTATAATCATAATTGGTAGTTCAAGGATATCAAGAAATATCAAGAGTATTCAATAGGTGTCGCTATAGACTGAAGGGCATCAACAAAATTTCAGGATTTATTCATTTCGAGGTTCAACATGAATGAGTACTGAGCAGTCACTAAGGACTAAGAACTCTTACTAGAATTAACAGTATTACACTGTAATCCAATATAACGAAGTACAACAGTGATCGACTTAAAGTACCCTACGTTATGCATAACATTTAATCATACTTGTAATGCGCGCGTCGGTTTCAGACAATATATAATTTCTCCTTCAATGAGGGTTGTTCATCTCAGTAGATTTACGATAGTCCGCACCAAGTCGATTGGTTTGGATAGCTTTTAACCCATAATAATAGTCTAGTCGAATCAAAGGCTTAGACAAATTTTTATAATGCATTTAAGAACGATAAGTCCCATGCTTGCAACAACGTCGAAGGTATATAAATGATTTTCGAATAAAAATAGATATTTGCTTGAGACAACAATTGAAGGTATACGATTAAAGAAGTAAAGGAACTTGCCTCGTTAAATCGATCATGTTTACCTTTGACACCTTGTCACGTATATCTTTATAATATAATAATATAGTAAAATAAATTAGTGATTTGTTGAAACCAACTCACTTTAGCTATTAATCGCAAGTCATCCTAGTTTAAGGTATTAGTTTCTCATAAAATTCATAAAAATACTACATCTCTTACTTACTACCCATTTATGCTTGCAAATAAGAAAACTATGCACATAACATTATTTATTAAACTGTTGCTCAAATTAGTTATCTGAACTAATTTTATTAATTAGAGTTTTAAATGACATTACACATATAAACGACCCACTTTATGAAAACACTTTTCTTATTGTATTTAAATATTACTCTATTTATCCTCCATGACCATTATGGAGTAACAATTTATTTTATTTTTTATTTACCAAGTCCTACGCTTGGTCTTTAAAATTGAAATCTAAGCAGCAAATACCTTACTGAAATGGAAATTGAACATTAAAGCAGTTTTTTTTTTCTTCTAACACATAAATTTGTAGAAATCAATAAAACTATGCCACCTTGTTACAATTACAAAACCAATGTCTAAATGACAATGTTTAACTTTCAAGAGGAAAAGGGGTAAATTTTTATTTAATTTTTTTTTTGCATAGAAGAATTTAGCAAGTTTAGGAAATTCAGTTTAACTTTTTGGTTAGGTAAGATGTATACACTATACAAAACAAAAAAAGTGACCGAGGTCCTCTACACATTGGACTGAAAGAACATAAGCATCTAAATCAAAGAGCAACTCTTCAAGTCATTGTTATAACTAGGAAAAGACCCATGTGTTTGCTATAAAGTCTTTTAAATTTTCACATTGCCCACATTTTTACTATCCAAGAATACTTAATAGGTAAGACTAAAAGACTTTAATTTCCTTGTACCACTAGCAGCCAAAAATAGCCTTAAATAAAGCAGCACTTTTATTGCATAAAGAAAAAGAAAAAAAAAATTTAACAAGTAGTAACATGCCATGCACACCAGCTGAACTAGCCTAAAAAATATATATATATATAGCAGCCACAAATGAAAGATCACTTCCATCAACCCTATAACAGGCACAGTAACCCGCCCCCACCATTACTTCAATTACATGCTTGCTTCTTCTTTTTTTCTACGTAATTCATTATGCATTCATGCAATATAATTTATTTATTTAGAAAGCATATGGTAAATATTAATTTAGCATGTACACACCTAATTTAGCATACTAATTTTACAAACAACACAAATATCCACACTACTTCAAAAGAAGAAAAGTGTGTACTAGAAATTAAATGGAACAAATTTTATTGAACTAATTTATCTATATACCTTAACTTGAAATATTAAGATTGGTTGCCAAATAGCTACAACTGCTACTCCTTCACTTCAAGTCACTTAGAACACACACCTCTCTATTTGGTTCTTGTGTTTTTTTTTTTTAAAGGAACAACTAGAGCAAGGGGTATATATATATACTAAAAAGAAAAGTGTATACATTAATTAAAGTACTCATGGCCATCCCCTACATAACTTTATAGCAGCCTAGTACTCTAATATATCCCATCACACATGTCAAAGTACTACCAACAACCAAAAGAAAACAACTTACGCAAGCCTTCCTTTTCTCTTGGATCCCATGGTCCCATAATGATAGTCTCATTTATGTAATACCCCATGATAGAACTCCTTTGGTTGGAATTGGATTATTTATTAACAAGGCTACTAGTACATGCTGCCAAAAAGTAGTGAAAAGAATTCCCTAAGGCTGCCACCATGCAATTGCCGAAATCACATGGGTGAAAATCACATGGGGGAAAATCACATGGCTAAATCATCTTTTTATATGGCTGCCGAAATGACATAAAATGGGTGGAAGAATTTATTTTTTTTTCTTGAGGCTGCCGAAATAACTAAATGGGTAGAAAAAAAAAAAAATTTCATAGCTCTTAGAAAAAATATCATGCGTAAACAAAATTTCACAAGGTCATTAAATTAATGGGTGGAAAAATTTTCCATGGCTAGGTTCTATTATTAAAAGTTCAATAAATTCAATTAAGTTACTCACCTCATGCCATGCAAGTATTTATAAAATAAATAATCACAGGTCTCTATTTATATAAATATTAATATTAAATCATAAAATTTATTATTACATATCATATATATATATATATATATATATATATATATATATATATATATATATATATATTATGCAAACATGCTTCGCATGTTAATTAATATGACACGTATTTTATATTAACATGTGAAGCATGTTTGCATAATATATATATATATATATATATATATATATATATATATATATATATATATATATATATACACACACATTAAACACAAGATGAGACAAATTAATAACAAAACTCTCAAATAAATTATATTAAGTAGTAACGTTCAAAGATATTTAGAATATTGAACGTCGCCTTCTACCATGATAAAAATAATAGAGTATCAATTAATTATTATAAGTTTGTTGTGTCACCACAAGGCTTATCTTAATTCTTTGAGATGTTAATTTTATCGCATTTGATGCTTATAAAAAAAAATTAAACAATATTGTTTTGTTGTGTCACCACAAGGACAATATTTTTCTTTTTTGAATATATGGAGTGCTAGGTTGGACTTAACTTGGATAATATTGATTCGGATGTGCCACCACTTGATCAAAATAATCTAAGAGACAAAATATAAAGAGTTGCATAGTTGATGTGATTGACAAGAGTTGTCTACCTATTTTTTATATATAGTTTGTTGTGTCAACACAAAGATATATACATTTGAAATGGGGTCCTTATTCTCACTAGCGAATCTTTAATTAGATTTTGCAGAACTATATAAGTGAGGATAATATAGTTTAAAGAAAATAGTGGGAGATACCAATTTAAAACAAGACCTAAATTATTTTGGTAATTAATAAAAGAATGTATGCTAAAATATTGTTAAATTATAAGTTTATTTACAGAATTTTACAATATCTAAAATTACTATCACTGTATGGCATATTAGATGCTAAATTAACCAGACCGAATTAAACGGATTGGTAAAGGAATTTGAGAACAGTTGCTCAATGCATCACGCTCGCATTCATGAGTAACGAACTTCAGCGTCAGCATGAAACTATGGATGCTCCTACTATATTCCTGCACATCAAGTAGTTGATGGTGAGGAAAGTAGGACTGATAGATATCAGATATCTAAGGAGCTCTTCCAATCTAGAATGACCGATGACACTACAATATAGATAAAAGTCCTTAACATGATCAATTTGATTGAACAATAAGGACATGTTTTGTCATGGATGGAGAGTTGAACCAAGATTTGATCTTGCATTCACTCCCAGACTCCCACTACTACAAAACAGTAAATAGACAACGCGAAAAAAACGTTGTAGTTTCAGTCAGGAAAACGTCGTTGTTAAGGGTGTCATCTATTTGACACCCTTAGACAACGTTTTTAAAACGTTGTAGTTAAGCACAATACACAACGTTTTTTAGGAAAAAAACGTTGTATATTTATTTTTCAAAAATTAGCAAATTCTTAAAAACGTTGTAGAAGGTATGATTCCACGACGTTTTCTGGATAAAAACGTTGTTGTTTAGTATATCAGACAACGTTTATGCACATTTACACAACGTTTTTAAAATGTTGTAGATTAAAAAAAAGAAAAAAAAATTATAATTCACCTACATTACCAACGCACCTGCAATATACTAATGCCATGATATATAGCTAAAAGGTCTAAATTCTCATTTAAATTTAAAGGCAAAATGTATCAACCATTCAAAATACATCCCAATAATACCATTCGTTTACAATTTCAAATTACTACATCCACAAAACATATACCAAATTATCCATAGCTCCATTGGGCTAGTGCCAACCTTCTAAGGTTTACAGATTGCTCCATTGTTTTGCATTAGCTAGCACAGCTTCAACTTCTTCTGCCTGGTCGAAAAGAAGAAAGTATAAACTGAGTTGCTTTGTTACTTTTGCACCAATCAAAATTACTAATCAACACCAGTACTAATTAACTAAGTGAGACATGATGAATCCACATTCTATACTCATGGTATATCAAAAAATTAGTAACAATGAAAAGGGCAATTCATCAGAGCAATAGACACATAACCTCATTCAAATTGATGTAACCAAGTGGCAAATTTCCAACTAAATTAGCAGGACAAGGCAAACCGAGAAGAGTTGACTGCCAAAACAAAGACACAGTAACACCATATCAGTGACTGCCGAAACAAGTATACTGTAATATATGTGATTTCTCTATGCAAGTATAATGTAATACTTTGCTTAAGAACTTTCAAATATTGTATCAAGAGAGTTCATCAAAAAGAATTTTACTGCATCAACATTGCTTGTTTCAATAGCTCCCATCTGATTAAATTAAGCAGAAGATATACGCAATTGAGACTAAATACTGGCACTACTATGTGAAAGTTTACACAGCCTGAAATTATTCAATTAACAGCTAAAGTACCCGACTCTGCAACTGAATGTTTCTTTCCTTTCCAGATGACCATAACCTTATATCTTCATCCAGTAATGCCATTTCCCTCTGTACTTCACCACAAGAAAAAGTATTCTTATTATTTTTTTATTGAAATGTTATTTTCTTAATCCAAAATATGAAAGAAGGAAAAAAAGAAGCCAGTGTCTGAGAGCAAGTAGCAATTCTTTTCAGATGTCTAACATGAGGAAAAAACATTTCGCAAATTGGAACAAGTAGACAAGTCTCGATTGACATTATAATTTGAAGAATGAGAAACTGTTATTAGGATTTAGGAACATGACACTGTAATAGTTTTCCGGTCACTATATAAATAAAAGTGAATATGGATTAGCATTAAGCACAAAACAATTGACATGGGGGTAGCACGTGTGCACACATACTCAGGTTTCCCCTTGCCAAAAAGCAATGTGAAAACACAGATCACCTTAGTAGTATAAATTTAACTAGTCACATGTCAACACTGATAGTTGTAGAATTAAAATTACATACATACACATTAAAAGCAGGATACAACAATAAATGACAACACAAGCATCAAATGCCCATCTCTAATCCTACTTTCAGAACAAAGGACAGCAAGCATTTTGACAAATTTAGTGGAAGAAAAAATATTTACCAGCCAAGAAAGGTTTCCCTCATCATATGCATGGAATTATGGAAAGGATTAAGATAATTTGTTAAAAAAAAGTCACAAAGTCAATTATCTGATTTCAATGGTGAAATGGTATATGAAATGTAAACATACCCACAATTAAAGCAAGAGAATTCGAATATACACAAGCTCCATATAGAACAATCCAGTTAAAAATTTTCATCCAAAAATTCAATAGCATCTGCAAATGCAAATGTACATATATTGCAAACCATAAAAATATGAAACAATAATAGGTTTATGGAAAACAAAATTTCCTGTAATGCACATAGCTTTCCTTCTGTGCCATAAATATACTATCAGAACTTGTATTTAAATATTTCCAACCTCAGTGGATAGTTCTCAATTCTGACAGCACTTTCTAACTTTTCTAATGTTCATAGAGACACTAACCACAGCATTAGACCAGACTAACTAAAAATACTTTTATATTACAAAGTGGAAAACAGCCATGATTAAGAGAAAACAATGTCACCGAGTAATAGTCCATAACTAAAAGAATGCCAAAGATTAATAGTCTGAGTAGATGAGATTGACTGGTGTGGAGCTAACTCGAATGCCAAAGAATGTAGCAGGATTGTATATGCTCAACCTCAACGAGCCATTCACTGTTAGCATCTTCGTTGGGACCCCAGTAAAGTCCGAACCTGTCCCGATGTAGAGGTTGTTAATTGCCAAGCTCTGCAGATTGACAAGGATAAGAAGCCATCAACACAATTAAAAACTGAGTAGTCTTTTTCATGACAGAAAGAGCAAGTCATTTAAGAGTTTTTCTTTCTCGAAAGAAAATGCACATTCAACAAAAAAGAAGTCCAAATTAAGCTCTTTTAACAATGACCCAACTGTTTTAAGCAAAACAAATGCATTGATAATTGAGAAACGATAACAGAAAACAATTGTACTGGTTAATTTCAGAAACATTTGGCAAACACTCTGCCCAAATTTTCTAACCCCAATTCAATATATCAACACCAGAGCTTAATTATGATAACATATCCATTTAGACAAGTGTCAAATTATGGAATGCCTTTATTATGGCTTGTAATTTGATATGAAAAGTACTCCTATTATTACATTACATCGAACAAGGGGAAAAAAATGAAGGCAAATAAAAGAATACCTTCACAACAGCCTCTGCTTTGAAAGGCCTAGCTGCTCCCCATATGATTAGGCAAAGCACAGTAAACAGAAGAACAAAACTAAGCAGAACAATCAAAGCCTGAAAGCGACGGCTAAACCCACTTTCATCATCATAGTCACCCTCCTCTACAATTACATTACATTCGGGCCACCCCTTATCATTCCGTTTTCCGCCCCCTTTCCTTCCGGAAGAGGACCTAAATATCCCCGAGAATCGACTAGAGGATGAATTCCTAGAGTGGCGGCCAAAGGAACAACAAACAACCCAAAAACCACAAATGAAAGTGCGTCCATAACTTCCTACAGAGGAACAACAAACAACCCAAAAAGCACAAATTATAGAATCAGAATTACAGAAGTTCGAAAAATATAATGAATCATACCTGGTCCGGTACTGAGATGAAACCCCCAAATCGGCATCCAATTTTTCTGATTTCATCTTTTTTGTAGTTCCCTTGTAAAGTTACTCCAGGCTATAAGGCAACTTATCGAGTATCTCTCTATATCCCTTATCCCTTATCTCTCCAAACCTCTCAATAGCCCTTGCCAGCTTTTTCATCCCCTCCACTTGCCCCTCCTTCTGTCCTCAAGCTCCACCGTCATCCTCAGCCGCGGCAGCTGCTGCAGAAACCCTAGCGAAAAGGAACGAAGAGAAAAACTGAAGAGAGAAGGAACAAACAGACGAGTCACGAGCCTAGGAGACAAAAAGAATATATGTTTTATAATTTTAAAGGGCAAAGGTCCAAAAAAACCCCTAATGTTTATACGGATGTCCCACTTCCATCTTAAACTAATTTTTTTTTCAAAAGACTTTAACATTACATTTTTGGGTCAACCTGCACTTTCATAGTTAAGAAAATAAACGGCGTTAAAATTTGATGACACTAAGATGCTTAAATATAATAAAAATTTTAAATAAAACAATATATATCATTTAATCAAAATAAAAATACTAAAATTCAAAATAAAAAAAGCATAACATATTTACATCATTTAATCAAAATACTAAAATTCAAATCATAACATATTTACATCTAAAATACAAAAAAATAAATTTAAAAAATACTAAAATACTAACATTTTGTTTTTTTAAAAATTCTATTTTTTAAAAAGTCTGCTTTTTAAAAATTCTATTATACTAAAATTGCTTTTTTTAAAAAAAAGCTGCTTTTTAAAAAGTTCCTTTTTAAAAAAATATATTTTTTAAAATTCTATTTTTTTAAAAAATCTTCTTTTAAAAAGTTCCGTTTTTTTAAAAAGTTTGTTTTAAAAATTCTATTTTTAAAAAATTCTTTTTAAAAAAATCTATTTTAAAAACTCTGTTTTTTTAAAAGAACTGCTTTTAAAAATTACATTTTTCTTTAAAAAGGTGTTTTAAAAAATTCTATTTTTTTTAAAAAAAGCTGCTTTAAAAAAGTTCTGCTTTTTTTAAAAAAATTTGTTTTTTTAAAATTTTGTTTTTTAAAAATTACATTTTTTAAAAATTACATTTTTAAAAAAAAATTTTTAAAAAATTTATTTTTTTTAAAAAAAAGCGCTTTTAAAAAGTTCTGCTTTTTTAAATTGCTTTTTAAAAATTACATTTTTTTTTTAAAAAAGTCGCTTTTTAAAAAATCTATTTTTTTAAAAAAAGCGCTTTTAAAAAGTTCCGCTTTTTAAAAATTCTATTTTTTTAAAAATTTGTTTTAAAAATTGTTTTTTTAAAAAAAAGTCGCTTTTAAAATTTCATTTTTTTAAAAAAATCGCTTTTAAAAAGTCTATTTTTTAAAAAATTTGTTTTAAAAATTGCTTTTTTTTAAAAGTCGCTTTTTAAAAATTCTATTTTTTATAAAAACTGCTTTTAAAAAGTTCCGCTTTTTAAAAAATTTGTTAAACAGCGAAAAGGTGACGACCCAAAAATATAACGTTAAGAGTACTTTTGGAAAAAAAATTAGTTTAGGGTGGAAGTGGGACATCCGTGTAAACATCAGGGGTTTTTTTGCACCTTTGTCCTAATTTTAAGTGTTATAGCTCCGTGTTTTGTTTGATAGACAACCTTTTTTAAAAAAAACGTTATCTAATTAAAATTAAAAAAATACCCTTTTAAATAGATAATGTTTTTATATATATATTTACAATATTTTTTTTAAAAATGATTGTAAAAAAAAATACCACAACGTTTTTATAAAAAACGTTGTGGTTTAAGTGTTGTCTATTTAGTATTTTGTAGTAGTGTCCTTTCACAATTATTGTGAATTTTTCATATGAACAAGCTAGATATCAGCTTCGCTGATTTGCTTAACATGTTGAAAAATGATGAGAGTCACTTTCCAACCAAGAAAGACCAAGTTTTACTGGTAGGAGCCAAAGGATCTTCTGAAAAGAAGAATGATTCTAAGAAGGTAAAAAGAAAAAGGCAAAAATAATGGATAATAAGAACAACACTGATACGGATAGCAAAGGAGTTTGCTTCCAATGCAATAAGCCTGGACATTGGAAAGAAACTGCAAGAAGAATCTTGCAGAGGCTAACCAAAAGAAGCTTAGTAAAGTTTCGGTTACAAATATAATTATGTTCATGATTTAAAATAATTTTTTCTTTAAGTCAAGGTTCTACTTGGGTATTGGATACCGACTTTGGTTATCATACATATAGATTTATGAAGGGACTAAGCAGAAGTAGAAAGCTAAACAAAGATAAGCAATCCTATTGTGGGAAATGAATCAAAGGTTGCTACATTAGCCATAGGAACTTATAGTTTACTGCCTACGGGCAAATCTATTAAGTTAATAAGTTGTTATTGTATTCCAGTTGGAAACATTATTTCTATTTTGTTGTTGGACAATGAAATCTTTGGTATTATATTTAAGAACAATTGTTGTTCTATTTATAATAATAATATTTTGTATAGAACTGGAATATTACTTAATGGATTTAGTATACTTGACTTACGTGAAAAATGATTTTGTAAATTGAACAAACTAATATAAGAAAAAGAGATGATCATTAAAAGTTGAATGTATGTATTTGCTGAAATATAAGTGTGAATTATTTGAAAGGTTCAAAGAATTCAGAAGTGAAACAAATTGACAAAGTATTAAGATTCTTTGATTAGATCAAGGAATAAATACTTGTGCAATAAGTTTCTAGATCATCTCAAATGGTTTTCTCATAATTGATGCCTCCTGATACACAATAATTGATTGATGTATCTAAAAGAAAAAATCGTACCTTGTTGGACATGGTACGGTCCATAATGATTTTATCGACATTCCAGTATCATTCTCGGGTAATGTCCTAGAAATGGCTGTATATCTACGAAAAAGGTAACCTCAAAATCCGGTCCCAAGACTCCATAAAAGTTATGGACAGGGAGATTTCCTAATCTTAAGTATGTTAAGATAAGGGGTTGTCCAACTTATGTGAAAAAGTTTCAAAGGATAAGCTTGAGACAAGATTTGACATGTACAGATTTGTGGGACATCCTAAAGTAAGTTTAGGATATATGTTCTATAATCCTACTTAGCAAAAGGTGTTTGTTGTGAAACACGCAACCTTCTAAGATAAATGTGTTTATCATTGAAGAGTCTAGTAGGAGGATAATAGATCTTGAAGAGTTCAAGAACCACAAAATACTATAAGTCAAATAAAAGGAACCTATAGACAGAACTATTGTACCACAACCGAATTGTAAGACCCCGAATTTTATGAAATAAAAGTATTCAATTTTTTTTATAATTATAATTCAGTAAATGGTTAAATTGATAAAAGTTTAAAGTTAAGGGTGATATATGAAAATTTTTCAAAATATGCAAGTGGTTATAAAATACTCATTGTTGTCGGAGAATATTCGTTTGGTCGTGGAATATTCTTTTCATTTGTGGGAGAATAATATTAAATGCGACAAATAGCGACCTTAATAATGGGCCCCATAACGAAAAGCGATTGGATGGAGAAAATGAAAAGTATAAGTTATTTACAAATAACGGCGTAGTTTTACAGAGTTAACACTTTGTTGAATACCCTTTAGTTAAAATACTGATGTCTGGCGTTATTGCATTGCGAGAAGACACGATATTACACAGTATTTTTGAATTATTGATTCTTACGTAAGAATGCACTACTCAATAATTGTTACAAAGATTTCATCGCTCAAATATTTTATTTTATTGATTCAATAATTGACGCGTTTATATTTTATATTCTTTGTTGTTTCAATAATTGTCACTACACAATATTTTCCATTATCGAGAGCAATAATTCATATTATCCTCAATAATATTATTAGATAACATTATTGGCAATGTCTAAAAAGTTACATCTAAGGAGAGGTTTGGTCACCTAATCAATTGGCGCCAAGATGGGAGAAATTCTTATTGAAAAGCCCCTCTTTCTGGAACTGCACGGTTGTCGGTATTGTGATTCGTAATATTATTTGTGAATAATTAATTATTGATTTATATGATGAGAAAAATATTCATTTTATGTGGATATAGATGGAGAATTTTTTTTAAAGTGACAATTGTTGAAAATCGATATTTTATCTTTTTTGATAAAATAATATTTTATTATATTATTATAATATAATAATGATGATATTTTACAATGAATGTGGGATATATGAGTATATGAGGAGGAAGAGTATTTTTGTTGCAAAAGTTGTTTAAAACATGTTAAACATGTCCGTGTGGGCCCATTTCTTGACCGAAATTTGATTATAGCACAGTAAAATCGCTTGGTATGTGGATTTCTTTCAATTTTGTTTGGAATTTGGAAAACTTTCTTCCGCAAAGTTGTAGAGAATTGAATTTCCTATAAAAATTCTCGAGATTCAAATTTTCTGATAAAAGGGCTATTTATTATGAATTATTAAAGTTCTGAAGTTCTGGAATAATTGATTTTTGGAAGTTTTAAATATTTTAATTAAGAAAAATGTTTTTTTTTATTTTTTTTGAGTTGGCGGCTGATGCTTGGATCTGATTTGGTGTGTGTAAGAATTTAATATATATATAAGAATATTTTATTAAATTTTCTGCTTTGGTGTTCTAAGCAATTTCCTATAAATAGGGTGTTTAGGTTAGAATTAAAAATCACACCAGAAATTAAAGTTTTCTCTCTCTATATTATCGAGTTTATTCTTGTGAGTATTTTGATATCTTGAGAGTTGCTATACGGTGCAAGTTCGTTCAGCGTTATTCTAGTCAGAAGTACTGCTCTTTTGAGGTAAGGATTGTAAGGGATATTTTTTTTTAATAATGATATTATTTCTTCAATATCATTATGCCGAAATATTGGTTAGAAATTTTTTATCAAATTTGGAACTTTTCATGTCGGGGTTACTATTCATGAGTTACTATTCACGAGTTACTATTCACGAGTTACTATTCATGAGTTACTATTCATGACGGTTACTATTCATAAGTTACTATTCATGAGTTACTATTCACGAGTTACTATTCATGAGTTACTATTCATAGGTACTATTCACTACAAAATTGGTTTCTTTTTCTAACCAAATTATAGTTGATTTATGAATATTACTCTGGATATTAAAACTATATATTGATTATATTGATTTTATTATCATATATAACATTTTTATAACCCTGATATTGAAATTCTCTTTCACTGGAGTGTAAAGATGGGTAGATTATTGGTATGATCATGACTAGGGTTCTCTTTGGCCAGTAGTGAAAAGTTGAATTGTGACTGGTATGATCATGACCATTGAATTTATAATTGAATATCTTTAGCTTAAGTACAAAGGTGAATTGATCAACATAGTGAAAGTAGTATGCACACAAGCCAATCATGTTTGATGATAAAGCATATACTTTGTAACAATCTTATTCATTTATTAATAAAAAGTATTAATTTATTAAAGGCTTTTAATTATCTACATGATGCTGTTTTATAATATGTGATAAACCCATAGTTTTAAGCAATGCTTTTAGAATAATGATGATGATCATTCTAATGAGATCTAAATTCTTAGAAAGCTTAAAACTAAAATAGTTTCCAATCATTGGATTACTAAATTGGGGATTAGTGAATCCGGATAGATTGGTACATACGTTGTTTGCTCATTGGATGAGGATGATTGATCTCATGATCATTTGTGTGGAGACACTAAAGGAAGTATGTAGGTGCTTATTAGAGAATAAGTTCATTTGAACGTGGCTCGCTAAGGAATACCTAATGGAGTTTTACTTGCTGTCAATAGGAATTCTGTAGTGATAGTAGTCAAGTGATCCTTGGACTTGAGATCATCATAGTATCTTGTGTATGATGAGTTATACTTTGACTTATTCCTTAAGACCCTTAGGGTATATCAAATGGTATGCTTGGGTATAATAAGTTGTACATGGAGATAATGTATGATCAATAAAGAATCTACCACTTCTATTAAAAGAAGAGAAATGTCCTATGTGATTCGATAAATGACAACCCAGTAGTCCTTGGCCAAGGTAGAATGAAATTAGAAAGGAGTTTCTAATTTGCATTATTTGGTGAGTCGAAATACATATAATTAAATAAAATAAGACTTGACAGTAATTCCATGTCTTATATTTAATTGGGACATTGTATGGTGGAAGGATTGAATTGTACGGTAACTATTTACTTAAAGGTTCTTTTATGATTAATGTTGAAATCTATATTATCTGGAAAGTCGTTGATCGCTAGGGAGGCTTATCCCTATTGTAGAATAAATATTATTTATTTAAATAAATTAATTGTATAATTTATTTATTTAAATAAGATTAGAATTGTTCTAATTGATTTATTCACAACCGGTTTAATATGGAGAACCTAAAAGGTCACACCATAAAAGGAAGAATAATTATTTAAGAAGTTAATGGCATAATCGTAATAATATATTAAGTATATTTAATTTAATCTATGGTGATAGAATAAATTAAATAGCTTAATATTTATTATTTAATATTTTAGAAATATTAAATATAAATTAATAAGAGGAGTCTTATTAATATTATTAGAATTATTATTATTTTAATTTCTAAAAGAGTTTAGGAATTAATTTAATATAAGTACTCTCATTTATTCCTAATAGGATTAGGAGGGAAAATTAATTAAAGGAGTTTAATTAATTATCCCTAATAAGATTAGGGAGCCCATTTAATTAAAAAGGGTTTAATTAAATAATACCTTATTTTTAATAGGGTTACTTGATATCTTTATAAGAGGAGTCTTATATCAGATATCAAGTATACGTAATAATTCCAAGAGTTGGAGAGTACACTCTTTTTCTATAGAGATAGAAAAACTAGGGTTTAGCCAACCACCCATTTTCTTGAATCTTTATTATTCCTTGGTGGATCACCTCTAGAGGCCAAACACTTGGGTGGCTAACGTTGATCAAAGGAAGGAACCAAACCCGGTGGATTCAAGTTGAACGCGAAAAAAGGATTGGAGGTGAACTTGTACTTGAGGAAGCTCGATCTTCAAGGGTATGATTCTTATTCGTTATCTTTTTCGTTTAATTAATAATTGTGCATAAAGGGTGATCTGGGTATATGGTTTGTAAAAATTTTAAACTCTGATTTTTACACGTTTCCGCATTATTATTGCAATTTGATTGTGTTCTTGAATATTACAAACCAAACAGTGGCATCAGAGCCAAACCTTTATGCGAATTATTAATTATTTTAATTTGATATGTATATTGATATGTGTTTAGAACAATTTAATTGGGCATAATTTGTTGTATAAAATTTAATTTTATCTTTGGTCGCCGTTTTTTTTTGCAATTGGGAAATTCCAGTCCCCTCCGGTCTCTCTCTTTCTCCAATTGCAAAATACAGAAGAAGATTTCATGGATTCGATACATGTAAATTGGGAAACCCGGGCGCCTCTAATAATCGAATTCAAAAATCTGAAAACTTAATCAAGACTCAAACCTGCTTCCTATCCATCTTCATATTCCTCTTCTTATCGGTCGCGATTCTTGATTTACAAGGATCGGAAGGTTGCTAGAATTTGGAGACATTGATTCCGCCATTGATCTCCTACGTGCTCCGCACGCGCTTTCGTCCCCTCGATTTATCACCGCCTTCTCTTTCGTTTACACAAGCAGAAATTTATTGAGCTTCTAAGGAGAGGAACTTTGGAGGATCGCGATTCTGCCATAAAGTGCCTGCGAAACGCGCTGGCACCTTGTGCCCTTGATGCTTATCCTCAACAAGGAAACAAAAGGTTGTCACGTGATTGGGGTAAACGGATTATATATAAATTAAGGTATAATATATATGCTTTATACATATATATAATATGTTCTCAATTATTTTATAATTAAAATAAAAGTTTATTTTAATTTTAAAATTAGATTTCATGCTAACTAATTAGAGTTGGAATTGGATTCCATGATAACTAATTGGAGTTGAAATTGGATTCCATGTTTCCTAAAATAAAGGAGTTTATTTGTGAATAGGAAAGTGAATCCATGTTTCCTTAAATAAAGGAGTTTATTTAGATATGAAATAAGATTTCATATTATTCAAAATAAAGGAGTTTATTTGTGAATAGGAAAGAGAATCCGTGTTTTCCTTAATAAAAGAGTTTTTTTTACATGGAATTGGATTCCATAATTAATTAAAATAAATGAGTTTATTTTGATTAAAGATTTTGATTAAAATAAAATAGTTTATTTTATTCAAAATTGGATAAATTAAAATAAAATAGTTTTATTTTGATTTAAATTTGGATTAAAATAAAGGAGTTTATTTTGATTCAAAAAAATAGATTTTATACTAATTAAATTTGCCCATTAAATGATATCAATATATATATTAAATGTTTATTATTCATAAGATGAATGTTATTTATTGATGCATATGATGATGTGTATGATAATAAATGGGATTGATTATGGACTATCACCAAATGTGATTGGATTTTATTTTAGTTGGATGCATGAATGTATGGGTTTTATTAAATGGGGTCTGCAGACTCGCCTTCTCTAATTTTTTCTTAATGTAAATTCTATCTCCTCCTATGTACTTCCCTCGATCACGATCAAGGTTTCTATTTATTTTAAATAGTTTTGTAATAGGAATAGTTAGAATTAATTTTGAAAATTGGAGATCAAGGAGCAAGGAGCAAGGAGCGCTTGAAGATACGTTTGTAATGGAGCCCGGGTTTAAATGTAATAGTTATATTTAAATATTATTTCTTGCACCCCTAGGGTTTGACCTTTTGGTTCACTTGGTGGCTCTAGTGAACCAAACTAGAATAAAAGTCCATCATCAATCCAGGTAGAATATTGTATTCTATATGTGCATGCTTGTACTATATATTATATATTATGCAAACATGCTTCGCATGTTAATTAATATGACGCGTATTTTATATATATATGTGCATGCGCGCTAAACAAGATGAGACAAATTAATAACAAACCCCTCAATTTTTATATTAAGTCCTAAGCGCTCAAAGATATTTGGAATATCGAACGTCGCCTTCTAGCATGATAAAATTAATAGAGTATTAAATATTTAATATGAGTTTGTTGTGTCACCACAAGGCAAGTATTAAGTATTTAAGATGTTAATTTATCACATTTGATGCTTATAAAGAAAATTGAACAATATTGTTTTGTTGTGTCACCACAAGGATGATATTTTCTTTTTTGAATATATGGAGTGCTAGTTCGACTTAACTTGGATAATTTTGATTCGGATGTGCCACCACTGATCAAAATAATCTAAGAGGCAAAAGAAAAGGAGTTGCATAGTTGATGTAATTGACAAAAGTTGTCTACCTATTTATTTATATATAGTTTGTTGTGTCACCACAAGGCTATATACATTTGAAATGGGATCCTTATTCTCACTAGCGAGATCTTTAATTAGATTTTGCTTAACTATATATATTGAGGGTAATATAGTTTGAAGAAAATAGTGGGAGATACCAATTTAAAACAAGACCTAATTTATTTTGGTAATTAATAAAAGAATGTATGCTAAAATGTTGTTAATTACAAATTCATTTACAAAATTTTACAATGTCTTAATTACTATCATCATGAAACATATTAGATGTTATTTAATCTGACCGTATTAAATGATTGGTTAAGGATTTTGAGAATAGTTCTCATGGTTTGAAAAGTTATCTTATGTCCTTAATACGCCTATCCTCAAGATGGTTGCGAGATAATGCCTCGAGGAAGACATTGCTACTTTTAAAAAGTGGCAAGATGATACATGCTTGTTTCAATGATCATGCTCGCATCTATGAGTAACGAGCTTCAGACAATAAAGATGAAACTATGGATGCTTCTACTATATTCCCGCACATCAAGTAGTTGATGGTGAGGAAAGTAGGACTAATAGATATCAAATACCTAAGGAGCTCTTCCGATCTAGAATGGCCAATGGCACTATAAAGATGCATACAAAAGTTCTTAACATAATCAATTTGATTGATCAATTAGACAACTGGTTTTGTCATGGATGGAGAGTTGAGCCAAGATTTGATCTTGCACTCACTCCCGACTCCTTTCACAATTGTTGTGAATTTTTCATATGAACAAGCTAGATATCGCCCTCGTTGATTTGCTTAACATATTGAAAATGTTGAGAGTCACTTTCAAACCAAGAAAGATCAAGTCTTCTTCGGTAGGGGCCAAAGGATCTTCCTAAAAGAAGAACGATTCAAAGAAGGTAAATAGAAAGGCATAAACAAAGGATAATAAGAACAAAATCATACGGATAGCAAAGGAGCTTGCTTCCACCGCAATAAGCTTGGACACCGGAAAGAAATCATGAGAAGCATCTTGCAGAGGCTAACCAAAGAAGCTTAGTGAAGTTTCTGATTTATAATACGCTTTTTTGTTCATGATTGAAATAAATTTTTCTTTAAGTCAAGGTTCTACTTGGGTATTGGATACCGATTTGGTTATCATAAATATAGATTTATGAAGGGACCAAGCGTAAGTAGAAAGTTAAACAAAGATAAGTAATCCTATGTGTGGAAAATGAAGCAAAGGTTCTTTGCATTAGCTATAGAAACTTATAGTTTAAAGATCGCTTACTAGGCAAATCTATTAAGTCAATAAGTTGTTATTGTATTCCATTCTTGTTAAAATATTATTTCCATTTTATTATTGGACAATGAAATCTTTGGTATTATAATTAAGAACAATTGTTGTTCTATTTATAATAATAATGTTTTGTATAGAATCGAATATTACTTAATGGATTTTGTATACTTGACTTACGTGAAAAATATATTTTGCAAATTGAACAAACTAGTATAAGAAAAGGAGATGATCATTCAAAGAGTTGAATGTGTGTATTTCTTTGAAATACAAGTGTGAATTATTTGAAAGGTTCAAAGAATTCAAAGGTGAAACAAATTGGCAAAGTATTAGGATTCTTTGATCGGATCAAGGAAGGAATACTTGTGCAATAAGTTTCTAGATCATCTCAAATGGTTTTCTCATAATGGACGCCTCGAGACACGCATAATTGATTGATGTATCCGAAAGGAAAAATCGTACTTTGTTGGACATGATGCGGTCAAAAATGATTTTACCGACATTCCAAAGATCCTTCTAGGATCATGTCCTAGAAATGGTCAGACATTCACTAAAAAGGTAACCTCAAAATCCAAATTTCCAAGACTCCATAAAAGTTATGGATGGGGAGGATTCCTAATCTTAAGTATGTTAAGATAAGGGGTTGTCCAACTTATGTAAAAGGTTTCAAAGGATAAGCTTGGGACAAAATTTGACATGTATGATTTGTGGGACATCCTAAAGTAAGTTTAGGGCATATGTTCTATAATCCTACATAGCAAAAAGGTGTTTATTGTGAAACACCACTCGCTTCTAAGATAAAGGTGTTTATCATTAAAGGGGCTAGTGGAGGATAATAGATCTTGAAGAGTTCAAGAACCACAAAATACTATAAGTCAAATAAGACGAACCTCAGATAGACTCTATTGTACCACAACCTAATCAGAAATCGAAAAGTACCAAAGATACCTAGGAGGTATGGATTCATCATGGATGATGATGATGAGGTACACATCATAGAAGATGATGATCCAGAGTTACATTCGATGAGGTAAGTCTTCTAGTGTGTACAAAGGGTCAATGGGAGCATCGTGACATTCCTAAGACTATATGTTGATATACTACTTGATAAAGAATGACATACCAATGCTACAATCAAGAAAAGATAAAGTTGTCTAAACATAACCTCCATGAATGATTTGGAAGAGTATCTAATTGGGGATGCAAATCTATATAGATAGATTTAAAAGGATGCTCAACTTAACCCAAGGAACGATATTCATTTGATGCTAAAGTCGCTTTAGCATGGAAAACTCCAAGAGATGTCTCATGTTGATGAGCTATGGAGTGTATCTCTCTTTATAGTCCCCACAGACTCTCTAAAAGAGAGATCGCATGAGTGACAATCATGTATGCAATGAAATGTACGAGAACCGATGTTGATCACCATATTATGGAGAAGTTCACTATGAGTCGCTGAAAAACATCTTAAAGTGCTTAACCAAAGACTAAGGATGTGATCATATTCATGGTGGGTCTAAATTAAAACTAGAGGGCTTAATGCACTCAAGTTTTTTCAGATGCACTAAGATGACGTAAAATCCACTTTAAGGTAAAGCGTTATCTTGAGCAAAGGGTGCGAAGAAATTAGAAAGGTTCCAAACAACAAAGAGTTCTTTGGTTTAGTGATAAAGACAAAGTATATAGCTATAAATGAAGTCGCAAGTTGATTGTTTGGATTAAAAGTTCATTACGTAACTAGGAATAGTTCCTAAGTCTCATCTTGGATCTAAACATGTGTTGTGGCACTTTCATTTGATTATAAGAATCATTGAAAGATGGGAAATCACTATAGAGATAGTGGACTCTCATGAACAACATTACATATCCATTAACTAAAGCTTATCCAACAATGAGGATAATCGCCACTTAGAGAAGAAGAGTATAAGATACCATGACGATTGGCTTTAGTGCAAGTGGGAGATTGAAAGTAGTATGCACACATAAGCCAATCATGTTTGATGATAAAGCATATACTTTGTATAATCTTATTCATTTATTAATAAAAAGTATTAATTTATTAAAGGCTTTTAATTATCTACATGATGTTTGTTTTATAATATGTGATAAACCCATAGTTTTAAGCAATGCTTTTAGAATAATGATGATGATCATTCTAATGAGATCTAAATTCTTAAAAGCTTAAAACAAAAATAGTTCCCAATCATTGATTACTAAATTGGGGATTAGTGAATCCGGATAGATTGGTACATACGCTGCTTGCTTTCATTGGATGAAGATGATTGATCTCATGATCATTTGTGTGGAGACACTAAAGCAAGTATGTAGGTGCTTATTAGAGAATAAGTTCATCGAACGTGGCTCGCTAAGGAATACCTAATGGAGTTTTACTTGCATCACCAATAGGAATTTCAGTAGTGATAGTAGTACAAGTGATCCTTGGACTTGAGATCATCATAGTATCTTTGTGTATGATGAGTTATACTTTTACTTATTCCTTAAGACCCTTAGGGTATATCAAAGGGTATGCTTGGGTATAATAAGTTGTATATGGAGATAATGTATGATCAATAAAGAATCTACCACTTACTATTAAAAGAAGAGAAATGTCCTATGTGATTCGATAAATGACAACCCAAAGAGTCCTTGGCGAAGGCGTAATGAAATTAGAAAGGAGTTTCTAATTTGCATTATTTGGTGTTGTGCATTTAAGAGTCGAAATACATATAATTAAATAAAATAAGACTTGACAAAGAATTCCATGTCTTATATTTAATTGGGACATCAGATGGTGGAAGGATTGAATTGCATGCAGAAACTATTTACTCAAAGGTTCTTTTATGATTAATGTTAAAATCTATATTATCCGGAAAGTCGTTGATCGCTAGGAGACTTATCCCTATCAGTAGAATAAATATTATTTATTTAAATAAATTAATTGTTTAATTTATTTATTTAAATAAGATTAGAATTGTTCTAATTGATTTATTCACAACCTATTTAATATGGAGAACCTAAAGGGTCACACCATAAAAGGAAGAATAATTATTTAAGAAGTTAATGGCATAATCGTAATAATATAAATAAGTATATTTAATTTAATCTATGGTGATAGAATAAATTAAATAGCTTAATATTTATTATTTAATATTTTAGAAATATTAAATATAAATTAATAAGAGGAGTCTTATTAATATTATTACAATTATTATTATTTTAATTTCTAAAAGAGTTTAGGAATTAATTTAATATAAGTACTCTTATTTATTCCTAATAGGATTAGGAGGAAAATTAATTAAAGGAGTTTAATTAATTATCCCTAATAAGATTAGGGTTTCCATTTAATTAAAAGGGTTTAATTAAATAATAACTTATTTTAATAGGGTTACTTGATATCTTTATAAGAGGAGTCTTATATCGGATATCAAGTATACGTAATAATTCCAAGAGTTGGAGAGTACACTCTTTTCTATAGAGATAGAAAAACTAGGGTTTAGCCAACCACCCATTTTCTTGAATCTTTATTATTCCTTGGTGGATCACCTCTGAGGGCCAAACACTTGGGTGGCTAACGTTGATCAAAGGAAGGAACCAAACCTTGAATTCAAGTTGAACGCGAAAAAAGGATCGGAGGTGAACTTGTACACGAGGAAGCTCGATCTTCAAGGGTATGATTCTTATTCGTTATCTTTTTCGTTTAATTAATAATTGTGCATAAAGGGTGATCCGGGTATATGGTTTGTAAAAATTTTAAACTCTGATTTTTACACGTTTTCGCATTATTATTGCAATTTGATTGCGTTCTTGAATATTACAAACCTAACACATAGTTATAATTATTGTTTATATAAATTTTGAAATGATTATATATTTCTTCGAGATATTAATATATTTGGCCTGTAGTGCAAATATGAACTGTTGATGAATATCTTTGGCCCGTAGTGCAAAGATGACATGTTGTTGAATATCTTTGGCCTGTAGTGCAAAGATGACATGTTGTTGAATATCTTTGGCCTGTAGTGCAAAGATGAACTGTTAATGAATATCTTTGGCCCATAGTGCAAAGATGGATTTATTAGTATGATTATGAACATGAACTGTGATTTGGTATAACTATGATCTTTGATGTTTCAGGTAAAGACAGGTGATGAAAATTATCTTCGTTCTGGATTAGAAAAAGAATTTGGAACCACAAATATGATTATGAAGTTATTCATATGATTGTGATGAGAACTGCTGATTGATGTTACAGGATAAAACATTATTGGTGGACTTTTAACATAGAGAAGATAATATACATTATATTCTATTTGACTCTTCTAATGGATCGCTTGTTCACCGCACTTTTATGGTTGAAAAGTTTTATTATCTACCATATGTTTCTAAATCTCCGATTTATTCTTGATGAAGACTATTGATAATTTATTTATCTTTAGTCATGCTATTCTTTATCGGGCTAGTTGAGCTCACCCTTTTGCTTCACAATTCCTTTCAGGTAATAAAAGTGTAGTTGGGTCGAGGGGGGGATAACAGGGAATAGAACGGTGGTCATCATTTAGTAGTTATATTTGGTGAATCAACTAGGGTGAGGCGAACCCAACGTTGGAAGGGTGTTTTGCCACTATCATACAAGATGTCTAATGACATACCACCTCGTGTCATCATAAGACAGGGTTGTGCTCATCCACTTGCTGAGTATATTTACGAGCACTGCCTATATAATCTTGGTGTTTGTTTGGAGTTTAATTCCCAATTAGAGACAGTGGAGATAATGATATGTCAAAAGAAGACTCACCATAGGGAAGAATATGATAGTAATCTTCTCATTTTTCTTTGGGGTCTATTGGGTCAACCAAGGATAATTCTGTGGCCATATAATATCTATCATAACCTAGACGCATGGCCTCCCATGTACGAAGGTTTCCTTGAACACTTCTCAAAGATTCTAATTTTTAAGGCAGTTTTTGACTATACTTTTATGTAAGGTGTCATTGTGACGTGTTATCTAAAGGTTGGGATGAGAGTCACAGTTAGTATATATTTGTATCTAAACTTATAGCATATGTGTTGTTGTATTTTGCACGACAATTGTTGTAATAAAGTTGTAGTCGTTTTATGTACCATGTATTTGGCGACTCATAATAGGTTGGATGGAATGGACCTGTTTTTGGGTTGTCACATTTGGTATCAGAGCTTAGGGATATGGTCTCTGGCGGAGATCGGGGAATAGAACTAGGAGGGGAGAGATGAGTAAATCCTTCGCCAGTGTGTCCTACCTAAGCTTATTTGTTGGTCAGTAATAATATCGGGATATTATGTGATTTGTTAATTTGTTAAATTAACCTTTGTTTTTGAAGCTGTATTCTAGAATGATATCTGAGATACAGGAGATGAGCAATGGAGAAATCATGATGACAGGGAAGATGAAATCTGAAATGAAAGCAAGGTATTCTCAACTCTTTGAAATACCAGGTACATAAATTTCGGGGACAAAATTTCATAAGGAGGGGAGATTGTAAGACCCCGAATTTTATGAAATAAAAGTATTCAATTTTTCTTATAATTACAATTCAGTTAATGGTTAAATTGATAAAAGTTTAAAGTTAAAGGTGATATATGAAATTTTTTCAAAATATGCAAGTGGTTATAAAATACTCATTGTTGTCGGAGAATATTCGTTTGGTCGTGGAATATTCTTTACGTCGGGAATATTCGTATTTGCGGCGGCAAATTCTTGTGTGGGCCCATAACTAAAAAACGATTGGATGAAGAAAACGACAAGTATATCGTTATTTACAAATAACGACGTAGTTATTACTGCTAACACCGCTGGAATACCTTGGTTAAAATACGATGAATACGCGTTATCGCACAAAGAGCACACTCAGATTACATGATTTTTTTGAATTATTGATTCTTACGTAAGAAGGCACTACTTAATAATTGTTACAAGAATTACTGCTCAATATTTTATTTTATTAATTCAATAATTGATGCGTTGATATTTTATATTACTGTTGTTTCAATAATTGTCACTACACAATATTTTCCATTATCGGAGCAATAATTCATATTATCCAATAATATTATTAGATAACATTATTGGCAATGTCTAGAAAGTTCTGCCTCAAGGAGAGGTTTAGTCACCTAATCAAGGCGCCAAGAAGGAGAAATTTTTATCGAAAGCCCCTCTTTCGGGAACCGCCTCGTTTAGTTAGATTGTGATTCTGTAATATTATTTGTGAATAATTAATTATTGATTTACATGATGAGTAAAAATATTCATTTTATGTGGAAATAAATGGAGAATTTTTTTTTAAAGTGACAATTGTTGAAAATCGATATTTTATCTTTTCTGATAAAATAATATTTTATTGTATTATTATAATATAATAACGATGATATTTTTACAATGAATGTGGGATATATGAGTATATGAGGAAGAGTATTTTTGTTGTAAAAGTTGTGTAAAACATGTTAAACATGTCTGTGGGCCCATTTCTTGACTGAAATTTGATTATAGCCTGTAAAATCGTCCGTATGTGGATTTTGGTCAATTTCTGTTTAGAATTTGGAAAAATTTTCTTCTGTAAAGTTGTATAGAATTGAATTTCCTATAAAAATTCGCGAGATTCTAATTTTCTGATAAAAGGGCTATTTATTATGAATTATTGAAGTTCTGAAGTTTCGGAATAATTGATTTTTTGAAGTTTTAATTATTTTAATTAAGAAAAACGTTTTTTTATTTTTTTTGAGTTGGTGGCTGATGCTTGGATCTGATTTGGTGTGCTTAAGAAGTTAATATATATATATATAAGCATATTTTATTAAATTTTCTTCTTTGGTGTTCTAAGCAATTTCCTATAAATAGGATGCTTAGGTTAGAATTGAAAATCACACCAGAAACTGGAGTTTTCTCTCTATTTCTCTCTCTATATTATCGAGTGTATTCTTGTGAGTATTTTGATATCTTAAGTGTTTCTATACGGTGCAAGTTCGTTCAGCGTTATTCCAGTCAGAAGTACTGCTCTTTTGAGGTAAAGGATTGTAAGGGATATTATTTTTTTAATAATGATATTATTTCTTCAATATCATTATGCCGAAATAGTGGTTGGAATTTTTTTATATCAAATTTAGAACTTTTCATGTCGGGGTTACTATTCATGAGTTACTATTCACGAGTTACTATTCACGAGTTACTATTCACGACGGTTACTATTCATGAGTTACTATTCATGAGTTACTATTCATGGGTACTATTCACTACAAAATTAGTTTCTTTTTCTAACCAAATTATAGTTGATTTATGAATATTACTCTGGAGATTAACACTATATATTGATTATATTGATTTTATTATCATATATAACATTTTTATAACCATGATGTTGAAATTCTCTTTCACTGGAGTGTAAAGATGGGTAGATTATTGGTATGATCATGACTAGGGTTCTCTTTGGCCAGTAGTGAAAAGTTGAATTGTGACTGGTATGATCATGACCATTGAATTTATAATCGAATATCTTTATCTTAAGTGCAAAGGTGAATTGATGAACATGGTTATAATTATTGTTTATATAAATTCTGAAATGATTATATATTTCTTTGAGATATTAATATATTTGGACTGTAGTGCAAATATGAACTGTTGATGAATATCTTTGGCTCGTAGTGCAAAGATGACATGTTGTTGAATATCTTTGGCCTGTAGTGCAAAGATGACATGTTGTTGAATATCTTTGGCCTGTAGTGCAAAGATGAACTGTTAATGAATATCTTTGGTCCGTAGTGCAAAGATGGATTTATTAGTATGATTATGAACATGAACTGTGATTTGGTATTGAAAGTAGTATGCACACAAGCCAATCATGTTTGATGATAAAGCATATACTTTGTAACAATCTTATTCATTTATTAATAAAAAGTATTAATTTATTAAAGGCTTTTAATTATCTACATGATGCTATTTTATAATATGTGATAAACCCATAGTTTTAAGTAATGCTTTTAGAATAATGATGATGATCATTCTAATGAGATCTAAATTCTTAGAAAGCTTAAAACTAAAATAGTTCCCAATCGTTGGATTACTAAATTGGGGATTGGTGAATCCGGATAGATTGGTACATACGTTGCTTGCTAATTGGATGAGGATGATTGATCTCATGATCATTTGTGTGGAGACACTAAAGCAAGTATGTAGGTGCTTATTAGAGAATAAGTTCACTGAACGTGGCTCGCTAAGGAATACCTAATGGAGTTTTATTTGCTGTCAATAGGAATTCTCAGAGTGATAGTAAGTACAACTAATCCTTGGACTTGAGATCATCATAGTATCTTGTGTATGATGAGTTATACTTTGACTTATTCCTTAAGACCCTTAGGGTATATCAAAGGGTATGCTTGGGTATAATAAGTTATACATGGAGATAATGTATGATCAATAAAGAATCTACCACTTTTAATAAAAGAAGAGAAATGTCCTATGTGATTCGATGAATGACAACTTAGTAGTCCTTGGCCAAGGCAGAATGAAATTAGAAAGGAGTTTCTAATTTGCATTATTTGGAGTTGTGCATTTAAGGATCGAAATACATATAATTAAATAAAATAAGACTTGACAAAGAATTCCATGTCTTATATTTAATTGGGACATCAGATGGTGGAAGGATTGAATTGTACGGTAACTATTTACTCAAAGGTTCTTTAATGATTAATGTTGAAATCTATATTATCCGGAAAGTCGCCGATCGCTAGGAGGCTTATCCTTATCAGAATAAATATTATTTATTTAAATAAATTAATTATTTAATTTATTTATTTAAATAAGATTAGAATTGTTCTAATTGATTTATTCACAACCTAGGTTTAATATGGAGAACCTAAAGGGTCACACCATAAAAGGAAGAATAATCATTAAAGAAGTTAATGGCATAATCGTAATAATATAGTTAAGTATATTTAATTTAATCTATGGTGATAGAATAAATTAAATAGCTTAATATTTATTATTTAATATTTTAGAAATATTAAATATAAATTAATAAGAGGAGTCTTATTAATATTATTACAATTATTATTATTTTAATTTCTAAAGAGTTTAGGAATTAATTTAATATAAGTACTTTCATTTATTCCTAATTGGATTAGGAAGGAAAATTAGTTAAAGGAGTTTAATTAATTATCCCTAATAAGATTAGGGAGCTTAATTAATTAAAAGAATTTAATTAATTAAATAAAACCCAATTCCTTAATTGTTAAGATGGGTTGCCCACATCTATAAATAAGAGGAGTCTTATTATGGGTGGTATGGGTTGTTGACTTTTTCAACATACTGACATAATTCCAATTGTTGGGAGAGTACACCTTTTCTATAGAGATAGAAAACTAGGGTTTGAGCCAAATACCCATCTTCTTGAATTTTCTTCTTCCTCGGTGGATCACCCTGAGGCCAAACATTTGGGTGGCTAACGCCGATCAAAGGAAGGAACCAAACCCGTGGATTCAAGATTGAACGCGAAAGGATTTGGAGGTGAACTTGTACCGAGGAAGCTCGATCTTCAAGGGTATGATTTATTCTTTATCTTTTTCGTTTAATTAATAATTGTGCATAAAGGGTGATCCGGGTATATGGTTTGTAAATTTTTTAAACTCGATTTTACACGCTCAAGACTTTTTATGCAATTTGATTGCGTTATGAATATTACAAACCTAATAAATGGCATCGTGAGCCAAACCTTTATGCTAATTATTAATTGATTTAATATATATGTTGATATGTGTTTAGAAACAATTTAATTGGGCATAATTTTATTGTATAAAATTTATTAAAAAAAAAAAAAGGATTACTGTAATTTTTTTTTTTAATTTGCATGCACATGGGTAACATATATTTATCACACGAGCCGCTTTTATTTTTTTATTGATTTAGTAAGGGATTGGACTCACGAGATCACTGCCAAGTCTTTGAAAAACGGAATCATGCCAAAAAGAAAGCAACACCACGTCATTCTATCACGCATGCGGAAGTTAACTTTATATATATATATATATATATATATATATATATAAAGTTAGCGAGTTTTGTTTTAAAAAAAAAAAAAAAAAAAAAAAACTAAAGCAAGACAACTTCTTTTTTTAAAAGGAACTTCTATTATATTATATATATATATATATATATATATATAATCAAGTTTCTGCTATTATTATTATTATATATATAATTTCATTTATTTTATAATTAAGATAAAAAGTTTATTTTAATTTTAAAATAAAAGATTTATTTTAATATTAAAATAAAAGGGTTTATTATAATATTAAAATTAAATTTCATGCTAACTAATTAGAGTTGGAATTGGATTCCATGATAACTAATTGGAGTTGAAATTGGATTTTATTTTTCCTTAAATAAAGGAGTTTATTTAGATATGAAATAGATTTCATATTATTCAAAATAAAAGAGTTTATTTGTGAATAGAAAGAAAATCCGTGTTTCCTTAAATAAAGGAGTTTATTTAAATATGAAATAAGATTTCATATTATTCAAAATAAAGGAGTTTATTTGTGAATAGGAAAGATAATTCGTGTTTCCTTTAATAAGATTTTTTTTTACATGGAATTGGATTCCATAATTAATTAAAATAAAAGAGTTTATTTTAATTAAAGAATTTTTTTTACATGGAATTGATTCCATAATTAATTAAAATAAAAGAGTTTATTTTGATTAAAGATTTTGATTAAAATAAAATAGTTTATTTTATTCAAAATTAGATAAATTAAAATAAAATAGTTTTATTTTGATTTAAATTTGGATTAAAATAAAGGAGTTTATTTTAATTCAAAATAGATTTTATACTAACTAATTTTGCCCATTAAATGATATCAATATATATATTAAATGTTTATTATTCATGAGATGAATGTTATTTATTGATGCATATGGTGATGTGTATGATAATAAATGGGATTGATTATGGACTATCGACCAATGTGATTGGATTTTATTTTAGTTGGATGCATGAATGTATGGGTTTTATTAAATGGGGTCTGCAGACTGCCTTCTCTAATTTTTTCTTAATGTAAATTCTATCTCTCTCCTATGTACTTCCCTCGATCACGATCAAGGTTTCTATTTATTTTAAAATAGTTTTGTAATAGAATAGTTAGAATTAATTTTGAAAAATTGGAGATCAAAGAACAAGGAGCGCTTGAAGACCCGTTTGTAATGGAGCCCGGTTTAAATGTAATAGTTATATTTAAATATTATTTCTTGCACCCTAGGGTTTTGACCTTTTGGTTCACTTGGTGGCTCTAGTGAACCAAACTAGAATAAAAGTCCATAATCAATCCGGGTAGAATATAGTATTCTATATATGTGCATGCTTATACTATATATATATTATATATTATAAACATGCTTCGCATGTTCATTAATATAACGCGTATTTTATATATATATGTGCAAATGCTGCTAAAAACAAGATGAGACAAATTAATAACAAACCCCTCAATTTTTTTTATATTAAGTCCTAAGCGTTCAAAGATATTTGGAATATCGAACGTCTTTCTAGCATGATAAAATTAATAGAGTATTAAATATTTAATATGAGTTTGTTGTGTCACCACAAGGCAAGTATTAAGTATTTAAGATGTTAATTTATCACATTTGATGCTTATAAAGAAAATTGAACAAGATTGTTTTGTTGTGTCACCACAAGGATGATATTTTTCTTTTTGAATATATGGAGTGCTAGGTTCGGACTTAACTTGGATAATTTTGATTCTGATGTGCCACCACTGATCAAAATAATCTAAGAGGCAAAATACAAGGAGTTGCAGATAGTTAATGTAATTGACAAAAGTTGTTCACCTATTTATTTATATATAGTTTGTTGTGTCACCACAAGGCTATATACATTTGAAATGGGATCCTTATTCTCACTAGCTAATCTTTAATTAGATTTTGCGAACTATATAAGTGAGGGTAATATAGTTTGAAGAAAATAGTGGGAGATACCAATTTAAAACAAGACCTAATTTATTTTGGTAATTAATAAAAGAATGTATGTTAAAATGTTGTTAATTACAAATTCATTTACAAAATTTTATAATGTCTAAAATTACTATCATCTGCGAAGCATATTAAATGCTAAATTAATCGAATCAATTAAACGGATTGGTTAAGGAATTTGAGAATAGTTCTCATAGTCAAAAAGCTATCTTATGTCCTTAATACGCCTATCCTCGCAATGGTTGCGCATAATGCCTCGAGGAAGAGATTGCTACTTTTAGAAAGTGGCAAGATGATGCACAATTAGCTCAATGCATCATGCTCGCATCCACGAGTAACGAGCTTCAGCCACGCCAAGATGAAACTATGGATGCTTTTACTATATTCCCGCACATCAAGTAGTTGATGGTGAGGAAAGTAGGACTGATAGATATCAGATATCTAAGGAGCTCTTCCGATCTAGAATGACCAATGGCACTATAGTACAGACAAAAAGTTCTTAACATAATCAATTTGATTGATCAATTAGGACAACTGGTTTTGTCATGGATGGAGAGTTGAGCCAAGATTTGATCTTGCCCTCACTCCCGGACTCCTTTCACAATTGTTGTGAATTTTTCATATAAACAAGCTAGATCTCAGCCTCGCTGATTTGCTTATCATGTTGAAAAATGTTGAGAGTCACTTTCCAACCAAGAAAGACAATGTCTTACTTGTAGGGGCCAAAGGATCTTCTGAAAAGAAGAACGATTCAAAGAAGGTAAATAGAAAGGCAAAAACAAAGGATAATAAGAACAAAACTGATACAGATAGCAAAGGAGTTTGCTTCCACTACAATAAGCCTGGACACTGGAAAGAAACTGCGAGAAGCATCTTGCAGAGGCTAACCAAAGAAGCTTAGTGAAGTTTCGGTTACAATACAATTTTGTTCATGATTTAAATAAATTTTTCTTTAAGTCAAGGTTCTACTTGGGTATTGGATACCGACTTTGGTTATCATAAATATAGATTTATGAAGGGACCAAGCAGAAGTAGAAAGCTAAACAAATATAAGTAATCCCATGCGGAAATGTAGCAAAGGTTGCCATATTAGCCATAGAAACTTATAGTTTAGCAATGCCTACGGGCAAATCTATTAAGTCAATAAGTTGTTATTGTATTCCAGTTCTTGTTAAAAATATTATTTCCATTTTATTGTTGGACAATGAAATCTTTGGTATTATAATTAAGAACAATTGTTGTTCTATTTATAATAATAATGTTTTGTATAGAATGAATATTACTTAATTAATTTTGTATACTGACTTACATGAAAATAATTTTACATATTGAACAAATTAGTATAAGAAAAGAAGATGATCATTCAAAGAGTTGAATGTGTATATTTGTTGAATACAAGTATGAATTATTTGAAAGGTTCAAAGAATTCGTGGTGAAACAAATTGACAATGTATTAAGATTCTTTGATTAGATCAAGGAATAAATACTTGTGCAATAAGTTTCTAGATCATCTCAAATGGTTTTCTCATAATGGACACCTCATGATACATAATAATTGATTGATGTATCCGAATGGAAAAATCGTACCTTGTTGAACATGGTGCGGTCCATAATGATTTTACCGAACATTCCAAATCCTTCAGGATCATGTCCTAGAAATGGTCGCATATCTACGAAAAAGGTAACCTCAAAATCCAAATTTCAAGACTCCATAAAAGTTATGGATGGGGGAGGATTCCTAATCTTAAGTATGTTAAGATAAGGGTTGTCCAACTTATGTGAAAAGGTTTCAAAAGGATAAGCTTGGGACAAGATTTGACAAGTACAATTTGTGGGACATCCTAAAGTAAGTTTAGGGTATATGTTCTATAATCCTACTTAGCAAAAGGTGTTTGTTACGAAACACGCCTTTCTAAGATAAAGGTGTTTATCATTAAAAGGGCTAGTGGAGGATAATAGATCTTGAAGAGTTCAAGAACCACAAAACAATATAAGTCAAATAAGAGGAACCTGTAGAGATGAACCTATTGTACCACAAACCAATCGTAAATCGGAATAGTACAAGATACCTAGGAGGTATGGATTCATCATAGATGATGATGATGAGGTACGATCATCATAAAGATGATGATCCGAGTTACATTCGATGAGGTAAAGACTTCTAGTGTGTAAAAAGGTCAAGGGAGCGCCGTGACATTCCTAATATTATATGTTGATATACTACGGATAAGGAATGACATACCAATGCTACAATCAAGAATGATAAAGTTGTCTAAACATTCCTCCATGAATGATTTGGAAGAGTATCTTAATTGGGGATAAAATCTATATAGATAGATTTAAAAGGATGCTCAACTTAACCCAAGGAACGATATTCATTTGATGCTAAAGTCGCTTTAGCATGGCAAACTCCAAGAGATGTCTCATGTCGATGAGCTATGGGTGAATCTCTCTAATAGCCGCCACAGACTCTAAAAGAGAGATCACATGAGTAACTATCATGTGTATGCAATGAAATATATGAGACCGATGTTGATCACCATATTCGGAGAAGATCATCGTAAGACGCTGAAAAACATCTTAAAGTGCTTAACCGACACTAAGGATGTGATCATATTCATGGTGGGTCTTAATTAAAACTAGAGGGCTTAATGCACTCAAGTTTTTCAGACATGCACCAAGACGACAGAAAAATCCACTTTAAGGTAAAGGGTTACCTTGAAAGCAGTTGGTGCGATAATTGAAAGGTTCCAAACAAAGAAAGAGTTCTTTGGTTTAGTGATAAAGACAAAGTATATAGCTATAAATGAAGTCGCAAGTTGATTGTTTGGATAAAAGTTCATTACGTAATCGGGAATAGTTCCTAAGTCTCATCTTGGATCTAAACATGTGTTGTGGCACTTTCATTTGATTATTAGAATTATTGAAAGATGGGAAATCACTATAGAGATAGTGGACTCTCATGAACAACATTACATATCCATTAACTAAAGCTTATCCAACAAAGCAGGATAATCGTCCACTTAGAGAAGAAGAAGAGTATAAGATACCATGACGATTGGCTTTAGTGCAAGTGGGAGATTGAAAGTAGTATGCACACAAGCCAATCATGTTTGATGATAAAAGCATATACTTTGTAACAATCTTATTCATTTATTAATAAAAGTATTAATTTATTAAAGGCTTTTAATTATCTACATGATCTTTGTTTTATAATATGTGATAAACCCATAGTTTTAAGTAATGCTTTTAGAATAATGATGATGATCATTCTAATGAGATCTAAATTCTTAGAAAGCTTAAAACTAAAATAGTTCCCAATCGTTGGATTACTAAATTGGGGATTGGTGAATCCGGATAGATTGGTACATACGTTGCTTGCTAATTGGATGAGGATGATTGATCTCATGATCATTTGTGTGGAGACACTAAAGCAAGTATGTAGGTGCTTATTAGAGAATAAGTTCATCGAACGTGGCTCGCTAAGGAATACCTAATGGAGTTTTATTTGTCTTCATCAATAGGAATTCCTCAGAGTGATAGTAGTACAACTAATCCTTGGACTTGAGATTATCATAGTATCTTGTGTATGATGAGTTATACTTTGACTTATTCCTTAAGACCCTTAGGGTATATCAAAGGGTATGCTTGGGTATAATAAGTTATACATGGAGATAATGTATGATCAATAAAGAATCTACCACTTTTAATAAAAGAAGAGAAATGTCCTATGTGATTCGATGAATGACAACCCAAGAGTAGTCCTTGGCGGCGGCGAATGAAATTAGAAAGGAGTTTCTAATTTGCATTATTTGAGTCAGTGCATTTAAGGATCGAAATACATATAATTAAATAAAATAAGACTTGACAAAGAATTCCATGTCTTATATTTAATTGGGACATTGTATGGTGGAAGGATTGAATTGTCACGGTAACTATTTACTCAAAGGTTCTTTTATGATTAATGTTGAAATCTATATTATCTGGAAAGTCGTTGATTCTAGGGAGGCTTATCCCTATTGTAGAATAAATATTATTTATTTAAATAAATTAATTATTTAATTTATTTATTTAAATAAGATTAGAATTGTTCTAATTGATTTATTCACAACCGGTTTAATATGGAGAACCTAAAGGGTCACACCATAAAACGGAAGAATAATCATTTAAGAAGTTAATGGCATAATCGTAATAATATAGTTAAGTATATTTAATTTAATCTATGGTGATAGAATAAATTAAATAGCTTAATATTTATTATTTAATATTTTAGAAATATTAAATATAAATTAATAAGAGGAGTCTTATTAATATTATTACAATTATTATTATTTTAATTTCTAAAAGAGTTTAGGAATTAATTTAATATAAGTACTCTCATTTATTCCTAATTGGATTAGGAAGGAAAATTAGTTAAAGGAGTTTAATTAATTATCCCTAATAAGATTAGGGAGCTTAATTAATTAAAAGAATTTAATTAATTAAATAAAACCCAATTCCTTAATTGTTAAGATGGGTTGCCCACATCTATAAATAAGAGGAGTCTTATTATGGGTGGTATGGGTTGTTGACTTTTTTCAACATACGACATAATTCCAATTGTTGGGAGAGTACACCTTTTTCTATAGAGATAGAAAACTAGGGTTTGAGCCAAATACCCATCTTCTTGAATTTTCTTCTTCCTTGGTGGATCACCTCTGAGGCCAAACATTTGGGTGGCTAACGTTGATCAAAGGAAGGAACCAAACCCGTGGATTCAAGATTGAACGAAAGGATTTGGAGGTGAACTTGTACACGAGGAAGCTCGATCTTCAAGGGTATGATTTATTCTTTATCTTTTCGCTTAATTAATAATTGTGCATAAAGGGTGATCCGGGTATATGGTTTGTAAATTTTTTAAACTCGATTTTACACGCTCCGCACTTTTATGCAATTTGATTAGTTATGAATATTACAAACCTAATGTATATAACCATGATCTTTGATGTTTCAGGTAAAGACAGGTGATAAAAATTATCTTAGTTTTGGATGAGAAAAGGAATTTGGAACCATAAATATGATTATGAGTTATTCATACGATTGTGGACAGGAACTGTTGATTGATGTTACAGGGATAAAACATTGTTGGTGGACTTTTAACATAGAGAAGATAATAGACATTATGGTCTATTTGACTCTTCTAATGGATTGCTTCGTTCATTTGCAACTATGGTTGAAAAGTTTTATTATCTACCATATGTTCTAAATCTACGATTTATTCATCGATGAAGACTATTGATAATTTATTTATCTTTAGTCATGATATTTTTATCGGGCTAGTTGAGCTCACCTTTTGCTTCACAATTCCTTTCGGTGTAATAAAAGTGTAGCCGGGTTGAGCGGGGATAACAGGGGAATAGAATGGTGGTCATCATTTAATAGTTATATTTGGTGAATCAACTAGGGTGAGGCGAACCCAATGTTGGAAGGGTGTTTGCCACTATCATACAAGATATCTAATGACATACCACCTCGTGTCATCATAAAGATGTGGTTGTGCTCATCCACTTCTTGAGTATATTCTGAGAGCACTACCTATATAATCTTGGTGTTTGTTTGGAGTTTAATTCCCAATTAGAGACAAAGTGGAGATAATGATATGTCAAGAGAAGACTCACCATTGGGAAGAATATGATAGTAATCTTCTCGCTTTTCTTTGGGGTCTATTAGGTCAACCAACGGATAATTACATGGCCATATGATATCTATCATAACCTGAGCACGCATGGCCTCCCATGTCGAAGGTTTCTTGAACACTTCCCAAAGATTCTAATTTCTAAAACAGTTTTTGACTATACCTTTATGTAAGGTGTCATTGTGACGTGTTATCTAAAGGTTGGGATGAGAGTCACAGTTAGTATATATTTGTATCCAAACTCACAGCATATGTGTTGTTGTATTTTGCACGACAATTGTTGTAATAAAGTTGTAGTCGTTTCATGTACCATGTATTTGGCGACTCATAATAGGTTGGATGGAATGGACCTGTTTTGGGGTTGTCACATGAATCGTAAATCTGGAATAGTACCGAAGATACCTGGGAGGTATAGATTCATCATAGATGATGATGATGAGGTACACATCATAGAAGATGATGAACTAGTTAAATACGATGAGGTAAGAGTTATAGATACTCAGAGAAATGGATTGAAGCAAGCTTCTCAAAAATAAAACATTTATTTAGATGAAACAAATCAAAAGAGTTTGATTTTATCACAAATAAGAATGAACCTAGTGTGTATAAAAAGGGTCAGTGGGAGCCCCGTGACATTCCTAATATTATATGTTGATATACTATGGATAAGTAATGACATACTAATGCTATAATCAGTAAAGATAAAGTTGTCTAAACATTACTCCATGAATGATTTGGGAAGACTATCTTAATTGGGGATACAAATCTATATAGATAGATTTAAGAGGAAGCTCGACTTAACCCAAGGAACGTATATTCATATGATGTTAAATTCACTTAGCATGGCAAACTTCAAGAGATGTCTCATGTTGATGAGCCATGGAATGTATCTCTCTTAATAGTCCTCATAGATATCGCATGAGTGACAATCATGTATACAATAAAATATACAAGACCTAGTGTTGATCGGTCATATTCTGGAGAATATCACTGTAATATAGTGGAAAACATCTTAAAGTACTTAACCGGCACTAAGGATGTGATTAAAATTTATGGTGAGTCTAAATTAAAACTAGAGGGCTTAACAGACTCAAGTTTTTCAGACAGACCAAGACGACAGAAAATCCACTTTAAGATAAAGCGTTACCTTGAACGGCGGTGCAGTGAATTGAGAAGGTTGCAAATAGCAAAGAGTTGCTGGTTTAGTGATAAAGACAAAGTATATAGCTATAAATGAAGCTACAAGTTGATTGTTTGGATGAAAAGTTCATTACAGAACTAGGAATAGTTCTTAAGTCTCGTCTTGGATCTAAACATGTGTTGTGGCACTTTCATTTGATTATAGGAATCATTAAAAGATGGAAAATCACTATAGAGATAGTGGACTCTCAAGAACAACATTACATATCCATTAACTAAAGCTTATCCAACATCAGGATAATCGTCACTAAGAGAAGAAGGGTTTAAGATACCATGGCGATTGGCTTTAGTGCAAGTGGGAGATTGAATGTAGTATGCACACAAGCCAATCATGTTTGATAATAAAGCATATACTTTGTAACAATCTTATTCATTTATTAATAAAAATTATTAATTTATTAAAGGCTTTTAATTATCTACATGGTGTTGTTTTATAATATGTGATAAACCCATAGTTTTAAGCAATGCTTTTAGAATAATGATGATGATCATTCTAATGAGATCTAAATTCTTAGCAAACTTAAAACTAAAATTGTTCCCAATCGTTGGATTACAAAATTGGGGATTAATGAATCCGGATAGATTGGTACATACGTTGCTTGCTCATTGGATGAGGATGATTGATCTCATCATCATTTATGTGGAGACACTAAAGCAAGTATGTAGGTGCTTATTAGAGAATAAGTACACTGAACATGGCTCGCTAAGGAATACCTAATGGAGTTTTACTTGCATGTTAATAGAAATTCATGTAGTGATAGTAGTACAACTGATCCTTGGACTTGAGGTCATCATAGTATCTTGTGTATGATGAGTTATACTTTGACTTATTCCTTAAAACCCATAGGATATATCAAAGGGTATGCTTGAGTATAATAAGTTGTATATGGAGATAATGTATGATCAATAAAGAATCTACCGCTTCTAGTAAAAGAAGAGAAATGTCTTATGTGATTCGATAAATGACAACTCAGTAGTCCTTGGCCAAGGCAGAATGAAATTAGAAAGGAGTTTTTAATTTGCATTATTTGGAGTTGTGCATTTAAGAGTCGAAATACATATAATTAAATAAAATAAGACTTGACAAGATTTTTCGTGTCTTATATTTAATTGGGATATTGTATGGTGGAAGGATTGAATTGTCATTTCAAGAACTATTTACTCAAAGGTTCTTTTATAATTAATGTTGAAATCTATATTATCTGAAAAGTCGTTGATCGCTAGGGAGGCATATCCCTATTGTAGAATAAATATTATTTATTTAAATAAATTAATAATAAGATTAGAATTGTTCTAATTGATTTATTCACAACCGGTTTAATATGGAGAACCTAAAGGGTCACACCATAAAAGGAAGAATAATTATTTAAGAAGTTAATGGCATAATCGTAATAATACATTAAGTATATTTAATTTAATCTATGATGATAGAATAAATTAAATAGCTTAATATTTATTATTTAATATTTTGGAAATATTAAATATAAATTAATAAGAGGAGTCTTATTATTATTATTATTATTACTATTATTATTATTATTATTATTTAATTCCTAAAGGAGTTTGGAAATTAATTAATAAAAATACTCTCAAATATCCTAATAAGATTAGGAGGCTAATTAATTAAAAGAGTTTAATTAATTATTCCTAATAAGATTGGGAGCCTAATTAATTAGAAGAATTTAATTAATTAAAATAAAACACAATTCCTTAATTGTTAAGGAGGGTTGCCTACATCTATAAATAAGATGAGTCTTATTATGGGTGTAGTATGTTGTTGACTTTTTCACAACAGACGTGATTCCATTTGTTGGAGAGTACGTTCTTTTTCTATGAAAGATAGAAAAACAAGGGTTTTTCCAAATACCCTTCTTCTTGAATACTTCTTCTTCCTTGGCGGATCACCTCTAGAGGCCAAACACTTGGGTGGCTAACGTTGATCAAAGGAAGGAACCCAACGCGATGGATTCCAGTTGAACACGAAAAGGATTTCGAGGTGAACTTGTATCTGAGGAAGCTCGGATCTTCAAGGGTATGATTCTCGTCCTTTATTTTTCGTTTAATTAATAATTGTGCATAAAGGATGATTCGGGTATATGGTTTGTAAAAATTTTAAACTATGATTTTCATGCTTCTGCTTATTTTGTGCAATTTGATTGCGTTCATGAATCTTACAAACCTAACAAGATTTGTTTGAAAAAACAAGTTTGAAAAGGTCCGACATATATATGTCGATGATTTGACTGTAAGAGTCACCAATTGGTATTTTTAAATGGTTGCACCAACTCAACCGAGATATGGTTTGCACATAGACCTAGTGATGTGACACTGTTTAACTGGTCTGCAAAATTGAAATTCGTTAGGGTCCAGGGGCTTGATTATGCGGAGGGAAGGTGTTAGGCACCTCCCGACATCCGTGATAACACGTTTATCGCTACTTTTCAATTTAAACTTTTATCAGAATGTATGTGTTGGGGGGGGGGGGGTCTATATGCAGTTGTTTGGAAGTAGTGCTCTGCCTCATTTGCCCCTATATACAAAGGGTTTGAATTTTGTATAAAATTTCAATTTTAACGAGATATGATAATGATGTTTTATAAAACAGGTTTTTCAAACCCTTATGCTCAATAGTAATTGAGGCCTTTGATACTTCCATTTTATTAGTGTTCGGTGTGAGGGCCCCGAATACGAGGTCCCGATTCACTGCGAATCCGGTTTGATCATTCTAACACTATTACTATATTTGCGAAAGATATAAACATAAATTGTTTGTACAATAACTTTTACACACTATTCCCCAAGGTCGAGTAACCTTAACTTAATACATAAATCATAACTTATCTAAAACAGAATATTATTATTATACAACACTATTACAATTCTAATCGCGCACATTGACTTTAAGCTGGAACTGTCTTTAACCTTTCCTTGTATCCTACGTATTCGCTTTAATCTGTAATGTTTTATCATGATATAGCAAGATTGAGCATAAGGATTGCCCAACAAGTTTAAAGTTAATAATATAACGATATATCATGATTGAAAGAATCTGAATAATAAGCTGGCTATAATTCAACAATATAATTGTGAACTAGCAGGAACAAACTTTTGACTGAACAAGTGTAACACCCCCCTCCCGAAAAGAAAAGGGAGGTCACGTGCAAAGCACAACAAACCTCAAAATAAGTAAACAGAGCACTAATAACTTCAAAATATTAAAACTGGTGATCCATTATTAAAGTACTAAAAACAATTCTCCAAACAGAGTCAAAATAATCAAAACCTAAAATTGAATCAAACTAAATGGTCAAAGGCAACTCTCCCATCACACTAACCCTGAATCACCCCTGCAAACCTGCCGAAAGAAAAACACAGCATGAGTCAATTGCCTAGTACGGATACAGATATACAAAAGATATACAACTGATTTACGAAAACAATTGAGACAAAATACTGAACAAAGCCTCAAGTGTAAATACTGAAGAAAATATAATCTCCAAAGATCTGAATGGAAAATATCTGAATTAACAGAATTGACGAAACCAATAGAAAAATAAAGAAATAATGAACTGAAGTAACTAACTCAATGAATTGAACTGAATAGAAACAAACAAAATTAATACAATGAAATAATAGGCTGAATCAAATGGTTGGGTGTTATTTCATATCGAATGAGCTCAGAAACATACCTTGCCACGCAGGCAAGTCAAAACAATGCCACACAGGCAAGTCAAAATAATGCCACACAGGCAAGTCAAAACAATGCCACACAGGCAAATCACACATTGGACCGCGAATCCAAATGTATGCAAATCGGATAGGTGTGTTTGACACAACATCACAAATCCGCAGAACAGAAAACTAGGGTTAACCCATACGCCTCCCACAACAAAACACCAAATGACCCACTTCCTCCGGAGCCCAAACGGAGACGCCGTGGACTAATCACACCGCCACGGAAAGTGTCATGTCTCTCGTGCCAAGACGACATGCCTGTGGTACCCCCACATGTGGTTATAGCTCAGGTATACCCTACGGTATATTCTAACAAAAATATCATGTCACAACACATGCGATATAATACCAACAAAAGGGTTCTATATGTACATGTTGAACTAAATCAAATTATAGTCAGAAGGTCTCAAAAAGAATGTAGCAACATGTACCGCTCTACAATTATCAAAATTAAATAGTACTAGACATGATAACCTAAGTCAAAGAGTACAAATACGAGTCATATGTATCAACTCCAAAATGAAACTATTATATGAATTTCACAAGAAATAATTATGTGAAATAATAATGAAATTTGAAACAAGAACAAAACGAACAAATCAAATTTGACAAGAGTGATGCTGAAAGATTATAGAATATGTACAAATTGTAATAGAAAGAAAGGAATTCAAATTACTGAATAAAGCCAAAGTATCAAAGATGAAATTTCTATTTAAGAGTGTCAATAGAATTATAAGAAAATGAAACGAAAGACAAGATATCACAAGATATAAAGAATACAACAATAGTCAAAGGAGTGGAGTACGGAATCCGTACCTGATGCTTCCAAACCATTTATAGCACTCTCCACAAGATCTTACCCTCAAATGCCAACGATATCAAATACGAAACGTTATTCGTAACCTAAACATATTCACCTCAAATTAAAATAATCCAAACTAATAATCCCCAAAATAATTCATAACCTATTTAACATGCCTTTAATCATCGCTTTTTATCAATTACTAATACTCCAAAATTTATATTCGAAAAATAACTCTTTAATTTCCTTCCGTTCAATTTAAATAATTAATAAGATTTTATTACAAACCAATCATTAATAACATAATGATATTAAATTTATTATTAGAACTTTTATAATTATGTCAACAAAATTAATTAATTTAATTTAATATATATAACTTCAATTTGATTTCCAAATTCGATTTAAGTTTCATGGCTAAGTACCTATTTAAAAGTAATATATATATATATATATAATATATAATGACATCAACACCAGAGGCAACCAAAACATGACACATTTAAACATAATTTAGTTAAAATCCTTATTACTTGCCAAAGAACTTTTCACATCATGATAACGAAATTCCTTTTTTTTTTTTTAAAAGCTTTTTTAACTTCCAGCAAAAGTAATCGATAAACTTTATTCAATAAATATATATATATATATATACATGGCAAAAACAAATGGTTTATATATATATATATATATATATACCCTACTTCTATCACTGCTATTAAAACTTACCGAAAAAGAAGAAAAGGTCCAGTTTCCTCTTCTCCAAATTGCAGTGTAAAAGTATTTTTCTCCTCTTTTTCCTTAGCTGCGACTGCTCCTCTTTCTTTTCTTTCAGTCGGTATAAAATATGATGAAGCAATTAGGTTTTGCTTATTAATTAATTAATATATCTCATTGTGTCTCCTAATTTTAATAGGATTTTAATATTGCCCAAATACAAAATAGACCCAATTAATATAAAAGCCCAAATTAATGTAATCACCTACTTATTATAAGTCACACAACTTAAATACAATTTGACCCAAACATAAGAAAAGCCCAATTAAAATATGGATTTAAATATTATTTATTTTTATATTTTTACCGGGTATTACATCACCTACCCCTTAAAAAGGATTCCGTCCCCGGAATTCAAAAGAATAAACGTACCAAATTATCAAAAGATTCGAATACTCCGCTCAAATAGACTCCTCTATTTCCCAAGTAGCTTCCCGCTCGGAATGATTTTACCACAAGACTTTAACAAAAGGAATTATCTTCCTCAATTTTAATTTAATCAGTTATTTCATTATCTACTAAAAGAATTTAATTTTCCAAACAAAACAAGGAAGAAAAGAGGGAAACAAAATCATTTACCTTTTTCCAATTTAAATACAATCGTATAAGATAAAATTAATTAATATTTAATTATATAAAAAAATGGGTTATTATATTTTTCACCCCTTAAAAATAATTCCGTCCTCGGAATTCAAATAAGCTACAAAAATAAATAAATTTAGTTACGACGTAGCGTCTCCATTGTAATGATCAACGCGTATAAGTCATCGGTCCACGTAATTATCAATGTACTAGTAAAAGATTCGTCAGCTACTGTGTCAAGCCTTGGTAAGGTTGTTCGTGTTGCATCAAATTAGATCACATGATCCACCATTTGAAAGTGCCGTATGTCGCTAATATCTTTGAGTTTAATTCTTGTAAACGCACTCTTCGGAACATAATTTGAAATCACAAAAATTTCTCTTCATCTAAATACGATTTGAATACCCAAAATATTTAAAATTATTTTTAATTTGTAAAACGTTTATGTTCCACACATGACAAAGATTTAACAAAATATTTTTATTTAATTTACATAAAATCGATCATACAAAACTCCAAGGATATCGGATAAACCAAATAACTCAACAAATTATATCAACTTTTTCCTAAATCTTCAAGAGTTTTAAAATATTCAAACCTCAATTTGAACTAGCTAGTTCTTAAATATTATTACACCAAAGAATATACTACTAAGATCTCTTTATCGTCATATCAAACTCTAAGTCAAATATTCTACTATCTGCATGAGCAAAATATAAATATTCAAGATCTCTCAAAATCAATTGAATTTCATCATACTATCTAATCATATAATAAATCAATCATCCCTTATTGCGAACCTTAATCCAATAAATTTCAATGTCTCCCTATACCACCACAAAGAAATTCCATAGAACATAACTCAAATATCCTACTAGAAAATAGCCACAAAATTGATCATTAACTCCAAATGATAAATCTATTTACCTCGAATATCAACAACTCAAATTACAAGAACTCCTCTATATTTAATAATTTTCATTTTATCATAGTATGCCATTAATACACAAACCTCAAATTATCCACAAGCTTAACATAAATCAAAACCTAACTCAAATCAAATCCTCAATTCAACGATCATAATAATTGTCACAACAAAAAAAAAAAACTCTAATAAATAATTTTCCAAAATCAAATACTCGTCGATACAAATACTCACATCATAGTCGCGTCTCATATAAGATCACTTCTTATCCGTACAAAGTATAACTTTATTCACCTCAATGATTAAATCACAATCTTAACTAATATCATTACTCAATCACCTTAACAAATCATTCCACTTTCCTCAAATCAACTACAAATTGAAAAGAAATAGACAGTTGGTCAACATAGAGACCAACCAAACAAAGGACAAAATCGAATCAAACTCCTACGTCTACCCAATGGTTTACCCATAACTCACAGGTCAAACTTAAATAAGTTTTCTACAAGAAAGAACCTAAGCTCTGATACCATCTCTGTAACACCCCCCTCCCGAAAAGGAAAAGGAGGTCACGTGCAAAGCACAACAAACCTCAAAATAAGTAAACAGAGCACTAATAACTTCAAAATATTAAAACTGGTGATCCATTATTAAAGTACTAAAAACAATTCTCCAAACAGAGTCAAAATAATCAAAACCTAAAATTGAATCAAACTAAATGGTCAAAGGCAACTCTCCCATCACACTAACCCTGAATCACCCCTGCAAACTTGCCGGAAGAAAAACACAGCATGAGCCAATTGCCCAGTACGGATACAGATATACAAAAGATATACAACTAATTTACGAAAATAATTGAGACAAAATACTGAACAAAGCCTCAAGTGTAAATACTGACGAAAATATAATCTCCAAAGATCTGAATGGAAAATATCTGAATTAACAGAATTGACGAAACCAATAGAAAAATAAAGAAATAATGAACTGAAGTAACTAACTCAATGAATTGAACTGAATAGAAACAAACAAAATTAATATAATGAAATAATAGGTTGAATCAAATGGTTGGGTGTTATTTCATACCGAATGAGCTTAGAAATATACCTTTCCACGCAGGCAAGTCAAAATAATGTCACATAGGTAAGTCAAAATAATGCCACACAGGCAAGTCAAAACAATGCCACACAGGCAAATCACAAATTGGATCGCGAATCCAAATGTATGCAAATTGGATAGGTGTGTTTGACACAACATCACAAATCTGCAGAAAAGAAAACTAGGGTTAACCTATACGCCTCCCACGACAAAACACCAAATGACCCACATCCTCCGGAGCCCAAAACGGAGACGCCGTTGACTAATCACACCACCACGGAAAGTGTCATGTCTCTCGTGCCAAGACGACATGCCTGTGGTACCCCCACAGGTGGTTATAGCTCAAGTATACCCTACGGTATATTCTAACTAAAATATCATGTAACAACACATGCGACATAATACCAACAAAAGGGTTCTATATGTACATGTAGAACCAAATCAAATTATAGTCACAAGGTCTCAAAAAGAATGTAGCAACATGTACCGCTCTACATTTATCAAAATTAAATAGTACTAGATATGATAACCTAAGTCAAAGAGTACAAATACGAGTCATATGTATCAACTCCAAAATGAAACTAATATATGAATTTCACAAGAAATAACTATGTGAAATAATAACGAAATTTGAAACAAGAACAAAACGAATAAATCAAATTTAACAAGAGTGACGCTTAAAGATTATAGAATATGTACAAATTATAATATAAAGAAAGGAATTCAAATTACTGAATAAAGCCAAAGTATCAAAGATGAAATTTCTACTTAAGAGTGTCAATAGAATTCTAAGAAAATGAAACGAAAGATAAGATATCACAAGATATAAAGAATACAACAATATTCAAAGGAGTGGAGTACGAAATCCGTACCTGATACTTCCAAACCATTTATAGCACACTCCACAAGATCTTACCCTCAAATGCCAACGATATCAAATACGAAACGTTATTCGCAACCTAAACATATTCACCTCAAATTAAAATAATCCAAACTAATAATCCCCAAAATAATTCATAATCTATTTAACATGCCTTTAATCATCGTTTTTTATCAATTACTAATACTCTAAAATTTATATTCCAAAAATAACTCTTTAAATTCCTTCCGTTCAATTTAAATCATTAATAAGATTTTATTACAAACCAATCATTAATAACATAATGATATTAAATTTATTATTAGAACTTTTATAATTATGTCGACAAGATTAATTAATTTAATTTAATATATATAACTTCAATTTGATTTCCAAATTCTAATTTAAGCTTCATGGCTAAGTACTTATTAAAAAGTAGTATATATATATATATATATATATATATATATATATATATATAACATATAATGACATCAACACTGCAGGCAACCAAACATGACACATTTAAACATAATTTAGTTACAATCCTTAATACTTGCCAGCAACTTTTCACATCATGATAACGAATTTCCTTTTTTTTTTCTTCTTTTTTTTAAAGCAGCAGGCCAGTTCAATAACTTCCATCCACAAAAAGTAATCTGAAAAACTTTATCTATATATATATATATAAATATATATATACATATACCTGGCAAGCAAACAGTTTATATATATACTAATATATATACTCTACTTCTATCACTGCTATTAAAACTTACCGAAAAAGAAGAAAAGGTCTAGGTTCCTCTTATCCAAATTACAGTGTAAAAGTAATTTTCTCTTTTTTCTTAGTCATGATTGCGCTTCTTTCTTTTTTTCGATTCAATATAAAATATGATGAAGCAATTAGGTTTTGCTTATTTATTAATTAATATATCTCATTGTGTCTCCTAATTTTAATAGGATTTTAATATTACCCAAATACAAAATAGACCCAATTAGTATAAAAACCCAAATTAATGTAATCACCTACTTATTATAAGTCACACAACTTAAATACAATTTGACCCAAACATAAGAAAAGCCCAATTAAAATATGGATTTAAATATTATTTATTTTTATATTTTTACCGGTTATTACAACAAGTATTGAACATGAACAAATATATCTGAACCAACTGGTAATGAAGGTGATCAACCTTTCATACCTGACTTATACATGCAATATGTACATAGTACAATTCATGGCAACCAGCAATGATTAACCATAAACTTATCCGAAAGAAATAATTCTTAGTAGAGTTAAGTAAAAAAAAACTTGCCTGAACCGTTGATTACCGCTACGCAATTTATAACGCTTTATCCGAAGACATAATATTAGTAATATAGATCTCCAATATTAGAATAATATCATCACAATATAATACTATTATATATATAGATATACATAGAATAACCTACACATAACACATAACCCTATCAGTCTATTCAGCAAATAAAACTAAGCATCAAGTCAAACTATTTCAGTCTGACTTGAAACCGACACAAATTCTAACGTCCCGACGGTCTGGTCGGACTTTATTTCGAGTTTAAATTCAATTAAACTCTGTCTAAATACTTAACCATTATCTACGATAATTTATTATCAGTCGAAAATAATTTACATAAACTCGTAATAATTTTCAAATAATTATTATCATTTATCTTGATTTTTCAATCATTAAAATCGTATTTATATAATATAAATACCACAATATTCTATTATCATTAATATCTATTTAATATCAAATATTAATGAAATACATGTCATAATATTATAATATATTTATAATATACCAAAGTATTTTTAATACTTAAAAATCACATTTATATGATTTTCAAACAATTGAATCCATTATCCGATAATTGCTTTTAATATTAAAATATTAATATTTTCATTACAAAATATCAAAAGTTATATGTTATAACTTAAAATATTTTTATAACACTTAAATCATTTTTATATGATTTTTAAAGCATTAATTCTATTTTCCATAATTTATTTAATATATTTATTAAATAAAATTATTATCATTAATATTAATTAATTAGTGAAATTCATCACAAAATATTAAAAGTCACCGAAAATATCTTTAAAAATTTTCTTATACCATAATATTATTTTTCATGATTTTTTATGTATTAAAATCATTTTTAAATAATTAATTTAATATTATAATTAAATAAATTAAATACCATTTATATTCCAAAAATATTAAATATTTATGAAATATACTGAAAATAATTAAAAACAATTTTTCACAATTTAAAATAATTTTTTGGAATTTATTTAGTATTTTTTTAATAATTAAAAACCATTTATTTCTATTTATTTAATTAAAATAATTAATTTCTAAAACTAAATGTCGCTAAAGGGGTTATAGGCGACATATCTGTCGCTAATAGTGTTCTTGAGGCTGTTCTTGAGCTGACCAAATAACCTTGTCAGTATGCAGGGTACCATGTTTGACCGGTTCCAAACTAATGATCTTGTTGTTTCTGGGCTGGTAATCGGTTTAATATTGTAGTATGTATGCAATACTATAACTACAATTTGACTTCATGACCAAACAATAACACAACAAGAAGAACTATGAATCAGAAATACTTGTCAGACCCGTTCTTTAGTTACTGGGCTGCCCAGAAACTCAAGCAGTTCGAAGGTACCATTTTGCAGCCTTGAATATTTGCGTTTCATGACTTGTTTATGTGATGTAAAGGTTCCAATATATAGTAGTTATGTTAAGGTACAACAAGAATTAATCAGATCAACTTAACAACATCCAAATAGTACGATCTAGGTCAGTCAAACTAGGCCACAACAACTGTTCTTGAACCTTTCTGGAAAACCCATAAATGTTATTGAGCAGTTTGGTCAACGGTGGTTTGATGTAAGACCCCGAATTTTATGAAATAAAAGTATTTAATTTTTCTTATAATTACTATTCAGTAAATGGTTAAATTGATAAAAGGTTAAAGTTAAGGGTGATATATGAATTTTTTCAAAATACGCAAGTGGTTATAAAATATTCATTGCTGTCAGGGAATACTCGTTTAGTCGTAGAATATTCTTTCTATCGGGGAATATTCGTACGACGGCGCAGTCATTTATGGGCCCCATAACAGAATAACTGTCGGATGAAGAAAACGACAAGTTTGAGTTTTTATAATTAACGGCATAGTCGTTACCGTTAACACTGTTGGAATACACGTGGTTAAAATACGATGTACGCAGCGTAGTTGCACAAGAGAGCACGGTATTGCATGATATTTTTTCAATTATTGATCCTTACGTAAGAAGGCACTACTCAATAATTGTTACAGTAATTACTGTTCAATATTTTATTTTTTGAATCAATAATTGATGCGTTGATATTTTATATTATTGTTATTTCAATAATTGTCACTGCACAGTATCTCCATTATCAAATCAATAATTCATATTATTTGAATAATATTAGATAGCATTATTGGCAATGTCTAGAAAGTTCTGTCAAGGAGAGGTTTGGTCACCTAATTGTGCGCCAGTAAGGAGAAATCCTTATCGGAAAGCCCCCTCTTTCCTGGGAACAGTCTAGTTGTCATAAATGTGATTCTGTAATATTTGTGAATAATTAATTATTGATTTATATGATAATGAAATATTTATTTGATGTGGATATAAATGATGGATTTATTTATGTGGTTATAAATGAAGGAATTAATGTTGAGGTATTTTATCGATATTTTTGTCTGATTGGAGGTATTAAAAGATCAAATCGTTGTTCTTACTGCCTTTATTGTGTGAGTTATAATTTTTAATTTGACCGTTGGATCGTTGTGATTTTTGGATATGTTATACATATATAAGTTGAGTATATGTTCACAAATTTTGAACCGTTAAAAATGAGCGAATGGTTTGTTATGAATTTTAAGAGGTGACTTATTCGAAAATTAGGTTTATAAATGATTTTGGTGGAAAATTCTAGAAATGGGTGGGCCCCACTTTTGGTTGTTGGGGAAGATGGCTGAATTTTGGTGGGTGGAATAGTAGCTGGTAAAGCCATCAGGTAGCAGGTCAAGTCTGCTTCGGCGTGCTAACATTTTCCTATAAATAGAGGGCTAAGTTAGAATTGAAAATCACAACAGAATTCATAAGTTTTCTCTCTTTCTCTCTCTATATTATCGAGCGTATTCTTGTGAGTATTTTGATACTTTGAGTCTTGCTATACGGTGCAAGTTCCTTCAGCGTCATATCCGATATCCAGTCAGAAGTGCTGTTCTTTTGAGGTAAAGACATGTGATGAAAATTCTCTTCGTCCTGGGTGCGAAGAGGAATTTAGAATCACAATTATGATTATGAGTTATTCATATAATTGTGGAAATGAACTGTTGAGTGATGTTATAGGGATAAAACACTGTTGGTGGACTTTTAATGTGGAGAAGATAGTAGACTTTATGGTCTATTTAACTCTTCTAATGGATTGCTCGTTCGGCTGCAACTATGGTTGAAAAGTTTTATCTTCTACTATATGTTCTAAATCTCTGATTTATTACTGATGAAGGCTACTGATAATTTAATTATCTTTAGTCATGATATTCTTTACTGAGCTAGTTGTGATCACCCTTTTGCTTCACAATTCCTTTCAGGTAATAAGAGTGTAGCTGGGTCGAGCGGGGTAATAGGAATAATAATCGGTGGTCATCATTTAGTAGTTATATTTGGTGAATCAAATAGTGTGAGGCAAACCCAACGTTGGAAGGGTGTTTTGCCACTATCATACAAGACGTCTAAAGACATACAACCTCGTGTCATCATAAGACAGGGTTGTGCACATCCACTTGCTGAGTATATCTACGAGCACTACCTATATGATCTTGGAGTTTATTTGAAATGTAATTCTCACTTGGAGACAACAGAGATAATTATATGTCAAGAGAAGACTCACCACTGGAAAGAACATGATAGTAATCTTCTCGTTTTTCTTTGGGGTCTATTAGGTCAACCAAGGATAATTCTGTGGGCATATGATATCTATTATAACCTAGACGCATGACTTCCCATATACGAAGGTTTTCTTGATTATTTTCCAAAGATTTTAATTTCTAAAACAGTTATTGACTGTACCTTTATGTAAGGTGCCATTGTGACGTGCTATCCAAGTTGGTGTCCAGAGTCACAGTTGGTATATATTTGTATCAAAACTCACAACATATGTGTTGTTGTAGTTTGCACGACAATTGTTGTAATAAGGTTGTAGTTGTTTTCTGTACCATATATTTGGCGACTCAGAATAGGTTGGATGGATTGGACATGTTTTAGGGTTGTCACAGTTGGTATCAGAGCTTAGGGATATGGTCTCCGACTTTAGATCGGGAATAGAACTAGGAGGGAGAGATGAGTAAATCCTTTGCTAGTGTGTCCTACCTAAGCTTATTTGTTGGTCACCATAATATCTCGGATATTATGTGATATGTTAATTTGTTCAATTAACCCTTGTTTTGAAGTCAGATTCTAGAATGATATCCTCAAATACGGGAGATGAGCAATGGAGAAATCATGATGACAGGAAGATGGAATCGAAATGAAAGCAAGGTATTATCAACTCTTTGAAATACCAGGTACGTAAATTTCGGGGACGAAATTTCATAAGGAGGGGAGATTGTAAGACCCCAAATTTTATGAAATAAAAGTATTCAATTTTTTTTTATAATTACTATTCAGTAAATGGTTAAATTGATAAAAGGTTAAAGTTAAGGGTGATATATGGATTTTTCAAAATACACAAGTGGTTATAAAATATTCATTGTTGTCGTGGAATATTCGCTTAGTCGTAGAATATTCTTTCTATTGGGAATATTCGCATGCTGCCAGCCAGCTGATCATTTAGGGGCCCCATAATGTAAATAACCGTTGGATGAAGAAAAACGACAAGTTTGAGTTTTTATAATTAACGGCGTAGTCGTTACCGTTAACACTGATGGAATACCTGGTGGTTAAAATACAGTAATACGCGTAGTTGCATATTAGCACACGGTATTGCACAGTATTTTTTTCAATTATTGATCCTTACGTAAGAAGGAACTACTCAATAATTGTTACAGTAATTACTGTTCAATATTTTATTTTTTTGAATCAATAATTGTTGCATTGATATTTTATATTATTGTTATTTCAATAATTGTCAACGCACAAGATCTCCATTATCGATCAATAATTCATATTATTTGAATAATATTATTAGATAAGATTATTGGCAATGTCTAGAAAGTTCACAAGGAGAGGTTTGGTCACCTAATCAAGGCGCCAAGAAGAGAAATCCTTATCTGAAAGCCCCTCTTTCTGGGGACAACTGGTTGTCATAAATGTGATTCTGTAATATTATTTGTGAATAATTAATTATTGATTTATATGATAATGAAATATTTATTTGATGTGGATATAAATGATGGATTTATTTATGTGGTTATAAATGAAGGAATTAATGTTGAGGTATTTTATCAGTATTTTGTCGGATTGGATGTATTAAAAGATCAAATCAGTGTTCTTATGAGGTTTGACCGCTCGTATCTCTCACTATATTCATGATCCGGCCGTGTTTACAGTTTCAGATCACAGTCTACATGCCATAGAACATATGTATAATATAAAACCACAAAAATAAAAAACATAGAAGGATTTACAGGCCTTGACATTAGCTTGTCAGGCCAACATTTTCCATTTATCCAGATTTTCATAAACTTCAATTTCGAGCATCTAAATGATATGGATCCAAGTTTTAGCAACCCAGATCATCAAATGACACCCTCTAACATAACTTTAAACATCTAAATACAAAGATTAACATGAATCATAAGGATTTCTAAGTTTAGGGTTTATACCTTTATTATGCTTCCATACTTGATTTCTGATCCATGATCCTGATCTTGTTAAGCTAAGAGGTTATTATGTCTTAACTATTGACTCTCTTCCTCATTAAATCTCGAAATTTGGAGAGAGAAAAGAGGTTAGCAAAAAGTGAAAAGTAAAGTCAAGCTTTTCTCTGTCTTTGATCTAGATAATGGATATGGTTCAATGTATTTGCTAGCAATTTGAATGTTGATATTTAACACATAGCTAGGTCTAGAGTTAGGGTTTGTTCACCCACTCAAGATTATGGCTAGATTTGCAAGTTTCTTTCAATTATTCAACAAAGGGCAAAATGGTCATTAGACTATTAAATTTAATGGCATTCTAGTAAATGGCCAAACCTTTAGAGTTTAGGGTTTGGGTTAGGGTTTACAGTTTAAACCATTTAGGGTTTAGGGTTTGAACCCTTAGGTTTTAAAATAAAATAATTCTAGAATTTCCAAATTAGGTTTTAAAAATCGAAAATTAATATTTTTAAATTATAATTAGTATTTGGCAAAAAGCACTTTTTGGCCACTGTGGTTATAGTGTTTTAAGCAATTAGCCACTGCATTTTTAAAATATTCAATTAGCCCACTGAACTTTTTAAAAATATGCAATCAACCCATTCCGTCCAAATTGAGTAACAGACGTTACAAAATACCATACGTGGCTTTTTAAAAAAAAAATAAATATTAAGTGCATTTGCTGACTGGGAGGCTTTTCTTACGTGGCTTTTTCGAAAAAAAATAAATATTACGTGGCACTTTATAATTTTAAAAAATATGTTTTTTTTAAAAAATATAATTTTTTTAAAAGCAGATTTTTTTAAAAAACATATTTTTTTAAAAAAACAGATTTTAAAAAAAAATAGATTTTGTAAAAAAACCGAACTTTTTAAAAAATCTATTTTTTAAAATGTATTTTTTTTAAAAATAAATTTTTTATTAAAAAGCAGCTTTTTTTTTCAAAAATATATTTTAAAATAATAGATTTTTTCTTAAAATAGATTTTTTAAAAATGATTTTTTAAAAAATCATTTTGTAAAAAAAAGCGATTTTTTTAAAATTTCGCTTTTTAAAAAAGTTCTTTTTAAAAAGTAATATTTTTTGAAAAATCTGCTTTTTAAAAAGTTCCGCTTTACAAAAAATCATTTATTAAAAATTCTTTTTTTAAAAATCTGCTTTAAAAAAGTATATTTTTTAGAAGTCTATTTTTTAAAAAATCTAATTTTTAAAAATATTATTTTTTAAAAAAATAATTTTAAAAAATAGAATATTTTTTAGCATCTTTTAAAAAAAGCAGATTTAAAAATAGATTTTAAAAAATGTAACTTTTTTAAAAAAATCTACTTTTATCAAAATCGCTTTTTTTAAAATTATATTTTTAAAAAGTTCTGCTTTTCACAAATTCTATTTTTAAAATATATATATTTTTTTTATAGAATTGCTTTTTTTAAAATATGCTTTTTAAAAATTCTTTTTTTAAAAAATCCTATTTTTTAAAAATCTATTTTTTAAAAAATCTTTTTTTAAAAATTTATTTTTGTTTTATTTTATTATGTTTTTGTTATTTTTAAAAGTAAAATTTTTTTTTAAAAATCATTTTTGAATTTTTAAAATATAAGTATTTTAAAAATTTTTATAAGTATTTTATAAGTATAAAAGTATTTTTCAAAACTATTTTAAAAGTATTTTATACTTTTTTTAAAAACATATTTTTAAAAAAGAGAATTTTTAAAAATTACATTTTAAAAAAATCTATTTTAAAAAATTATATTTTTAAAAAAATCAGTTTTGAAAAATAGATTTTTTAAAAAGTTCTGCTTTTTTACAAATTCTATTTTTTTTAAAAATCTATTTTTAAAAAAAAAATCAGTTTTTTTAAAAAAATTATTTTTTTAAAAAAATTATATTTTTTTAAAAAATAGATTTTTTAAAATTATAAAATGCCACGTAATATTTATTTTTTTTCAAAAAAGCCACGTAAGAAAAGCCGCCTAGTTAGCAAATACACTTAATATTTATTTTTTTTCAAAAATGCCACGTAGGATATTTTGTAACGTCTGTTACTCAATTTGGACGGAACGGGTTGATTGAATATTTTTAAAAAGTTCAGTGGGCTAATTGAATATTTTAAAAGTACAGTGGCTAATTGCTTAAAACACTATAACCACAATGACTAAAAAGTGCTTTTTGCCATTAGTATTTTCTAATTATATTAAAATTTCTTAATCATAATTTAAATATTGCAAATTAGGATTAATAATTCCTAATTAAAATTGCTAATTAAGCAATTAGGGTCAAAATTGATTATTAGGGTTTACAACCCAAAATTAGGGTTTCTAATAGAAAAATAATTTTCTAATTTAGAAATTAGATTTCGTAATTAGATTAGGGTTTTCTAATTACTTATAACTTGAAAATTAGGATTAATATTTCCTAATTAACATTAAAATTATTAAATTAACACTTAGGTTTTTCCCTACATATAAATTAGGGTTTGTAACCTAGAAATTAGGGTTTTATAAATTTGAAATTAGGGTTTGCTAAATAATTAAGCTTTACCCTGATTAATATTATAATTAATACCACTTAAGCATAATAATTATCCTTTAAGTTCCCAGATTAGGGTTTTAAATTTTCGATTTAGGGTTTTGGATTCCCGGAACTGAAATTAGGGTTTCCAGAATCGGTTTCTAGGGTTTCTTATAATTCGATAAGGTTTTCTAACCGAACGTTGACGTTCTTAATATATGTAAGACCCCAAAATTTTTAAATAAAAAGGAATTTCCTTTATTTATTATTTTGAAATAGTAAGGGTTGATTTGATTAATGTGGATAGTTAAGGGTTAAATACGCAAATATTTCAAAATAAGCAAGTGGTTATAAAATATTCATTATCGCTTGGGAATATTCGTTTGGTCGTGGAATATTCAGACTCGTCGAGGAATATTCGTATTTACTGACAAGCAAACCATGTGTGGGCCCCATGCTTGAAAGCGATCGGATGAAGAAAACGACAAATATGAGTTGTTTTTAAATAACTACAGAAGTTGTTACCAATTATCATCGTTGGAATACCCGGTGGTTAAAACACACTAATACGCTGCTGTTGAACAAGAAAGATACCCGTATTGCACCAATTATTGATTCTTACGTAAGAAGGCACTACTCAATAATGGTTACGATAATTACCGCTCAAAGATTTTATCGAGTTAATAATTGTCATTGATATTTTATATTATCGTTGTTTCAATAATTGTCATTACACAAGATTTTTTCATTATCGGGCAATAATTCATATTATCTAATAATATTATTAGATAACATTATTGGCAATGTCTAGAAAGTTCTGCCTAAGGAGAGGTTTGGTCACCTAATCAAGGCCACCAGTGAAGAAATTCTTATTGGAAAGCCCCTCTTCCCTCGAACCGCCTCGGTTGTCAATATTGTGATTCTCAGAATATTATTTATGAATAATTAATTATTGATTCATATGATGAGGAAAATATTAATTTTATGTGGATATAGATGGAGAAAATTTTTAAAATGACAATTGTTGAAAATTAATATTTTATCTTTTTCTCGATAAAATAATTCATTTAAATATATTATTTTAATAATATATTAACTGTGATATTTTTACAACGAATGTGGGATATATGAGTATACGAGGAGGAAGAGTATTTTTGTTGCAATAAATGTTTAAAACATGTTAAACATGCTCTGGACCCCATTTATCGAATCGAAATTTGATTATAATCAGTAAAATCGCTTCTGCTTGTGGATTTCTTTTACTTTCATTTGGAATTTGGAAAAACTTTCTTCCGCAAAGTTGTAGAGAATTGAATTTCCTATAAAAACTCATGCGATTCAAATTTTCTGATGAAAGGGCTATTTATTATGAATTATCAAGCTCAAGTTCAAATAATTAATTTTTGGAAGTTTTAATTGTTTTATTTAAGAAAAAACGTTTTTTGCAATCCCACATGTGATACAAATGTGCTGAATTCAGTTGGTCTAAGGTGGGCTTGAATTTGTTTAATTATATTATTATTTTATTAAATTTTCGCTTTGGTGTTCTAAGATTTTTCTATAAATAGGTGCTTAGGTTAGAATTGAAAATCACACAAGAAATCAAGTTTTCTCTCTATATTATCGAGCGTATTCTTGTGAGTATTTTGAGTATACTTTGAGTATTGCTAAACGGTGCAAGTTCCTTCAAAGACTATACCCTTTATTTCTAGCTAGAAGTACCGATCTTTCGAGGTAAGGGATATTATTTTTTCAGAATGATATTATTTCTTCAATATCATTATAATCGAAATGTTGATCTAAGTTTTTATCAAATTTGAACTTTTTCATGCTCTGGTTACTATTCATGGGTTACTATTCATGAGTTACTATTCACGAAGTTACTATTCATGAGTTACTATTCACGAGTTACTATTCACGAGTACTATTCATGAAGCGTGAAGATGTTTTTGTGGAATTTCTATCTTTTGGTGTCTGAGTTACTATTCACGATATCTAAGACTATTCACGATATCTGAGACTATTCACGATACTACAGATATTCAATCAAAAATAAAATTTCTTCTTTTCGTCTAAAATATATATTCGGATACTAACTCGATTGTATCCATGTTTTGATCATTCTTGAATTTTACATTACTATGATTATTTTTTGAGGTATTTTTGGACGTGGATAAAACCAAGTACGAATCCTTAATCCTTAATCCTTGTCATTTTGTTTCACCGGATTCGCTTTTTAAAAAAATATTTTCATCATCCTCGCCTTAAATGATGATATTATGGAATATCTTTGGCCCAGAGTGCAAAGATGAATGATTTCTTAAGAATATCTTTGGCTCAGTAGTGCAAAGATGAATGATTTCAAGAATATCTTTGGCCCAGTAGTGCAAAGATGAACAGTGTGTTTAAATGAATACTGACTAATCGATGAATATCTTCGCCTGTAGTAAAAGATGAATATTTGATTCCGATGTATATCGATTGATGTTACAGGATAAAAGATAGACGATGAACTTTTAAATTCATACATAGAAGATAGTAGTTTGCATTCTCTACTTAACTCTTCTAATGAATTATTATTTCACCGCGAATATTGATTTAAAATTTGTTGTCTATCAGATTCTATTAGATTTTTCCCTCGTTGAAGACTAACGATAATTTGTTGTATATTATCTTAGTCATAATATTCTTTACTCGAGCTAGTTGAGCTCACCCTTTTCCTTTTTGTTCCATTTTTCTCGTGAGGCGAGAATATAGTGAGTACGTAGCCTGGGTATGGAATGAAGGTTTTAGAAATGATTGTTTAGTAGTCCTCACCATTTTTGTAAAATAATGTATCAATAAATGTGATGAGGATTTATTTGAGTATAGAGATATTGTCTGAAGATAATATTTGTATTCAAACTCACGCTTTACTCGTTGTAATAATAAAGTTGTAGTTGTTTCAGATCACGTATACTACTACTCGTAATAGGTGATGTATACCTATTTTGGGGGCGCCATGATTAATATCGAGCTTAGGGATATGATCTCCATGAGATCGGGGAATAGAACTAGAGGGGAGAGACGAGTAAATCCTTCGCTAGTGTGTCCTACCTAAGCTTATTTGTTAGTTGGTCAAGATATAGGGATATTATGTGATATATTGATTTCCTTAATTAACCCTTGTTTTACGACAAAAGATTTGAGAATGTCGACTAAGAATATTAACAATGGAAATGAGACCGTGGAGATGCCTCAGACTCACCAACGAGGAGAACGTGCAACAGTCGGGCAATGTTCCTCCCGTGAACAACACCATTGAAAGCGATGATGAACGAGGGATGTTTAGAAGTTTTTTGCGCTTCATGCAAAATCGCATTTAGGAGACTCGTGTTCAAAATACAGAGGAAATGATAGCAATTCACTTCAAGTTGTCACAAACAAGCAGCTTCAAAGAGTCGGGACCACTGAATTTAAGGGAAAGCCAGATCCGATCACGGCGGAAACATGGGTCAAACAAATTACCAAGATATTCGATGTCTTGGGATGCACGGAGGAACAGAAGGTTCCATTTGCCACCTTTTATGTTCCGTGGCGAGGCAGATTCATCGGTGGGAGTCTGTGGAAGCGCACTCCATCCAAATTTAATCAAGATGTCTTGGGAGACGTTTCAAAACTATTTAATGACAAATACTTTCCCGAAAGTGTTCGCTATATGAAGGAAGTGGAGTTCATCGATTAGAGCAAAACAATACGACGGTGTCTCAAAGACGAGGCAAAGTTTACAGAGTTATCCAGTTTTGCACCTCATTTGGTGGAGAATGAGGAACGATGACGCGGATGTTTCTTAGAGGTTTGAAACCCAGATACGCCAAGATCTCATTTCTCATAAATTTTCTTTATTTAGATGTTGTAAATGGGCTCAATTGTTAGAGCGAGATAACGAGTACGGCCAACCGAGGGACCATAACCGTGGATCGCACTCGTAGATAGCGAACAATAGAATAATGATAACCAAATGGAGAAAGAAACAGACGGACAAAAATGGTTACCACTGTGGTAATCATGGCCATGAAAAATGTAAGAAGCAAGTCAGAGGAGATTTTAAAAGAGGAGATTTAACAACGACTATGTGAAGACGACAAAGGCTTAAGCAAAGAATCGGGTTCTAGGGGAGGAGAACGACCACCCCATTATATGCTACAAATGCGAAAAGAGGGACATATCACCAAACCGCCCCAACAACAGCCAAGGTATGCTATAGTTGTGGAAAGGAAGGACATATCGCCGAGATTGTACGCAGAAGCGAAACCTAGTTCAATGGGGACGGTGACTCAAAAGATCGTCCTAGAAAAGTCAAAGTCAACGATTCCGGAAGAGCGTTTGTTGTGACCGATCAAAATGCGAGGAACCCAAACAAGGTGATCACGGGTAAGCTATTTATAAATTCTTGCTAAGTTTATACCTTACTTGATACCGGTGCTACCCATTCATTTATCTCTCCCGCTTGTGCTCAACGCTTAAACTTGACTCGAGAAATTAGACTTTGACCTATCTCGTGGAAACTCCGTTAGAGAAACTTTCATCACATCCAATCGCTTATAAATCTTGTTTGATTCAAGTTGGCACCATTACCTTACCCGTTGACCTTATCTCTTTAAAGATACTTGCTTTTGATGTGATTTTAGGGATTGATTGTTAACTACTCATCATGCCAAAATTGATTGTTTTCGTAAGGTTGTTAGTTTTCATATTCCTAACCAACCCGTTGTATTTAATTCAAGCAACTAAACCATTAAAATCAATCACTATCATATCTAATCATAAAGCTATTCGCTTATTGAAAAACGGATGTCAAGCTTTCTTAGCCCATGTTATGGATTTGAATAAAGACACGCCAAATTTGAATAATATTCCCCGTTGTTATCGACTTCTCGATGTATTTCCCGAAGAACTTCCCTGGCCTACCCCTAACGTGAAGTTGAATTCTTTATTGATCTTGAACCCGCACAAAGCCCATTTCTAAAACCCCATATCGAATGGCTCCTATTGAACTTCAGAGTTAAAGGTCCAACTACGTGAATTGTTGGACATCGGTTTCATTGGCCCCAAGTACATCTCCTCGGGGTGCTCCTGCTTTATTTGTAAAGAAGAAAAAGACGGGGAGTATGCGACTTTGTATTGACTATCGGAATCGAACCATGTCACCATCAAGAATAGGTATCCTCTACCTCGTATTGATGACTTGTTTGACCAAATTGCAAGGGGCACAATTCTTTTCAAAATCGATCTTCGCTCGGATATCATCACCAAGATTAGAATCGAGGATATTCCAAAGACCGCCTTCGTAACTTCAGATGGGCATTATGAATTCTTAGTCATGTCTTTCGGACTAACTAATGCTCCTGCGCGCTTTTCATGGATATGATGAACCGAGTATTCAAGGAATATTTGATCAATTCGTTGTTGTCTTTATTGATGACATCCTCATATATTCCAAAAGTCGTGAAGATCATGAGCACCATTTGAAGTCGGTACTCCAAAGGCTTCGTGAAAACCAACTATATGCCAAATTGAAGAAATGCGAGTTCGCTTGAGGAAGTAGCATTCCTTGGGCGCGGTGTCAAAACATGGAGTATCCGCTGATCCGGCCAAGATTGAAGCAATACAAAGTTGAGCAACCAAGCTCTGCGATCAAGTACGTAGCTTTTGGGCTTAGCCGGGTTATTATCGGAGATTCGTGGAAGGGTTTTCTCTAATCGCTACTCCATTAACTCAAATTTAACTCTAAGGATACAAAATTGCTTTGGAGCGAAGAATGCGAGAAAAGTTTCCAAGAGCTTAAGAGGAGACTTATTTCTAAGACTGTTCTAACAATACCATCCGTCGTTGGATGGATTTGTTATCTACAAATGATGCTTCGTGCAAAGGGTTAGGATGTGTTCTCATGCAACGGGAAGGTCATAGCTTATGCCTCATGACAACTAAAAGAGTATGAGAGGAATTATCCTACTCATGATCTAGAGTTAAGCAGCAATCGTTCAGCTAAAAATATGGAGGCGCTTATCTATATGGGGAAAAAGTGGAGATATATTCGCACCATAAAAGCCTTAAATATTTCTTCACTCAAAAGAACTCAACACGCAAAATGACGCTGGCTCGAGCTATTGAAAGACTACGACCACACTATTCAATACCATCCCGAAAGGCGAACGTGGTAGGTGACGCGTTGAGTAGAAGATCATATGGAACGAAAAGCGATGATGTCAAGTATACGACAGAGCCAACTTTAATAGAAAAAGTTAAGGTTGCTCAAGCCACCGAATCCGAGTCGATGCGTATGATGAAGAAGAAAGTACAAGAAGGAGCTATTCCTAAGCGAGAATTAATGAAGAAGGAATACTTTGAGTCCACTCTAGACTTTGTGTTTCTAACGACTCGATTTGAAGTACAAGATTATGATGGAGGCACACAATACACCATTTGCAATCCATCCTCGAAGTACTAAAATGTATCGTGATCTTCGACATACATTTTGGTGGAACAATATGAAGAGAGAGATTGCAAAGTTTATCTCGATGTGTTTAACTTGCCAACGGTAAAGGCGAGCATCTAGTACCTAAGGGTTCGCAGCAACCACTTGAGATTCCGAAATGGAAGTGGGAACATATTACCATGGATTTCAATACGGGTCTTCCTACTGGTTTCTCAAGGCATCAATGCTATTTGGGTTATTGTTGATAGATTAACCAAGTTCCGCTTATTTCTTGCCGATACGGAGACTTATTCCTTGAACGCCTTGCTAGTATGTGACGTGAATGAGATTGTGAGGTTGCATGGCATGCCAAGATCCATAGTTTGATTGTGACCCAAGATTCACTTCAAGATTTTGGGTTAGCTTACAAAAAGCTATGGGCACGGATTTGCGATTTAGTTCTGCATACCATCCCCAAACCAGACGGACAATCGAGAGGACTATTCAAACTCTTGAAGATCTATTAAGACTCGTGTCCTAGACTTCAAGGGTAGTTGGGATAAATATTTACCATCGGTGGAATTCTCCTACAACAACAGCTTATCAAGCAAGTATAGTGTGGCTCCATTCAAGCATTATATGGACGAAAATGTCGCTCTCCAATATGTTGGGATGAGGTGGGTGAAGCAACATTGTTGGGACCCGAAAGTTAGTACGTATGACTCACCGAAAAGATCCAAATGATTCGACAACGATACAAACCAAGACAAGATCGACAAAAGAGTTATGCGGATCTTCATCGAAAGGACGTGGAATTTAATGTAGGGATCATGTATTGTCATGAAGTTGCTCCATGGAAGGGAGTTACAAGATTTGGGAAGAGAGGAAAGCTCAATCCACGATTTATCGGTCCATTTCAAATTCTCGACCGAGTAGGAAATGTAGCCTATAGACTTGCGTTACCTCCGAGTAGTATGTCTCGTGTTCATAATGTGTTTCACATATCCGTATTTCAGAAATATGTGAAAGACCCAACCACGTTATCGAAGTTAGAACCCACGAGATAGCCAAGACTTAACGTATGAGGAGGTACCACCAAGATCTTGGATAGAAGGAGCATGTCCCTACGCCAAGAAAGGTCATACCACAAGTTAAAGTTTTGTGGAGGAATCATGCTATAGAGGAAATGACATGGGAATTGAAACGGAAATGAAAGCGAGGTATCCTCACCTTTTCAAACACCACGTCACGCCAATTTCGAGGACGAAATTTCATAAGGAGGGAGGTTGTAAGACCTCAAATTTTTTAAATAAAAAGGAATTTCCTTTATTTATTATTTTGAAATAGTAAGGGTTGATTTGATTAATGTGGATAGTTATGGGTTAAATACGCAAATATTTCAAAATAAGCAAGTGGTTATAAAATATTCATTATCGCTTGGGAATATTCGTTTGGTCGTGGAATATTCGATCGCTTCGGGAATATTCGTATTTACCACAAGCAATGCATGTGTGGGCCCCATAACTGAAAGCGATTGATGAAGAAAACGACAAATATGAGTTGTTTTTAAATAACTACAGAAGTTGTTACCAAGTATTATCTGTTGAATACCCGGTGGTTAAAACACACAATAATACGCGTTGTTGAACAAGAAGACACCAGATTGCACCAATTATTGATTCTTACGTAAGAAGGCACTACTCAATAATGGTTACATTAATTATCGCTCAAAGATTTTATTGAGTTAATAATTGCCATGCGTTGATATTTTATATTATTGTTGTTTCAATAATTGTCATTACACAATATTTTTCATTATCGAAGCAATAATTCATATTATCCTAATAATATTATTAGATAACATTATTGGAAATGTCTAGAAAGTTCTCATTTCAAGGAGAGGTTTGGTCACCTAATCATGCGCCAAGAAGAAGAAATTCTTATCGAAAGCCCCTCTTCCTCGAACCGCCTGTCATGTCAATATTGTGATTCTCAGAATATTATTTATGAATAATTAATTATTGATTCATATGATGAGGAAAATATTGATTTTATGTGGATATAGATGGAGAAAATTTTTAAAATGACAATTGTTGAAAATTAATATTTTATCTTTTTCTCGATAAAATAATTCATTTAAATATATTATTTTAATAATATATTAATCTGGTGATATTTTTACAACGAATGTGGGATATATGAGTATACGAGGAGGAAGAGTATTTTTGTTGCAATAAATGTTTAAAACATGTTAAACATGCTCTGTGACCCCATTTATCGACCGAAATTTGATTATAAATGTAAAATCGCCTTCGCTTGTGGATTTCTTTTCGATTTCTTTTTGGAATTTGGGAAAACTTTCTTCTGCAAAGTTGTAGAGAATTGAATTTCCTATAAAAACTCGCGAGATTCAAATTTTCTGATGAAAGGGCTATTTATTATGAATTATTGAAGCTCAAGTTCAAAAATAATTAATTTTTGAAGTTTTAATTGTTTTATTTAAGAAAACGTTTTTTTTTTAATCCCACATGTGATACAAATGTGCTGAATTCAGTTGGTCTAAGGTGGGCTTGAATTTGTTTAATTATATTATTATTTTATTAAATTTTCTCGCTTTGGTGTTCTAAGCATTTTTCTATAAATAGGTGCTTAGGTTAGAATTGAAAATCACACCGTAAATCAAGTTTTCTCTCTATATTATCGAGCGATTCTTGTGAGTATTTTGAGTATACTTTGAGTATTGCTAGATTTTATGCAAGTTCCCTTCAAAGACTATATCTCCCTAGATTCTAGCTAGTAAGTACCGATCTTTCGAGGTAAGGGATATTATTTTTTCAGAATGATATTATTTCTTCAATATCATTATACCGAATGTTGATCCAAGTTTTTATCAAATTTGGAACTTTTTTATGCTCTGGGTTACTATTCATGGGTTACTATTCATGAGTTACTATTCACGAAGTTACTATTCACGAGTTACTATTCACGAGTTACTATTCACGAGTACTATTCATGAAGCGTGAAGATGTTTTTGTGGAATTTCTATCTTTTGGTGTCTGAGTTACTATTCACGATATCGAAGACTATTCACGATACTCAAGACTATTCACGATACTACTTTATTATTCAATCGAAAAATAAAATTTCTTCTTTTCGTCTAAAATATATATTCGGATACTAACTCGATTGTATCCATGTTTTGATCATTCTCAAATTTTACACCACTATGATTATTTTTGAGGTATTTTTGGACGTGATAAAACCAAGTACGAATCCTTAATCCTTAATCCTTGTCATTTTGTTTCACCGGATTCGCTTTTTTTAAAAATATTTTTCATCATCCTCGCCTTTAAATGATGATATTATGGAATATCTTTGGCCCAGTAGTGCAAAGATGAATGATTTCTTAAGAATATCTTTGGCCCAGAGTGCAAAGATGAATGATTTCTCAAGAATATCTTTGGCCAGTAGCAAAGATGAACAGTGTTTAAAAACAAATACGACCAATCGATGAATATCTTTGGCTCAGAGTGCAAAGATGAATATTTGATTCCGTATGTATATCGATTGATGTTACAGGATAAAAGATAGACGATGAACTTTTAAATTCATACATAGAAGATAGTAGTTTGCATTCTCTACTTAACTCTTCTAATGAATTATTATTTCACCATGAATATTGATTTAAAATTTGTTGTCTATCAGTATTCTATTAGATTTTTCCTCGTTGAAGACTAACGATAATTTGTTGTATATTATCTTAGTCATAATATTCTTTATCGAGCTAGTTGAGCTCACCCTTTTCCTTTTTGTTCCATTTTTCTCGTGAGGCTAGAATATAGCGAGTACGAAGCCTGGGTATGAAATGAAGGTTTTAGAAATGATTGTTTAGTAGTCCTCACCATTTTTGTAAAATAATGTATCAATAAATGTGATGAGGATTTATTTGAGTATAGATATTGTCTAGAAGATAATATTTGTATTCAAACTCACGCTTTACTCAAGAATAATAAAGTTGAGGTTGTTTCAGCACCATGTATCGACTACTCGTAATAGGTGATGTATACCTATTTTGGGGGCGCCATACTTGGTATCGTAGCTAGGATATGATCTCCGCGAGATCGGGAATAGAACTAGAGGGGAGAGACGAGTAAATCCTTCGCTAGTGTGTCCTACCTAAGCTTATTTGTTAGTTGGTCAAGATATAGGGATATTATGTGATATATTGATTTCCTTAATTAACCCTTGTTTTATGACAAGATTTGAGAATGTCGATCGAGAATATTAACAATGGAAATGAGACCGTGGAGATGCTCAGACTCACCAACGAGGAGAACGTGCAACAGTCGGGCAATGTTCCTCCCGTGAACAACACCATCGAAAGCGATGATGAACGAGGGATGTTTAGAAGTTTTTTGCAGCTTCATGCAAAAATCGCATTTAGGAGACTCGTGTTCAAAATACAGAGGAAATGATAGCAATTCACGGGTTGTCACAAACCAAGCAATTCAAAGAGTCAGGACCACCAGAATTTAAGGGAAAGCCAGATCCGATCACGGCGGAAACATGGGTCAAACAAATTACCAAGATATTCGATGTCTTGGGATGCACGGAGGAATGTAAGGTTCCATTCGCCACCTTTATGTTCCGTGGCGAGGCGGACTACTAGTGGGAGTCTCAGGAAGCGCACTCCATCCACCGCACTCTCAAAGATGTCTTGGGAGACGTTTGAAACTATTTAATGACAAATACTTTCCCGAAAGTGTTCGCTATACGAAGGAAGTGGAGTTCATCGATTAGAGCAAAACAACACGACGGTGTCTCAAAGACGAGGCAAAGTTTGCAGAGTTATCCGTGTTTGCACCTCATTTGGTGGAGAATGAGGAACGATGACGCGGATGTTTCTTAGAGGTTTGAAACCCGGCAGACGTCGTAGATCTCATTTCTCATAAATTTTCTTTTATTTAGATGTTGTAAATGTGGCTCAATTGTTAGAGCGAGATAACGAGTACGGCCAACCGAGGGACCATAACCAGATCGTATCGTAGATAGCAACAATGTAATAATGATAACCAATGGAGAAAGAAACAGACGGACAAAATGGTTACCACTCTGTGGTAATCATCGGCCATGAAAATGAAGAAGCGAGTCGAGGAGATTTTAAAAAGAGGAGATTTAACAACGACTATGTGAAGACGACAAAGGCTTAAGCAAAGAATCGGTTCTAGGGGAGGAGAACGACCACCCATTATATGCTACAAATGCGAAAAGAGGGACATATCGGGCCAAACCGCCCACAACAGCTCAAGGTATGCTATAGTTGTGGAAAGGAAGGACATATCGCTCGAGATTGTCAGACGGAAGCGAAACCCTAGTTCAATGGGGATTTGTGACTCAAAAGATCGTCCCCGTAAAAGTCAAAGTCAACGATTCCGGAAGAGCGTTTGTTGTGATCGGTCAAAATGCGAGGAACCCAAACGAGGTGATCACGGTAAGCTATTTATAAATTCTTGCGAAGTTTATACCTTACTTGATACCGGTATACCCATTCATTTATCTCCTCGCTTGTGCTCAACGCTTAAACTTGACTCGAGAAATTAGACTTTGACCTATCTGTGGAAACTCCGCTAGAGAAACTTTCATCACATCCACCGCTTATAAATCTTGTTTGATTCAAGTTGGCACCATTACCTTACCTGTTGACCTTATCTCTTTAAAGATACTTGCTTTTGATGTGATTTTAGGGATTGATTGGTTAACTACTCATCATGCCAAAATTGATTGTTTTCGTAAGGTTGTTAGTTTTCATATTCCTAACCAACCCGTTGTACGAATTCAAGCAACTAAACCATTAAAATCAATCACTATCATATCTAATCATAAAGCTATTCGCTTATTGAAAAAACGGATGTCAAGCTTTCTTAGCCCATGTTATGGATTTGAATAAAGACACGCCAAATTTGAATAATATTCCCGTTGTTATCGACTTTCCCGATGTATTTCAAAGAACTTCCTTGGCCTACCCCGTAACGTGAAGTTGAATTCTTTATTGATCTTGAACCCGGTACAAAGCCCATTTCTAAAACCCCATATCGAATGGCTCCTATTGAACTTCGTGGAGTTAAAGGTCCAACTACAGAATTGTTGGACATCTGCTTTCATTCTGGCCCTAGTACATCTCCTCGGGGTGCTCCTGCTTTATTTGTAAAGAAGAAAGACGGGAGTATGCGACTTTCAGTATTGACTATCGGAATTGAACCATGTCACCATCAAGAATAGGTATCCTCACCTCGATTGATGACTTGTTTGACCAATTTGCAAGGCACAATTCTTTTCAAAAATCGATCTTCGCTCGATATCATCACCAAGATTAGAATCGAGGATATTCCAAAGACCGCCTTCGTAACTCCCAGATGGGCATTATGAATTCTTAGTCATGTCTTTCGGACTAACTAATGCTCCTCGCGGCTTTCATGGATATGATGAACCGAGTATTCAAGGAATATTTGGATCAATTCGTTGTTGTCTTTATTGATGACATCCTCATATATTCCAAAAGCCGTGAAGATCATGAGCACCATTTGAAGTCGGTACTCCAAAGGCTTCGTGAAACCAACTATATGCCAAATTGAAGAAATGCGAGTTCGCTTGAGGAAGTAGCATTCCTTGGGCACGTGGTGTCGAAACATGGAGTATCCGCTGATCCGCCAAGATTGAAGCAATACAAAGTTGGGAGCAACCAAGTCGGTGATCAAGTACGAGCTTTTTGGGCTTAGCCGGGTTATTATCGGAGATTCGTGGAAGGGTTTTCTTGAATCGCTACTCCATTAACTCAAATAACTCCTAAGGATACAAAATTCGCTTTGGAGCGAAGAATGCGAGAAAAGTTTCCAAGAGCTTAAGAGGAGACTTATTTCTAAGACTGTTCTAACAATACCATCCGGTTCGGATGGATTTGTTATCTACAAATGATGCTTCGTGCAAAGGGTTAGGATGTGTTCTCATGCAACGTGGGAAGGTCATAGCCTATGCCTCGCGACAACTTAAAGAGTATGAGAGAGAATTATCCTACTCATGATCTAGAGTCAAGGCGCAAATAAGCTTTCGCTAAAAAATATGGAGGCACTATCTATATGGGGAAAAAGTGGAGATATATTCGCACCATAAAAGCCTTAAATATTTCTTCACTCAAAAAAGAACTCAACATGCGCAATGACGACGCTGGCTCGAGTTATTGAAAGACTACGACCACACTATTCAATACCATCCCGGAAAGGCGAACGTGTAGCCGACGCGTTGAGTAGAAGATCATATGCGGAACGAAAAGCGATGATGTCAAGTATACGATCTGACCAACTTTAATAGAAAAGTTAAGGTTGCTCAAGCCACCGAATCTTTGAGCCGATGCGTATGAAGAAGAAAGTACAAGAAGGAGCTATTCGAAGCGAGAATTGATGAAGAAGGAATACTTTGAGTCCACTCTAGACTTTGTGTTCCTAACGACTCGATTTGAAGTACAAGATTATGATGGAGGCACACAATACACCATTTGCAATCCATCCTCGAAGTACTAAAATGTATCGTGATCTTCGACATACATTTTGGTGGAACAATATGAAGAGAGAGATTGCAAAGTTTATCTCGATGTGTTTAACTTGCCAACGGTAAAGGCGGAGCATCTAGTACCTAAGGGTTCGCTGCAACCACTTGAGATTCCGAATGGAAGTGGGAACATATTACCATGGATTTCAAGCATGGGTCTTCCTACTTGTTTCTCAAGGCATCAATGCTATTTGGGTTATTGTTGATAGATTAACCAAGTCCGCTTCATTTCTTGCCGATACGGAGACTTATTCCTTGAACGCCTTGCTAGTATGTACGTGAATGAGATTGTGAGGTCATGGCATGCCAAGATCCATAGTTTTGGATTGTGACCCAAGATTCACTTCAAGATTTTGGGTTAGCTTACAAAAAGCTATGGGCACGGATTTGCGATTTAGTTCTAAGCATACCATCCCCAAACCAGACGGACAATCGTGAGAGGACTATTCAAACTCTTGAAGATCTATTAAGACTCGTGGTCCTAGACTTCAAGGGTAGTTGGGATAAATATTTACCATCGGTGGAATTCTCCTACAACAACAGCTTATCAAGCAAGTATAGGTGTGGCTCCATTCAAGCATTATATGGACGAAAATGTCGCTCTCCAATATGTTGGGATGAGGTGGGTGAAGCAACATTGTTGGGACCCGAAGTTAAGACGTATATGACTCACCGAAAAGATCCAAATGATTCGACAACGATACAAACCAAGACAAGATCGACAAAAGAGTTATGCGGATCTTCATCGAAAGGACGTGGAATTTAATGTAGGGGATCATGTATTGTCATGAAGTTGCTCCATGGAAGGAGTTACAAGATTTGGGAAGAGAGGAAAGCTCAATCCACGATTTATCGGTCCATTTCAAATTCTTGACCGAGTAGGAAATGTAGCCTATAGACTTGCAAGCACCTCCGAGTATGTCTCGTGTTCATAATGTGTTTCATATATCCGTATTTCAGAAAATATGTGAAAGACCCGAACCACGTTATTGAAGTTAGAACCGACGAGATAGCCAAGACTTAACGTATGAGGAGGTACCGCCAAGATCTTGGATAGGAAGGAGCATGTCCTACGCAAGAAAGGTCATACCACAAGTTAAAGTTTTGTGGAGGAATCATGCTATAGAGGAAATGACATGGGAATTGGAACGAAATGAAAGCGAGGTATCCTCACCTTTTCAAACACTGTGTATCGTGACGCCAATTTCGAGGACGAAATTTTATAAGGAGGGAGGTTGTAAGACCCCAAAATTTTTAAATAAAAAGGAATTTCCTTTATTTATTATTTTGAAATAGTAAGGGTTGATTTGATTAATGTGGATAGTTAAGGGTTAAATACGCAAATATTTCAAAATAAGCAAGTGGTTATAAAATATTCATTATCGCTTGGGAATATTCGTTTTGTCGTGGAATATTCAGACTCGCTTGGGAATATTCGTGACGACGCCAGCAACCCATGTGTGGGCCCCATAACTAAAGCGATTGGATGAAGAAAACGACAAATATAAGTTGTTTTTAAATAACTCCAGAAGTTGTTACTGCAAGTAATATCGTTGGAATACCCGGTGGTTAAAACACACTAATACGCTGCGTTGTTGAACAAAGAAGATACCAGATTGCACCAATTATTGATTCTTACGTAAGAAGGCACTACTCAATAATGGTTACAGTATTACCGCTCAAAGATTTTATCGAGTTAATAATTGTCATTGATATTTTATATTATCGTTGTTTCAATAATTGTCATTACATACAGATTTTTTCATTATCGAAGCAATAATTCATATTATCCTAATAATATTATTAGATAACATTATTGGCAATGTCTAGAAAGTTCTCATCTAAGGAGAGGTTTGGTCACCTAATCATGCGCCACCAAGAAGAAGAAGAAATTCTATCGAAAGTTCCCTCTTCCCTGAACCGCCTCGTCATCAATATTGTGATTTCGTAATATTATTTATGAATAATTAATTATTGATTCATATGATGAGGAAAATATTGATTTTATATGGATATAGATGGAGAAAATTTTTAAAATGACAATTGTTGAAAATTAATATTTTATCTTTTTCCGATAAAATAATTCATTTAAATATATTATTTTAATAATATATTAACGGTGATATTTTTACAACGAATGTGGGATATATGAGTATACGAGGAGGAAGAGTATTTTTTGTTGTAATAAATGTTTAAAACATGTTAAAACATGCTCTGGTGGACCCCATTTATCGATCGAAATTTGATTATAATTGTAAAATCGCCTGCTTGTGGATTTCGGTCGATTTCTGTTTGGAATTTGGGAAAACTTTCTTCTGCAAAGTTGTAGAGAATTGAATTTCCTATAAAACTCATGAGATTCGAATTTTCTGATGAAAGGGCTATTTATTATGAATTATTGAAGCTCAAGTTCAAATAATTAATTTTTGGAAGTTTTAATTGTTTTATTTAAGAAAACATTTTTTGAAATCCCACATGTGATACAAATGTGCTGAATTCAGTTGGTCTAAGGTGGGCTTGAATTTGTTTAATTATATTATTATTTTATTAAATTTTCTCGCTTTGGTGTTCTAAGATTTTTCTATAAATAGGTGCTTAGGTTAGAATTGAAAATCACACCGTAAATCAAAGTTTTCTCTCTATATTATCGAGCGTTTATTCTTGTGAGTATTTTGAGTATACTTTGAGTATTGCTAGACGGTGCAAGTTCCTTCAAAGACTATACCCTCGTATTCTAATAGTAAGTAATCGATCTTCGAGGTAAGGGATATTATTTTTTCAGAATGATATTATTTCTTCAATATCATTATAATCGAAATGTTGATCCAAGTTTTTATCAAATTTGGAACTTTTTCATGCTCGGGGTTACTATTCATGGGTTACTATTCATGAGTTACTATTCACGAGTTACTATTCATGAGTTACTATTCACGAGTTACTATTCACGAGTACTATTCATGAAGCGTGAAGATGTTTTTTTGTGGAATTTCTATCTTTTGGTGTTTGAGTTACTATTCACGATACTCTGAGACTATTCACGATATTCACGACTATTCAATCGAAAAATAAAATTTCTTCTTTTCGTCTAAAACATATATTCTCGGATACTAACTCGATTGTATCCATGTTTTGATCATTCTTGAATTTTACACCACTATGATTATTTTTGAGGTATTTTTGACGTGGATAAAACCAAGTACGAATCCTTAATCCTTAATCCTTGTCATTTTGTTTCACCGGATTCGCTTTTTTAAAAAATATTTTTCATCATCCTCGCCTTAAATGATGATATTATGGAATATCTTTGGCCCCAGAAGCAAAGATGAATGATTTCTTAAGAATATCTTTGGCCCAGTAGTGCAAAAGATGAATGATTTCAAGAAGATCTTTGGCCCGTATTGCAAAGATGAACAGTGTTTAAATGAACATGACTTAATCGATGAATATCTTTGGCTCAGAGTGCAAAGATGAATATTTGATTCCGTGAGGTATATCGATTGATGTTACAGGATAAAAGATAGACGATGAACTTTTAAATTCATACATAGAAGATAGTAGTTTGCATTCTCTACTTAACTCTTCTAATGAATTATTATTTCACCATAATATTGATTTAAAATTTGTTGTCTATCAGATTCTATTAGATTTTTCCTCGTTGAAGACTAACGATAATTTGTTGTATATTATCTTAGTCATAATATTCTTTACTGAGCTAGTTGAGCTCACCCTTTTCCTTTTTGTTCCATTTTTCTCAGGAGGCGAGAATATAGCGAGTACGAGCCGGGGTATGGAATGAAGGTTTTAGAAAGGATTGTTTAGTAGTCCTCACCATTTTTGTAAAATAATGTATCAATAAATGTGATGAGGATTTATTTGAGTATAGATATTGTCTAGAAGATAATATTTGTATTCAAACTCACAGTTTTACTGTTGTAATAATAAAGTTGTAGTTGTTTCTGTACCATGTATTGACAACTCAGAATAGGTGATGTATACCTATTTTGGGGGCGTCACAATATATACTTAGGGTTTGTTACAGATATCGTTTATCTGGTCAACCCTTGACCCTTAACCACATATTGTACGCATGCACAACCATATACACAGAATATATTCACGTATTCCTTAATCTTGAATAATTCACCTAAATCCTTCACAGAATTTTGAAATCCTCAAAATTCCTTCTCAAAAATATCAAACGCATACACTTATTTTCTATCTAGGTTCTAATATTGAACCTTAAATCAATTTATTAAAATTTTAAAAATATTCAAAATTCTCGGGTTGTCACATTCATCCCTTCTTCTAAAAATTTCGTCCCCGAAATTTACTTTACACCTTACACCATACTGCTTACACCATTCCCACACATTACGCATGCTACCCAATACACCACTAACAAGAGTAAAAATTTTCAAATTTTGCTGAGGAGTCATATAGACTATTTGTCTGTCATTTTCGCAAAGGTTATATGGAAATTCATCAACAAACCGGCATAACTTACGAACACAAAGGGTGATTAGCCCGATATGCCTTAGACTTGATTGGCATCACTTGCCTGAACAATTTGTTCCTCTTATTCGCCTTAGGCGCACAAAATTTCTTACCTCAGTCTTATTGGATTTCGCACCAAAACAATTTGGTTCAGAAAATTTCTTTCAATGAACACTTAGAGTTTTCATAAACTTTAGTCTAGCTAAATCGAATAGCGTAGACTCATCAATAATTCAATTCAATCGAATTTTTTAGGTGTAGCCAAACCCCGTTGGCAAATTAAAATTTTTGAAAATATTTTTGAGAATGACGTCATGATGCCGTACTGTATTAAAAGTCTGTTTGAGGATGCCGTCATTGTATGACTTTGTCATAACACATCATACAATAGTGGAATAACGATTTTAGATCAAACTCACACTAAGTATTCCTGTATTTACAACTCCATCAAATTTTTATCATCTCCTCGCATTTGAAGTTACATTCTACATGTATGATAAATAAAATATATTTTGATATTTCAAATCATTTGCGTCTAGCTGAAATAAGTAGCATAGACTATACTTTAAACCATTTCAAAAATGATTACGAGTCTACATATATATATATATATATTTAAAAGCACATAGTGCGTATTTAGCTTAATGTCAAAATTTTGAAGTCTAGCATAGCTAGGAGTTTTGGAAAACTTATGTCTCCACTAATAATCATTTGCTTATCAATCTATCTGTTCCTATAATCCTCAATACTCCATTTACACACAACTATACCCCATTCGTCAAACCACACTTATGAGTTCATTTACTTGCCGCAATCATATGAGTTTAAGAACTTGTCCTAGACAGACCTTTGGCGTCCATTCGCTGAGGGGTTCATAAACATTTCATATAACTATGAGTCAAGAATGTCACATAAGTATGAGTTTTAAGAACTCGTACTTACCCTTATATCCTCTACCTATGACCTATCTATCTATTATACACATGAGAAAGGAATCACCCTCTTAACATGCATATAGTAAATAGCGCGATACAAACATTTCAATGATTATCATTGTCAGAACTAAGTAGTTGTTACACCAAGTACAATTCCCCGCCCACACAAGGAATCATACAACTCAGCTGCTGACATGAATACTCAATTGAATCCCCACCTAACACTAACTCCCTTCTTAATACGAATTTCATTTAATCCGTATTTATAATCCTTTCCTGAATCTGTACCAATTCATAGTACAACTGACACCCAGCAATCTTGCTGTAAACTTTTCAATCATTCACTTGATCATTCTTCATACTATAACCTTATTCGATCACAGAGTGATCTCATCGTATATATTACGATTCATTTCTATATCTTTATCGTTTTATTTTACGATCTCCTATCACTGTACTTTTAGTCTTTTAGACTCTATCTATTCACTACTACTGTTCAACTTTATTATCAGAGTTAGGGAACTCTGTATCTTTTAACTCGCCGAGATTCGACTTTGAATCTTACTGACCAACTAACTCTATGTGAGTTAGATCTTATCCTAATCACTGCGGTTATTGGTCTCAGGTATTCCTACCTAAGCTTCATAACCAACAGCTTTGATACCAACTGTGAGGGCCCCAAATCCGAGGTCCCGGTTCACCGCGGATTCGGTTCGATCATTCTAACACTATTACTATATTTGCAGAAGATATAAACATAAATTATTTATACAATAACTTTACACACTATTCCCCAAGGTCGAGTAACCTTAACTTAATACACAAATCATAACTTATCGAACACTGAATATTATTATTATACAACACTATTACAATTCTAATCGCGCACATTGACTTTAAGCTGGAACTGTTTTTAACCTTTCCTTGTATCCGACGTATTCACTTTAATCTGTAATGTTTTGTCATGATATAGCAAGGGTGAACATAAGGATTGCCCAACAAGTTTAAATTTAATAATATAACGATATATCATGATTGAAAGAATTTGAATAATAAGTTGGCTATAATTCAACAATATAATTGTGAACTAGCAGGAACAAACTTTTGACTGAACAAGTATTGAACATGAACAAATATATCTGAACCAACTGGTAATGAAGGTGATCAACCTTTCATACCTGACTTATACATGCAATATGTACAGAGTACAATTCATGGCAACCAACAATGATTAACCATAAGCTTATCCGAATGAAACAACTCTTAGTAGAGTTAAGTAAAAACAAACATACCTGAGTCGTTGATTACCGCTACGCAATTTATAACGCTTTATCCGAAGACCTAATATTAGTAATATAGATCTCCAATATTAGAATAATATCATCACAATATAATACTATTATATATATAGATATACATAGAATAACCTACACATAACACATAACACATAACCCTATCAGTCTATTCAACAAATAAAACTAAGCATCAAGTCAAACTATTTCAGTCTGACTTGAAACCGACACAAATTCTAACGTCCCGACGGTCTTGTCGGACTTTATTTCGAGTTTAAATTCAATTAAACTCCGTCTAAATACTTAACCATTATCTACGATAATTTATTAACAGTCGAAAATAATTTTCATAAACTCGTAATAATTTTCAGATAATTATTATCATTTATCTTGATTTTTTAATCATTAAAATCGTATTTATATAATATAAATACCACAATATTCTATTATCATTAATATCTATTTAATATCAAATATTAATGAAATACATGTCATAATATTATAATATATTTATAATATACCAAAGTATTTTTAATACTTTAAAAATCACATTTATATGATTTTCAAACAATTAAATCGATTATCCGATAATTGCTTTTAATATTAAAATATTAATATTTTCATGACAAAATATCAAAAGTTATATGTTATAACTTAAAATATTTTTATAACACTTAAATCATTTTTATATGATTTTTAAAACATTAATTCTATTTTTCCATAATTTATTTAATATATTTATTAAATAAAATAATTATCATTAATATTAATTAATTAGTGAAATTCATCACAAAATATTAAAAGTCACCGAAAATATCTTTAAATATTTTCTTATACCATAATATTATTTTTCATGATTTTTCATGTATTAAAATTATTTTTAAATAATATATTTAATATTATAATTAAATAAATTAAATACCATTTATATTCCAAAAATATTAAATATTTATGAAATATATCAAAAATAATTAAAAATAATTTTTCACAATTTAAAATAATTTTTCGAAATTTATTTAGTATTTTTAATAATTAAAACCATTTATTTCTATTTATTTAATTAAAATAATTAATTTCTAAAACTAAATGTCGCTAAAGGGGTTATAGGCGACATATCCGTCGCTAATAGTGTTCTTGAGGCTGTTCTTGAGCTTCCTAGAAAATCTTGTCAGTATGCAGGGTACCATGTTTAACTGGCTCCAGACTAATGATCTTGTTGTTTCTGGGCTGGTAATCGGTTTAATATTGTAGTATGTATGCAATACTACAACTACAATTTGATTTCATGACAAAACAATAACACAACAAGAAGATCTATGAATCAGAAATACTTGTCAGACATGTTCTTGAGTTTCTGGGCTGCCCAGAAACTCAAGCAGTTCGAAGGTACCATTTTGCAGCCTTGAATATTTGTGTTTCATGACTTGTTTATGTGATGTAAAGGTTCCAATATATAGTAGTTATGTCAAGGTACAACAACAATTAATCAGATCAACTTAACAACATCAAAATAGTACGATCTAGGTCAGTCAAACTAGGCCACAACAACTGTTCACCCAGAAATGTTCTTGAACAGTTTGGTCAACGGTGGTTTGACCACCAATGAATTTGATTCTGAGCAAGATATGAGGAATCTAATGGTTTGGATGTATAGCCTGTATGTCAGTCTACAAGATACAACCAACAAAATCACATAACAACTTAAACATAGCAAGATCTAGCGCTGAAAATATCTTGTCGAGAGGACTTCCGGAATTCGGGTCGCCCAGATTTCATTTCCGTGAACTAATCAATGAGGTTTGACCGCCAGATCTCTCAATATATTCATGATCCTATCGTTTTTTACGCTTTTAGATCACGATCACATGCCATAGAACATATGTATAACATAAAACCACAAAAATAAAAAACATAGAAGGATTTACAGGCTGTGACATTAGCTTGTCAGGCCATCATTTTCCATTTTTACAGATTTTCATAAACTTCAATTTCGAGCATCTAAATGATATGGATCCAAGTTTTAGCAACCCAAATCATCAAATGATGCCCTCTAACATAACTTTAAAAATCTAAACACAAAGATTAACATGCATCATAAGGATTTCTAAGTTTTGGGTTTATACCTCTATTATGCTTCCATACTTGATTTCTGATCCATGATCCTGATCTTGTTAAGCTAAAAGGTTATTATGTCTTAACTATTGACTCTCTTCCTCATTAAATCTCAAAATTTGGAGAGAGAAAAGTGGTTGGCAAAAAATGAAAAGTTAAGTGAAGCTTTTCTCTCTCTTTGATCTAGATAATGGATATGGTTCAATATATTCGCTAGCAATTTGAATGTTGATATTTGACACATAGCTAGGTCTAGAATTAGGGTTTGTTCACCCACTCAAGATTATGGCTAGATTTGCAAGTTTCCTTCAATTATTCAACAAAGGGCAAAATGGTCATTAGACTATTAAATTTAATGGCATTCTAGTAAATGGCCAAACCCTTAGGGTTCAGGGTTTGGGTTAGGGTTTAGGGTTTGAACCATTTAGGGTTTAGGGTTTGAACCCTTAGGTTTTAAAATAAAATAATTCTAGAATTTCCAAATTAGGTTTTAAAAATCAAAAATTAATATTTCTAAATTATAATTAGTATTTTCTAATTATATTAAAAATTTCTTAATCATAATTTAAATATTGCAAATTAAGATTAATAATTCCTAATTAAAATTGCTAGTTAAGCAATTAGGTTCAAAATTGATTATTAGGGTTTACAACCCAAAATTAGGGTTTCTAATAGAAAATAATTTTCTAATTTAGAAATTAGATTTCGTAATTAGATTAGGGTTTTCTAATTACTTATAGCTTGAAAATTAGGATTAATATTTCCTAATTAACATTAAAATTATTAAATTAACACTTAGGTTTTTCCCTACTTATAAATTAGGGGTTGTAACCCAGAAATTAGGGTTTTATAAATTTGAAATTAGGGTTTTGCTAAATAATTAAGCTTTACCCTAATTAATATTATAATTAATATCACTTAAGCATAATAATTATCCGTTAAGTTCCCTGATTAGGGTTTTAAATTTCCGAATTAGGGTTTTGGATTCTCGGAACTGAAATTAGGGTTTTCAGAACCGGTTTCTAGTGTTTTTTATAATTCGCTAAGGTTTTCTAACCGAACGTTGACGTTCGTAATATATACTTAGGGTTTGTTACAGATATCGTTTATCTGGTCAATCCTTGACCCTTAACCACATATTGTACGCATACACAACCATATACACTGAACATATTCACGTATTCCTTAATCCTGAATAATTCACCTAAATCCTTCATAGAATTTTGAAATCCTCAAAATTCCTTCTCAAAAATATCAAACGCATACACTTATTTTCTATCTAGGCTCTAATATTGAACCTTAAATCAATTTATTAAAATTATAAAAATATTCAAAATTCTTGGGGTGTCACATTCGGCTTGATTACTTTTATTTTCGAGATGTGAAGTATCTTCGAGAAATCAAGATACATAGCAGTGTCGAACTTCTTGTGAGCATGAAAGCCATCTAAGGAAATTAAGACATCGTGAATAGTTTACAAGCTGGCTACAGCTGAAAACATCTATCATGGGAACCGAATCTAGACTCAAGAACTGAATCTGCGATCACATGATTCCTAGGCTCACATGACAAAGCAATATGTGCAAAAGCTAAAATAAGAACTAGATTTGAATAAATCTAAACTATTTCAGCTTCATCAGTTCTAGTTTAGTCACCATGAACCGACTAAAGTGAGAAATAACTAGATTTAGTCAAATTTAGCCAGTACCAAAAGCTAGAAAACAAATTAGATTTGAGTAAATCTAAGCATTCCAGCTTCAACAATTCCAGTTTAGTCACCATGAACCGGTTAAAGTGAGAAATAACCAGATTCAGGCAAATCTAACCCGCATGTTGATAAAGCAGTTATATATATAAGCGGTAAATATATATATATGAACAATCAACTGTCACGAAGTGAACTCCAGGCAGGACCTGAAATGTATATATATATATATATATATAAAGCTATAAACGCACCCAGGCTTAATCGAACAGAGTTCAATGATGATATATATATATATATATATATATATATATATATATATATATATATATATATATATATATATATATATATATATATATATATATATATATATATATATATATTTTTATATATATAAAAGCGATAAATGAAACAGATGTATATTCAGGCTTAATCAAACAGAGTTTGATGACAATAAGTATATATATAAGTATTTATATATATAAAAAAGTAGTAAACGCTCCGGATGTATATCCAGGCTCAATCAAACAGAGTTTGATGGGAATAAATATATATATAAGTATTTATATATATATATATATATATATAATCAAGAACGCCTCAAATATTATATTATGCAGCTCAATCAAGCATAGTTCGATAATATATATATATATATATATATATATATATATATATATTTACATATATAAGCAATAAAAGCCACGGATCGACGATCCGGGCATATACACACAACACGACTCTCAACGTGAATAGATATGTATGTCTTATAGTGGGCTTCCAAGAAGACTTCAGATAGCTTTGACGAATAAACACTCGGTTTCCACCAGTTAAATTTCAATATGTTGTAAAACACAAGCTCACAAGTGTTTAAATAAAGAAAGCACTCAATTTGGAGTACTATAGAAGTGTGTACAGAGTAAAATGGGCAGGGCTTCCTCGCTCTTTTTCTTCTTAAAATGGTCACCCCAAGCCTTCTACTTATAGAGGGGGGAGCTGCGGGACTAACCGCAGTTGCCGTGGGTCCACCTGTGACTGCCCGGGATCCCCTGGGCTCTGTGAGTCCTGCCGTATCGAAGAACGTGCACTCGTGCAACGCGTTGTTCGCTCGACCCTTTAAAACTTTCAATCCGGGCATCCGATTGAGGCATGCTATAAATTTCTGGAATGTTGTTGTCGAGAGCTACACAATGACATGAGATAAGAGGTTGTACAAAGTCAGGAAGAAGGGTCCATGACCATATCTTTAGGTCTTCCAATTCTATCCGGTGTGCTATCTTGTGTAGTAGTTACTCGGGATTTTGAGCTATGATTCTTGTGGGACACTTCTGTGTGAAATGTGGGATAAAATATTGTTGAGACGGCGTGAATGTAGTATCGAGGTGAAAAAATGATGATTTTTCCCCTCACCGGGGTTATCTCCGGCTCTGGGCTGATTTAGTAGTCGTTACTCAGAGTTATCTCTGTGATTAGGCTGCTGTGAGTACTAAACGTCCTCAGGATTGTCTCTGAGGTGCCTTGACCTCCTAAAGTTATCTCTGGGATTTGAACTGAGCGCCTCGGTGTTGTCTCCGAGGTTTGGAATTGAGCATCCTGGGGTTGTCTCCAAGATTATTACTGAATATCCCGAGGTTGTCTCAAAGATTGAGCTAGTTTGACTTCTAGGGTTATCTCTAGAAGACGATTTTGCCCTCCTACAACGTTACTAATAGGAATGCAAATTTTTGAGTGTCTACAAAGGAATTAGCCCAATTTAAATCTAATTTTCAAATTCAAAATTGGTCAAATGGGTGGGAGAAGAAGTTAAAAAAATAAAAATATGGAAGAGAAAGTGCCACATAGCCGGCAATTAGAGAAAGTCTAGCATCCCCAAATCCGGGTACTAATCACCACGAATCTGGTACACTAATTCTATAACTATTGAGGAAGATATAAACATAAATTGTTTATACATTAACCTTTACACATAATCCCCAAGGTCGATAACCTTAACTTAATACATGAATTCAATATTCTATCCGACATACAATGTTATTTGTCTACAATACTATTACAAGTTTTATCTGTATGATAAACCAATGCTGGAACTGTCTTTGACTTTGCCTGTATCCGACGTATTCGTCCTAATCTGCAATGTTTATCATGATATAGCAAGGGTGACCAACATGTTTGCCTTGCAAGTTTAAGTTCAAGGAAAAGATATATCATGATTGAAAGAATGAACAATAAGTTGGCTGACTTTCAACAATATAATAATTGTGAAATAGCATGAATCGATTTTCATAACTTAATGACCAAGACAATAAAAATGAATGGCCAATAAAGAACATGAATAGATCAACTGGACCAAATGGTAATGAAGGTGATCAGCCTTTCATACCTGATGAACATATATAACATGCACAACGTGTGAATCAATAAATCATAGACATGATATAATCAAAAATGATTAACAACTATTTGAAAGAAAAGTTCAAGAAAACTTGCATAATAAGTGAGTATAAGAAATTTGCCTGAACTATCGACCACTGCTACACAATCTATTTAGCTTCATCTGAAGACCTAATATTGATAATATCGATCTCCCAATTAGAATAATATCATCACATTTAATACTGTTAATTATAATTATAAAATAACCTAAACACGTTACGACATAATTCTAACAGTCAATAAAGCACAAAAGACCTGATATCAAGTCAAACTATTTCAATTTGAGTTTAGTTCGGTACTATTTCGACATCCCGATTGCGTAATCGGATAAATATCGAGCCTGTTATCAATAAGATTCTACTTAAATGCTTTAATATTATCTTAGATAATTTATTATTCAGCTTAAAACATTTTTCAATAACTCATAATAATTTTCAAATAATTATTACCATTTATAATGATTTTTCAATCATAAATATCATATTTATATGATTTAAATATCACTAAATTCCATTATCATTAATACTTATTTAATTTCAAATATTAATGAAATATACGTATATAATATTATAATGTATTTATAATATCTTATAGTATTTTTAATACCTTAATATCCCATTTAAATGATTTTGAAATATTTAAAACCATTATTAAATAAATGCCATTAATATTAAAATATGAATGTATTTCATGACAAAATATTAAAAGTTATGTTTTATAACTTGAAATATTTTAAAACCTTTAAATCATTTTTATATGATTTTTAAACATTAAAACTATTTTTTTACAATTTATTTATTATATTTATAAAATAAATCAATTATCATTAATATTAAATTTTAATGAAATACATCTCAAAATATTAAAAGTCATTCCAAATAACTTAAAACATTTTCTAACACTTTAATATAATTTCAAATGATTTTTGAAATATTAAAAATCATTTTAAAGTAATTTATTTAATATAATTATTAAATAAATTAAATATCATTAATATTTAAAATATTAAAATATTAATAAAATATATCACAAATTATTAAAAATCCGTTTTTAGGCTTTAAAATAATTTTTACAAACTAATTATGAATTTTTCATAATTATTAATCATTTAATTCTAATTATTTAATCAGAATAATTAATATATATAAAACTGTCACTAAAGGTGTTTATAGTGACAAAACTGTCGATATAGGTGTTCTTGACCATTCAAGAACATGCAATGTCAATCACCAGGGTGCCTACTTTGACCATCAGTAGATCTTTGATCATAAGGTTTCTAGGCAGTTTAATGTATTAGTGTTGTAATATTAATGTAATACTATAACCACAACCAAGTTTCATGGCCAAAACACATCACAGCTGAAAGATATAAGAAATCAAAATACTTGTCAGGACTGTTCTTCATTTTCTGGGTTACCCAGAAATGAAGAACAGTTCCAAGTACAACTTTTAGATCCTCATAACTTGGATTCTATTCTTACTCAGTGTGTTTAAGATGTTCAATCTTGTAGTAGAGATGTCAAGGTACAAAAGTAATACACTTTTGTAGCTTAACAACATCATATGAACAAGATCTAGGCCGGTCAAAGCTTGTCAGAAATCTGTTCTCCAAGAATCTGGGTTTTCCAGAAATGGAACCTAGGCAGTTGGTCAACCTTTGTTTGACCATCCATAATTTTGATCATGTTCATGATCTGGGTGTTCTAATGGCATAGTTGTTTAGTCTATATATCAATCTACAAAACCCATACACTAACATGGCCTAAAACATTAACAATAGCAAGATTCAAGGCCATCAAAGTCACTGTCTGATCATTTCTGGAAATCTGGGTTGCCCATAAATCAGTTTCCATGGTTGGTCAACCATGTTTGACCATCAATATATGGAGATCTAGACATGGTATGGACTTGATTCCACTTCAAATCTACGCTCCTTACGGCATAGAACAACTCTATAACATCAATCCATTCTAACTATTAACACACACAGATCTATGGGTCCTGGCATATGGCTGTCAGATCATATTTTTAGGGTTCATAGTCAGTCCTTAAAATCTCATTTTCTTGCATCTAGATGTTATGGATCTATGATGTAACATCATAGATCACTAAATAACACCTTTTAACACAAATCTAAACAACAAATAACATCACTAACATAAATTTTAATGATTCAGTAATGCTTAGGGTTTTATACCTTTAAAGCTTCAATATTTTGATTCTGATCCTTGATCTTGTTCTTGGAAAGCTAAGTGTTCCTCTTGGCTTAACATAGCACTCCCATTCACTCTTCCTTTTCGAAATTTTAGAGAGAGAATGTCTTGGTTAACTTGAAAAGTAAAGTGAGTTATGTTTCTTACTTTTTAACTTTCAATATTCGATTGAATGTATCAATTGTTGCTAGGTGGCACAAGATAGCTGATATAAAAGATATATAGCACATGGGAAATATTAAGTTGGTGAACCACAAATATTTTGGCAAGATTGACACACTTTTTTATTAAAGAATGTTAAAAGGACACTTTAGTCATTTACCCCACAATTTTAGTGGAATACTTGTAATTGACCTAACTTTTAGGTTTTAACCCTTGGGTTTTGCTAATTAAATTTTAGGATTTTATAATTAGGGTTTAAAATAGAAAATTAAGCTTTCTAAATTAGAAATTAGAATTTCCTAATTATATTAAGGCATGCAAATTAGGATTAAGGTTTCCTAATTAACATTAAAATTTCTAAATTAACAATTAGTTCTTCCCTAATTGAACATTAGGATTTCTAACTTAAGAATTAGGGTTTCTAACTAATTGTTAGGGTTTCCCAAAATTCAGTTTATAATCAATAACATATCTTTAATCACACACCGTACACAAATAAGAAATATACACAAAACCATACCGGTCCTTAACAAAAATTTTAACTTCATACCTATTTTCCAGTTTAGGTCTTAATATTCAACCTTAATTTGATAAATTAAGATTTTAATAAATCCTATAAATTCTTGGGTTGTCACATTCAACCATTCTTCTAAGAATTTTGTTCCCAAAATTAACCAGAAATTACAGCCTACTACACCATACAACATTCATACACAGCATCACATGCTACCACAAACATCACTCACAAGAGTTGAAATTTTCAAATCATGCTGAGGAGTCATATAGACCATGAACTTTCATTTTTGAAAAGGTTTATATAGAAATTCATCCGCAAACCGTCATGACTTATGGACACAGAGGGTGATTAGCCTGTTATGCCCTGTACTGATCACGTACTGCTTGTTAGAACAATTTTTCCGTTCATCATATCCGCCTTGGGCGCAAACAAATTTCTCAATTTTAGGATATTTACCTTATTCTTTATAGGACTCTGCACCAAAATAATTTGGTTTGGGAAAATTTCAAAGAACGTTTTGAATTTCATAAACGTTGGTCTAGCTGAATCAAATAGCTTAGACTCAGATCAATAATTGAATTTCAATCGAAACATTTATGTATGGCCTAAACCCCGTTGGCACTAGTTTATTTTTAAAATTCTAAAATTAGTTTTATGACGTCATGATACCGTACTGTGTTAACAGCCCGTTTGAGGATTCCGTCATTGTGTGACTTTGTCATACCATATCATACTATAGCGGGACAACGATTTTTAGATCGAATTCAACACTAAGTAATTATGTATTTATAACTCCATTAAATTTTTATCATCTCTACACCAAGTTACAAGATGCATTAATAATATAAAATTCAATTTGATACTTTCAAATCATTGTCGTCTAGCTGATATAATAAGCATAGTCTATTCTTTAAACATTTCAAAAATCATTGTAAATCAGTTTTAGTGTTATCATAACTCAACAAGTAACAATGTGTCAGTGTCCCGAAGTCCACACATACATAATTGTCACCATATATTGAGAATAAAATTCATTTTTAAAAGGCACATAGTGCGTATTTACCTTGATATCAAAAATTTCAAAGTCTAGCATAGCTAGAAGATTTGGAATTCCTATGCTTCCACTAATGATTCATTGCTTAATAATTATATCTATTCATATTATCCTCAATACTCAATTCACACTTTGTTATACCCCAGTTCATCAAACTTACCACACGTTATGAGTTCAGAAACTTTCCACAATAATATGAGTTTAAGAACTTATCCTTGTCAGACCATAGCCATCCATTCGCTGAGGGGTTCAAAAACATACCATACGATTATGAGTCACAAACTTACCATAAGTATGAGTTTTAAGAACTCACACCTAATCATATAATCTCTACCTATCTATTATATACATGAGAAAATAATCACCTTCTCAATATGTATATAGAAAATAGTGTGACACAAATATTTCAATGATAACCAGTATCAAAAACTAAGTGGTTGTCGAACCAAACACAATCCCCTGCCCATAAAAATAATTGGTCAACTCAACCACTAATCAATATAGGTAGCTTAGCGGTTATTACACCAAAGATAATTCCCCGCCCATACAAAGAATTGTTCAACTTAACCACTATATCGATATAGGAAGCTAAGTGATTCTAAAACTAAGTACAAATCCCCCGCCCATACAAGGAATCATACAACTCAGCTATTGACATGAGTCCTCAATCGAAATCCCACATAATCCTAGCTCCACACTTTCTCCATACGAATTTTGTTCAATCAGTATTGCATCACCCCCAACCCTTTTTTTGAGTTGGCATCGTACCAATTCATAGTACAACTGACACACATCAATTTTTGCCATTAATTTTTAATCATTCGATTGATTCTCCTTCTTGCTATAACCTTATCAGATCACGGGGTGATCTCATCGTATTATGTTACAATTCATTTCTATGCTATGATCGTTTTGTTTTACGATCTCCTTTCCCCGTATACTTTTAGTCTTGTAGACTCTATCTATTCATTACTATTGTTCATCTTTATTATCAGAGTTAGGTAACTCTGTATCTTTATAACTTATCAAGATTCGTCTTTGAATCTTATCGACGCACTAACTCTATTGGAGTTAGTCCTTATCCTTATCCCACTCCGGTTATTAGCCTAAGGTAAATCCTACCTAAGGTTTATAACCTACAGCTTTGATACTAACAGTAGTGTAATATCCCGAGTGTTTATGATAATGATCCGTAGAGAAAGATAATGAACAGGTCAAAAAATATGTAATACTCAAATATAATTGAGTCTAAGTAAATGTTATGAAATAAAACTTACAAAAGTTTATTATGAAGAATGGTGGTAGTGCTAATAAATAAAACCTATATTAAAGTAATGTGTTGAAGATATTCGATGGTAAATTTTGAAAAGTGATTTTGTGAAAACCGAGTAAATGAGGTTTCGTTGATTCCGAAGACGGAATCCTTATAAGGGGGGAAAGATGTGACATCTCGAATTTGTATAAATTATTAAAATAAGAATTTAATAATTAAAATTCTTATTATGAGATGTTTTGGGAAAGTGAGGTTTAATAGTTAAGTTAACTATCAAGGAGAATTAAATGAATTTAGTAATTAATTTTAAATATTTATTGAAATAAATAAATATTTTAATTAATTTATTTATTGAGGAAATAAATAATTGATAAATTATGGAGAATTAATTTAGTAACTAAATTGATTAATAAGTAATGATAATTTTATTTGAAGGATTTAATTTAAGAAAATAATTAAATTAAATCAATTGCTTAATATTTAAGAAAATAATTAAATTAAATGAATTGTTTAATATTATAGGAAATAAATAAATTAAATAAAGTAATGTGTCTAATTTATTTATTAAATTAGTTATATAATTATTTATTATTCATAAATATAATTATAATAGAAATTATTTTAATTACCATTACAAGTTATTAAAATTAATTCAGCTAAAGTTATTTAATTAACTAAAGGTGTGACATGAAACTATATAATATAAGATTATTTAAATAATTTAGTTTGGGGAAAAAATTTTGTTAGCCAAACAAGGCCTTGTGGCCTTTGGTTTTTCAACTGACGTCTTTTATTTTAAAAGTAATGAGTACGTGGGGTGAGGGATATCAGTTATTTTTTTCTACGCTTCTTATTTTTCCCCTAAGGCTAGTTAATAGAACTTCAAGAGAGAAACACAGAGATTAAAGAGAAAGCTTGGTTAGAGAAGAAGGATTTTGGGGAAAAGGATTGCTCTCAATTTTGCTAGCATACAATCAAGGGTTTAAGGAATACACGAAGTGCAGATAAGCGATAAGAAGTTAAGTCGTATTTCATAAACTACGAATCAGGCAAGTCTTTTAGTTCCTATTTGCTACGTGAACTTGATGATTAACTGTTTTTAAATCTTTATTGCAAATAACATGATGTGTTATATTTATGTTGAAAGCATGAAACGTTAAAGTCAACTTATGACTACGTTGATTGAGTAAAGCATGATGATTGGGTAAGGAACTTAATCTTTATATTTGTTATATGAACTGTAGCCTGTATGTTATGATAGTCCAATGTTTAATATATGTATGTTGAGAATGTTATTATATGCTACGTGATGAATGAAAACTATTAGATTTTGCTGGGCTGTCGAGTTTAACCTTGCAAATAACCATTTTTGCAGGTCAAGATTTCGAGGTAAAGTTATGTGTTACTTGAAAGACATGAATCAGATGTTATACTTGAAGATTTATACACTTTGGATGTGTTAGTATTATTTGAATCATGTTTAAGGTTTCGAATGATGTATTAATGTTGAATTGTAATATCGTTTCGCGATGTAAACAATTGTAGTATTAAATTGATTCTGAGATATTTAGGTGTAAAGGTTGAAGGTTTTGGGAACGGGGATAGTTTGTAATAGAAAATTTTAATTATTTCGCAAATTTCAATGGTTGTATTATAATTTAATGATGTAAAATTAAAGGTTGAATGTATTATTAACGACCGAAGTCGAGAATTAAATTGTATAAATTTTGGGGTCGTTACAGTTGGTATCAAAGCTGTAGGTTATAAACCTTAGGTAGGAGTACCGTAGGCTATAACCTTAGAGAAGAGATGTGAAGATAATGAAAGAATAAGCTAAGATAGAGTTTGAACAATAAGAAGTAATTTAAGAAATTTATAAAGAAGGGTTTAAAACATGCGTGAGAGGATTCAAAGAAGAATCTCGCAGAGTTAAAAGTAATATGAATGTGGGGTTACCCAACTCCAATGATAAGAATGTAAGTTGATAATAAATAGACAATGTCTATAAGAAGAGAATGGTAATGAAGTTAAGAATGAAGTTATAGTTAAGTACGGTACAATTGTACTCTTTAGTAGTTGAGGTATGGTATCTTGGCTAAACAATTCCTTTATAGAGCAGAGGTATATACGAACTAACAACTCAGAACCTAGTTTGTTGGTTATTTGTGGGAAACCACTCAACGTACCATATTGAAACTGTTAGAGAATCGATGTGTACCAAGTCTAGAAAATGGATACGTATTATGAAAATGTAGAACTTGAATGAAATGTTGAACGATATAAATGAAGTTGGAAATTCTTAAAGCATGAATTATTATATAAACAAGAAGATTAAAAGAAGAATCTTGAAGAGATATGTAGATAAGAAATGGGAGTTACCTAACTCCAATAGCCAAGATAACGGTTAATGAGATCATAAATGATGAAAAAGGAAAGAAAGATGATCTTAAAACAAAACGATCACGAGTTAAGAAAAGAATTATAAGGGAGATGATTATAGAATAAGATCACGAGTGATCTATTTAAGTTATAAAGGAAAGATGGTCTGTAATGTTTGAATAATTATAGCTTGATGCTATGAAGATGATGTACTATGAAATAGTACGAGATAACTCAGCAAGAGTTATAGATGATGTGATATGAGGAATTCGTGTCGAGCAAAGAACAAGTTAAGAGTAAGATAGAGTTAGGTGGGATTTCAATTGAGGACTCATGTGATGGCTGAGTTGTACAAATCTTTGTATGGGCGAGGATTTTGTGCTTCCACTCAGTTTATCACATTAATTGATAATCATTGGAATGCTGGCGTCGCACTATCAATGTATATGTGGCGAAAAGGTGATTCTTTTCTCATGTGTATATTTGATAGTTAGAAACTATTAAGATTAGTCAGATATTATTAGGATTAAGCGCGATTCTTAAAACTAACGCATATGGTAAGTTTGTGACTCATAATAATATGGTATATTTTGAACCCCTCAGCGAATGGATGCCTATGGTCTGACTAGGACAAGTTCTTAAACTCATGTTATTGTGGCAAGTTCCTGAACTTCCAATGTGCGGTAAGTTTGATGAACTGGGGTATAATTAAGTTATGAATGAAGAATTGAGGATTAGGGGAATAGATAGAATTATTAAGCAATGGATCAGTATAGAAAGTGGAGACATATGTTTTTCCAAATCTTCTAGCTATGTTAGACTTCAAATTTTTTGACATCAAGCTAAATTCGCACTATGTGCCTTTTTAAAATAAATTTTTACTCTCAACGCATGGTGACAAATGTGTATGTGTGGACTTCGGGACAACGACACATCGCGTTACTGCTGAGATATGATATCATTAAAACTGATTTTCAAAGATTTTTGAACTGTTTAAAGAATAGTCTATGCTAATTGTTTCGGCTAGACGAAAATGATTTGAAAATATCAAAATGTATTTTATGTCATTAATGCATCATGGAACCTGGTGCAATGATGATAAAAACGATGGAGTTATCAATGCAGAATTTCTTAGTGTTGGATGTGATCTAAGGATCGTCAAATTTACCTATGGTATGATGTAGTATAACAAAGTCACAAAATGACAGAATCCTCAAACGGACTGTAAATACAGTGCGGTATCATGACGTCATAAAAAGATTTTTGAGATTTCTTTAAGATATGAGAATATATATATATATATATGTATATTTGTATATTTCGATTGATGACCGAATTATTATAGAAGTCTATGCTATTTGATTCAGCTAGACGAATATTGAAAGATGTTCATGAAATTCAAGCTTTTCTTGAGAAGTTATGACAAACCAAATTTTTTTGGTGCGGATTCAAATGTTGAAAAGCTGAGGTGAACAACCCTATAAGGGGAAATGTTTTCGAGGACAATGGTTCCGAACGTAACGCATATAATATTTACAAAAATAATTAAATTAAATAAATTGTTTAATATTAAAGGAAATAAATAAATTAAATAAAGTAATGTGTCTAATTTATTTATTAAATTATATATATAATTATTTATTATTCATAAATATAATTATAATAGAAATTATTTTAATTACCATTACATGTTATTAAAATTAATTGAGCTAAAGTTATTTAATTTAATAAAGGTGTGACATGAAACTATATAATATAAGATTATTTAAATAATTTAGTTTGGGGAAAATTTTTTGTTAGCCAAACAAGGCCTTGTGGCCTTTGATTTTTCAACTGATGTTTTTTATTTTAAAACTAATGAGTACGTGGGGTGAGGGATGTCAGTTATTTTTTTCTACGCTTCTTATTTTTCCCCTAAGGCTAGATAATAGAACTTCAAGAGACAAACACAGAGATTAGAGAGAAAGCTTGGTTAGAGAAGAAGGATTTTGGGGAAAAGGATTGCTCTCAATTTTGCTAGCATACAATCAAGGGTTTAAGGAATACACGAAGTGTAGATAAGCGATAAGCAGTTAAGTCGTAGTTCATAAAGTACGAATCAGGCAAGTCTTTCAGTTCCTATTTGCTACGTGAACTTGACGATTAACTATTTTTAAATCTTTATTGCAAATAACACGATGTGTTATATTTATGTTGAAAGCATGAAACGTTAAAGTCAACTTATGACTACGTTGATTGAGTAAAGCATGTTGATTGAGTAAGGAACTCAATCTTTATATTTGTTATATGAACTGTAGCCTGTATGTTATGATAGTCCAATGTTTAATATATGTATGTTGAGCATGTTATTATATGCTACGTGATGAATGAAAACTGTTAGATTTTGCTGGGCTGTCGAGCTCAACCTTGCAAATAACCATTTTTACAGGTCAAGATTTTGAGGTAAAGTTATGTGTTACTTGAAAGACATGAATCAGATGTGATACTTGAAGATTTATACGCTTTGGATGTGTTAGTATTATTTAAACCATGTTTAAGGTTCCGAATGATGTATTAATGTTGAATTGTAATATCGTTTCGCGATGTAAACTATTATAGTATTAAATTGATTCTGAGATATTTAGGTGTAAAGGTTGAAGGTTTTGGGAACGGGTATAGTTTATAATAAAAAATTTTAATTATTTCACAAATTTCAATGGTTGTATTATCATTTAATAATGTAAAATTAAAGGTTGAATGCATTATTAACGACCGAAGTCGAGAATTAAATTGTATAAATTTTGGGGTCATTACAGGTAGCTTCCCAAAATCTGGGTACTAATCACCACGAATCTGGTACACTAATTCTATAACTATTGCGGAAGATATAAACATAAATTGTTTATACATTAACCTTTACACATAATCCCCAAGGTCGATAACCTTAACTTAATACCATCCGATATACAATGTCATTTATCTACAATACTATTACAAGTTTTATCTGTATGATAAACCAATGATGGAACTAACTTTGACTTTTCCTGTATCCGGCGTATTCGTCCTAGTCTGCAATGTTTATCATGATATAGAAAGGGTGAGCAACAAGTTTTCCAAGCAAGTTTATGTTCAAGAAAAAGATATATAATGATTGAAAGAATGAACAATAAGCTGCCTAACTTTCAACAATATAATAATTGTGAAATAACATGAATCAATTTTCATAACTGAACGACTGAGACAATAAAAATGAATGGGCAATAATGAACATGAATAAATCAACTAGACCAAATGGTAATGAAGGTGATTAGCCTTTCATACCTGATGCACATATGCAACATGCACAATGTGCGAATCAATAAATCATAGACGTGATATAATTAACAATGATTAACCACTATTTGAAAGAATTATTCAAGAAAACTTGCACAATAAGTGAGTAAAAGAAACTTACATTAACAATCGACTACTGTTACGTAATCTATTTAGCTTCATCTGAAGACCTAATATTGATAATATCGATCTCCCAATTAGAATAATATCATCACATTTAATACTGTTAATTACAATTATAAAATAACCTAAACACATTACCACATAATCCTAATAGTTAATAAAGCACAAAAGACCTGATATCAAGTCAAACTATTTCAGTTTGAGTTGAGTTCGATACTATTTCGACATCCCGATTGTGTAATCGGATAATTATCGAGCCTATTATCAATAAGATTCTACTTAAACACTTTGATATTATCTTAGATAATTTATTATTCAGTAAAAACATTTTTCAATAACTCATAATAATTTTCAAATAATTATTACCATTTATAATGATTTTTCAATCATAAATTTAATATTTATATGATTTAAATAGCACTAAATTCCGTTATCATTAATACTTATTTAATTTCAAATATTAAAGAAATACATGACATAATATTATAATGTATTTATAATATCTCAAAGTATTTTTAATACCTTAATATCACATTTAAATGATTTAAAAATATTTAAAACCATTATTCAATAATTGCCATTAATATTAAAATATGAATGTATTTCATGAGAAAATATTAAAAGATATGTTTTATAACTTAAAACAATTTAAAAACCTTTAAATCATTTTTATATGATTTTTAAAACATTAAAACTATTTTTCCACAATTTATTTAATACATTTATTAAATAAATCAATTATCATTAATATTAAATTTTTAATGAAAATACATCTCAAAATATTAAAAGTCGCTCAAAATAACTTCACATATTTTCTAACACATTAATATAATTTCAAATGATTTTCAAAATATTAAAAACCGCTTTTAAGTAATTTTTAATATAATTATTAAGTAAATTAAATATCATTAATATTTAAAATATTAAAATATTAATGAAATATATCATAAATTATGAAAAATCCATTTTCAGGCTTTAAAATAATTTTTAAAAATTAATTATGAATTTTTCCTAATTATTAATCATTTAATTCTAATTATTTAATCAAAATAATTAATATATATTAAAACTATAACTAAAGGTGTCTATAGCGACAAAACTATCGCTATTGGTGTTCTTGAGCATTAAAGAACATGCAATGTCAATCACCAGGGTGCCTACTTTGACCATTAGTAGATCTTTGATCTTAAGGTTTCTGGGCAGTTTAATGTATTAGTGTTGTAATATTAATGTAATACTACAACCACAACCAAGTTTCATAGCCAAAACATATCACATCTGAACAAGATCTAGGTCCGTCAAAGCCTGTCAGAAATTTGTTCTTCAAGAATCTGGGTTTTCCAGAAATGGAACCCATGCAGTTGGTCAACCTTTGTTTGACCATCCATAATTTTGATCATGTTCATGATCTGGGTGTACTAATGGCATGGTTCTATAGTCTATATATCAGTCTAGAAAACCCATACACTAACATGTCCTAAAACATTAACAATGGCAAGATTCAAGGCCATCAAAGTCGCTGTCAGACCATTTCTGGAAATCTGGGTTGCCCAGAAATCAGTTTCCATAGTTGGTCAACCATGTTTGACCATCAATATCTGGAGATCTAGACATGGTATGGACTTGATTCAACTTTCAATCTACGCTCCTCATGGCATAAAATAACTCTATAACATCAATCCATCCTAACTATTAACACACATAGATCTATGGGCCCTGACATATGGCTATCAGACCATATTTTTAGGGTTCATAGTCAATCCTTAAAATCCCATTTTCTTGCATCTAAATGTTAGTGATCTATGATGTAACATCATAGATCACTAAATAACACCTTCTAACATAAATCTAAACAACAAATAACATAAATCTTAATGATTTAGCAATGCTTAGGGTTTTATACCTTTAAAGCTTTAATATTTTGATTCTGATCCTTGATCCTGTTCTTGGAAAGCTAAGTGTTGATCTTGGCTTAACATAACACTCCCATTCACTCTTCATTTTTGTAATTTTAGAGAGAGAAGGTCTTGGTTAACTTGAAAAGTAAAGTGAGTTACTTTTCTTACTTTTTAACTTTCAATCTTCGATTCAATGTATCAATTGTTGCTAGGTGGCACAAGATTGCTGATATAAAAGATATATAGCACATGGGAAATCTTCAGTTAGTGAACCACCAATATTTTGGTAAGATTCACACACTTTCTTATTAAAGAATGCTAAAAAGGGCACTTTAGTCATTTACCCCACAATTTTAATGGAATACTTGTAATTGCCCTAACCCTTAGGTCTTAGCTCTTAGGTTTTAACCCTTAGGTTTTGCTAATTAAATTTTAGGATTTTATAATTAGGGTTTAAAATAGAAAATTATGCTTTCTAAATTAGAAATTAGGATTTTCTAATTAAATTAGGGTTTCCTAATTATATTAAGGCTTGCAAATTAGGATTAAGGTTTCCTAATTAACATTAAAATTTCTAAATTAACAATTAGTTTTTCCCTAATTGAACATTAGGATTTCTAACTTAACAATTAGGGTTTCTAAGTAATCGTTTGGGTTTCCTTAATTAAGTTTATAATCAATAAAATATCTTTAAGCACACACCGTACACAAATAAGTAATATACACAAAACCATACCGGTCCTTAACAAAAAATTTTAATTCATAACTATTTTCCAGTTTAGGTCTTATTATTCAACCTTAATTTGATCAATTAAGATTTTAATAAATCCTATGAATTCTCAGGTTGCCACATTCACCACTTCTTCTAAGAATTTCGTCCCCAAAATTTACCAGAAATTACAGCCTACTACACCATACATCATTTATACACAACATCACATGATACCCCAAACATCACTAATAAGAGTTAAATTTTCAAATCATGCTGAGGAGTCATATAGACCATGAACTTTCATTTTTGAAAAGGTTTATACAGAAATTCATCCGCAAACCGTCATGACTTATGGACATAGAGGGTGATTAGCCCGTTATGCCCTATATTGATCAAGTACTGCTTGTTAGAACGATTTTTCCGTTCATCATATCCGCTTAGGGCTCACAAAAATTTCCCAATTTTGGGATGTTTACCTTAGTCTTTATAGGATTCCGCACCAAAACAATTAGGTTCAGGACAATTTCAAAGAACGCTTTGAATTTCATAAGCGTTGGTCTAGCTGAATCAAATAGCTTAGACTCATTCCAATAATTCAATTACAATCGAAACATTTATGTTTGACCAAAACCCCGTTGGCATTAGTTTATTTTTAAAATTCTAAAATTAGTTTTATGACGTCATGATACCGTACTGTGTTAACAGCCCGTTTGAGGATTCCGTCATTGTGTGACTTTGTCATAAAACATCATACTATAGTGGGACAACAATTTTTAGATCGAATTCAACACTAAGTAATTCTGCATTTATAACTCCATTAATTTTTTATCATCTATGCACCAAGTTACATGATGCATTAATGATATAAAATTCATTTTTATATTTTCAAATCATTATCGTCTAGCCGAAACAATTAGTATAGACTATTCTTTAAATTAACATTTCAAAATTCATTGTAAATCAATTTTAGTGTTAGCACGCCTCAACAATTAATGATGTGTTAGTGTCCCGAAGTCCACACATAAACAATTGTCACCATATGTTGAGAATAAAATTCATTTTTAAAAGGGACATAGTGCGTATTTAGCTTGATAACAAAAATTTCGAAGTCTAGCATAGCTAGAAGATTTGAATTCCTATGCTTCCACTAATGATCCATTGCTTAATATTTCTATCTATTCCTATTATCCTCAATACTCCATTCACACTTAGTTATACCCCAGTTCATCAAACTTACCACACGTTATGAGTTTAGGAACTTTCCACAATAATATGAGTTTAAGAACTTATCATAGTCAGAGCATATACGTCCCTTCACTGTGGGGTTCAAAAACATACCATACGATTATGAGTCACGAACTTACCATAAGTATGAGTTTTAAAAACTCACACCAAATCTTATAATCTCTACCTATATGTTATATACATGAGAAAAGAATCACCTTCTCAACATGTATATAACAAATAGCGCGACAAAAACATTTCAATGATAACCAGTATTAGAAACTAAGTGGTTGTCGAACCAAACACAATCACCTGTCCATACAAAGAATTGGTCAACTCAGCCACTAATCAATATAGGAAGCTAAGCGATTGTTACACCAAAGACAATTCCCAGCCCATACAAAGAATTGTTCAACTTAACCACTATATCGATATAGGAAGCTAAGTGATTCTTAAACCAAGTACAAATTCCCCACCCATACAAGGAATCATACAACTCATTTGCTGATATGAGTCCTCAATTAAAATCCCGCATAATCTTAGCTCCACACTTTCTCCATACGAGAAATTTGTTCAATCCGTATTGCATCACCCCCAACCCTTTTTCTGAGTTGGCATCGTACCAATTCATAGTACAACTGACATACATCAATTTTTGCCATAAAATATTTAATCATTCGATTGATTCTCCTTCCTGATATAACCTTATCAGATCACGGGGTGATCTCATCATATTATGTTGCGATTCATTTCTATGCTATAATCGTTTTGTTTTACGATCTCCTTTCCCCGTATATTTTTAGTCTTTTAGACTCTATCTATTCATTACTACTGGTTATCTTTATTATCAGAGTTAGGTAACTCCATATCTTTATAACTTATCGAGATTCGTCTTTGAATCTTATCGACGCACCAACTCTATTAAAGTTAGTCCTTATCCTTATCCCACTACGGTTATTAGGCTAAGGTAAACCCTACCTAAGGTTTATAACCAACAACTTTGATACCAACTGTAGCATCCCAAAATCTGGGTACTAATCACCATGAATTTGGTACACTAATTCTATAACTATTGCGGAAGATATAAACATAAATTATGTATACATTAACCTTTACACATAATCCCCAAGGTCGGTAACCTTAACTTAATACCTGAATTAAATATTATATCTGACATACAATGTCATTTGTCTACAATACTATTACAAGTTTTATTTGTATGATAAACCAATGCTGGAACTGTCTTTGACTTTGAATGTATCCGACGTATTCGTCCTAATCTGCAATATTTATCATGATATAGAAAGGGTGAGCAACAAGTTTGTCCAGCAAATTTATGTTCAAGGAAAAGATATATTATGATTGAAAGAATGGACAATATGCTAACTGACTTTCAACAATATAATAATTGTGAAATAGCATGAATCAATTTTCATAACTGAACGACTGAGACAATAAAAATGAATGGCCAATAATGAACATGAATAAATCAACTGGACCAAATGGTAATGAAGGTGATCAGCCTTTCATACCTGATGAACATATACAACATGCATAATGTGCGAATCAATAAATCATAGACGTGCTATAATCAACAATGATTAAGCACTATTTTAAAGAATAGTTCAAGAAAACTTGCACAATAAGTAAGTATAAGAAACTTGCCTGAACCATCGACTACTGCTACACAATCTATTTAGCTTCATCTGAAGACCTAATATTGATAATATCAAACTACCAATTAGAATAATATCATCACAGTTAATATTATTAATTACAGTTGTAAGACCCCAACTTTTATGAATAAAGATTAATTTTTCTCGAAATATATTTTTGAATATTATGGTGTTGATTTGAGATAATGTTATAGTTGTGGGTAATATTTATAAATTTTGCAAAGTAAGCAAGTGGTTATAAAATATTTGATTGGTCGGGGAATATTCGTTTTAATAGGGATTATTCGTACTACGACACAATCATTGTTGGACCCCACAAATGGAATTATTGTCGGAGTTAGAAAACGACAGAAATATTTTTTTATAAAAATAACAGCGAAAGTTTTACCGTTAAACTATTGAACTACCCGGTGGTAAAAGTACAGTAATACGCGTGTTTGCATAGTAGCACACGATATTGATTATTGATGCTTACGTGAGAAGTCACTCAGTTATACTCAATTATTGCTAAAGTAATTGCTGCATAATATCTCTCATATTATTGATTCAATTATTGTCACAGTATCATCTGCATAATATTTTATATTATTCAATCAATAATTGAGATGACAAAGTTGTTGGGTAAAATCTAATACGTACAACACGCAAGTATGCGTGGTCAAGAAGTAATATAATGGTAAGTAGAGTATTGTTCCCTCAGAGACTTAGTAAGAATTTAAACCTCATAATTACTAATTTCCTATTAATCCTAATTTTATTAAACTAATCAATTTCCAGTTTGTAACTAACAGTATTAAAATTATTAATATCACCACACAATCAATAAACGCTAAAAACTGAATTTTCAAACAAATAATGGAGAATTAGCCTTTCGACTTCACTCTAAGCATCACTCAGATTATTACACCTTTATTTCAGTTTAATTCACTATCCCAGTTTATTAATCAAGAACACGTATGTAGAACTAGCCACCTCTCGATGCACTAATCCAGTATTAACCCAAATCCACAATTAAGATAGAATTACGTTAAACACCTTAATTAATTAACTCACTATATCTCTATGTGAATCACCACTAAAGAAGGTTGAAGTTCAAGTTCTTTTTTCTGATTACATGCGATGTCAAACATATCTCTACCCTAACATTTATCAAGATTCTTTTCATTCACATAAATCTAGAACACATGCTATATTAATTAAGTCTAGACTGTATTTCATCTCTCGAGTTCATACAAGTCCACAAAGAATCTTTGATCAGGCATTTCATAATTTCATGCTCAAATTAATATAGATAAACCAGATACTAGCTTATTAAACTGAAATCAAAGTTTACATAACCATCGTTCCACCTAAAGATCTGTCTTAAGCCTAAAAAGTAATTAGTTCATAATAAACGAAATAAAAACTCAATAAATCAAAGATATCATCTTCATAATTACAGAAATAAACTAAACTAGAAGAATAACGCAGAACACCCTTCATTTTAGTCTCAATCCGCAATCAATACGATTGTTCTTCAAAATCTCCACTCCGTTGCTCGCTATCAAAATATGTGATTAATCTTCACTAGTTGCTTTGCATGATCCTTAATTCGTTGTTTGTTGTGCCATATATATACCGCATAGTGTTCTGGCCAAAATCTCATGTTAAAGAGAGTCCATATGCTATCCAAAGTCCACAAGTTCACCTTCCAGAAGAGTTCGAATCAACACAGGACTTCCCAGACTTCAGGACCCCTGCCCTGGCGGGGGTATACATGCTAAATAGACCAGCCCCAGCGGGCATGGCCATTGTAAACTGATTTCGCTTGCTTCATGTTTGCTTCCAAAATTGCTCCAAATGACCTCCTTCTTCATTACTTGCCACAACAACCACCCTGCACATAAAAGAACACGAAACGAGTAAAAACGAACATGAAAACAAGAGAGTAACAACGATTAAGCTTGAAATGGACATCGATTCGTGGATATAAATCCACTTATCAAAATCCCCCAAACATAAACTGTGCTAGTCCTCGAGCACAAAACAAACTACATGATATGCAATGCAATGATATGAGATGTATCTAACTAAATATCATTAAATCCAACAATATCACAAAATCAAAGTTATTCCGTCGGCCTCAGAACAATTAAGCACACACTACAATACTTTATAATAAAAACCATCAATAAGTTCTCATCAATTCCTCGAATCTTATACGTATCATTACTAATATCGTGTGTGTGTGTGGTCAACATTTATGTTAACTGATTCAAATTCAAATTCAATTTCAACACATAACCAATTTCTTATTAGGATTCATACATAATAAACTCGAAATTTTCAAAAATAAACAAGTTCCACCTCAAATCAAACAACTACCAAGATTAGGGGTCCGAAGAAGATATTCATGCTCTTTTTTTTATTAACGTGGCTCTTTTCCCTTAATTTTCGTCTTCTCTTTATTTTTCTTTTCTTTATTTTTTTCTTCTTTAGATAGATGGTTGGTGAGTGCGTTTTACGCTCCATCTCACGCTTGTGTTTATGGGGAGTATTTATCCTCAACCCACCACAAGACTAAACTAGCTTTTATTTCTTTTTTATTTATTATTTATTTTTTTTCTGAAGCTTATATACCTTACTCTTTCCCCCCAAACTTAGGTTCTTGCCTAATTTTTTCGTTTTCACTGCGTATTATCGTCATTCTCTCATTTACACTAGCAATATCCTTTAGAAATTATTTATGTACTAATTTAAACTAATCATTCAACGCAAATGTTAATGACGTGCTAACCTTTGTATACCAGTTTCAAACACGCACAAAATCGAAGTCATGATTCAAAACTACATCACAGTTCTAACAATCAGTGCTGTATTTGTCTACTTAATCTCAATTTCATCATTGGCCATAATAAACATGACTACAAAGACTGCTGGATATATGCAAAATGAACACAATAGCTAACTAAAATTTAATTTTTTTTTATTTATTAATTTTATATATATATATATATATATATATATATATTAACGTAAATGCAAATATAAAACAACATAATTAAACTAATTATGCACCTAAACTATTATGCAACTATATGATTACATAAATGCTAACACTAATATGCAAACTACAATGCAATACTAAATAAAGTCATTATGCATGCAAAAAATACAAAAGAAAACTAACTCCCCCAAACTTAATAACAATAATGTCCTCATTGTATAGATATAGAAATAAAATGAGTGAGGACTTCCCTATAATTTCTAAGTCTGAGGTAGTGGTGGTTGATCATCTCCCTCGGAGTCGCTTGGTGGAAACCTTGGCATCGGCATAGGCTGTTGATATAGAAATTGAGCAGCAGGATTAAAGCTGTGGAGTGTCGTATTCAAAGATGCGAACGACATGTTCATTGCATCAAACATATGGTCTTATCGCATTGCAAGTCGCCTCATCTCCCTTCATGCTGCTTTGTGGTGCTCCTCCATGTGTTGTTAAAAAGTAAGAAACTGAGGGTTAGATATGGTGTCAGGAGATGGTTCTGCCTCAGTCCCTTGATCTCCCATAGTCTCGTCCTCATCATTCGAGGTATCTTGACACATACTTCATCCTCCGGTCGATGGAAATACAAAACCTAAACCTCTAGGATGGGATTCACCTCTGGCCCACACTGAATACCGCACGATCATTCAGTTGTCTAATAGCTACAGTGGCATCTAATTGGCCTCATCATCAGACTATCGAACTCCTGCTTGACGACATAACCCACAAACTCCTGTTATGTCGAACTCATGTTATGTCGTCAAGCAGGAGTTCGATGGTCTGATGATGAGCCCACTCAGATGCCGCCGCAGCTACTTTGCCCTATCTACCTCGAGTCCCTTCTTCGATACTTTGTGTCCAAGTATGATTCCTTCCTGCACCATAAAATGGCATTTTTCCCAGTTCAGCACTAGATTTGTTTCAACACATCGCTTCAAAACCATCACCAAATTCTTGAGGCATAGATCAAACGAGTCCCCGAAAACTGTGAAGTCATCCATAAATACTTCCACATTCTGCTCTGCCATATCTAAAAATATAGCCATCATGCATCTCTGAAAAGTGGCTGGAGCGATGCACAACCCAAAAGACATCCTTCTAAAGGCAAATGTGCCGTATGGATATGTGAAAGTTGTCTTTTGTTGGTCTTCTTGAGCTATCATTATTTGATTATAGCCCGAATATCCATCCAGTAGGCAATAGTACTCATGACCTACTAATCTGTCCAACATCTGATCAATAAATGGTAGTGGAAAATGATATTTCCTTGTAGCTTTATTGAGCCTGCGGTAGTCCATGCATACTCTCCACCCTGTCACCGTTTGTGTTGGAATCAACTCGTTGTTCTCATTAGTCACTACTATTATGCCACCCTTTATCGGTACACACTGCACTGGGCTCACCCATAAGCTATCTGAGATTGGATAGAATATACCCGCATTCAACCATTTTAGCACCTCTTTCTTAACCACTAATTTCATTATCAGATTAAGTCTCTTTTGTTGCTCAACCGATGTTTTACTATCATCTTCCATCAGGATTTTATGCATACAATATGAAGGTCTGATCCCTTTGATATTCACTATGGTCCAGCCAATCGCTGATTTGTACTCTCGAAGCACTCGTAGCAGTTTTTCTTCCTGAAAGGATGTTAATGCAGAAGAAATAATCAAAGGTAGCTTCGAATCTTTATTTAAAAATGCGTACCTGAGATGATCTGGAAGTGGTTTTAATTCAAGTTCTGGAGGTGTCTCTAGAGATGGTTTTAATTTTACGGAGGTTTCTCCTGCTTTTGTCAACGGCTCAACAGGTATCCTGAATTTCCTGACTTGTGGAGTGGTATCCAGATATTGCACAAGTTCGTCAAGTTCCTCGTCCTCCAAATCAAAATTTTCAGCAATGACACTCATCAAAGGTTTGTCGTCCACCATATCTCAATGTGATCGCTTGACACTGTTCCTTCCCTTCTCTTCTTGGATTTATCTCCATATTACTTGGCAATGAACCCTAGGGCCTGTTAGTAAGCATGTTCGCCATCTGCCCCATTTGAGTTTCCAAATTCTTTATAGCCACTGTTTGGCTCTTGATCATAACTTCTGTGTTTGCCATGTATTTCTTCATCATCTCCTCCACTTCTGATTTCTTTTCTTGCTGAGGTGATGCTGGAGTGTGATGTTCTGTTGTTGTTGATAAAATCCCGGCGGAAAGGGTGGTCTAGGATTAAACTGCGTCTGTGCTGGTTGTGCTTGAAATTGATTATTTGGTTGAAACTGATTCTGCTGATTCCCTTGATTATTCGACCAACTAATATTTGGATGATTTCTGTTTTTGGGGTGGTATGTGTTCTGAAATTGACCTTGGTCTTTTCTATAGTTGCTCACATACTGCACTGATTTTGAGCTGATAGCACATTGATCCGTCGAGTGTGACCCCGTACAAATCTCACATACGAAGGCAACCGTCTTTACTTTTCCTTCCGCCAAAGTATCTATCTTCTTTTCCATGGCCGCCATCTGTGCTGACAACGGAGTGATAACATCAACCTCTAACACACCTGCAACTTTGGTTTGTGGCATTCGAGATGTAGGATTCTAAAAATCATTCGATGCTATTGTCTTGATAAGGTCATAGGCTTCCTCATAGTTCTTTGCCCATAATGCCCCTCCTGCAGCTGCATCTACAATCGGTCTCGACTGCCATCCCAATCTATTATAAAACGTTTTGATTACCATCCAATCTGGCATACCGTGATGTGGGCACTTTCTCAACATTTCTTTGTATCTCTCCCATGCTTCATATAATGACTCGCCCTGTTGTTGCTCAAACAGAGAGATAGTTGTCCTCATCTTAGCAGTCTTAGCCATTGGGAAGAACTTAGCTAAGAATTTCTGTGTTAAATCCTCCCATGTAGTTATAGATCCTGCTGGAAGAGAATGAAGCCAACTTTTTGCTTTATCCCTTAATGAGAACGGGAACAACCTTAGTCTAATAGCATCTTCCGTCACACCATTGTATCTGAATGTATCACAAATTTTGATGAAACTTAATAGGTGTTCATTCGGATCATCTGTAGAAGCACCCCCAAACTGAACTGTATTCTGCACCATTTGAATAGTGCCAATTTTTATCTCGAATGTATTGGCTGCTATCGCTGGTCTGACTATGCTGGACTGTAGTCCATTAATATTGGGCATGTAATACTCCTTCAGAGCCCTATGCTCCTCTCTTTGCTCTTCTCCTTGTGCCTCATACCGCCACGTTAGTCGTCAGTGTTTTCCAATCTGTTCTTGTAAATTTCTCTTAACACCCGCTTTCCAAATTTCTCCCGCTTATGTTATCCCTAACAGTGTTAAATCTGGTTGGTTGATCATAAAGCATAAAAATTTATCCAAAAACCTGAAAAAAAATAAAAACTAAAATGAGATAAGACTAGAATTGTCTAAGTCATACAATATAGCTTAAAACTAATGATAGTAAAACTAAATTAAACGCCTTTCCCCGGCAACGACGCCAAAAACTTGTTGCCTCTTTTTTAGTCTCAACAAAAGAGCTCTAACTCATGCAAGCATACATACGTCAACAAGTAATACAGAGTAAGTAAAGTATCAATCCCACAGAGAAAGTTATTTAATTAAGATTACTATTCATTAATTGAATCACTATATTTATATGCTCAAACTAATGATTAAACTTAGTTTGTTCTCAAATTGCAAATAACAACTAAAAAAATAATAACGACGGAATAAATAATATTGGAACTAATGGGATCCTAACTTCATTTAATTCTTCATTCAATCACCACTATCATGCACGGCTCATTATCATATCACAGAAAAGTAGCCAAGAGCACTAAAAGAGTATTAGCCATTTTTCAATACACTAAGATCTACTTACACAACATCCACAGATGATAGACTCTATGTAATCATCAATATAACCAAAATCACTATATGTCTATGTGAAATTGCAACTATATTGATTTTAAGTTCAGGCCCTTATTCTAACTTATACGGTGAAATAATATATGTCTATCTGGTTCACGAAATATACAAGCCATATAACACAGCCCTATATACGTATACTATCCTGATTACAATCCATATTTGCATGTTCATTGTCAATTCCATACAAATACTGAAACGAATGGTGATCAAGCATTCATACATGCAAAAAAATCATGATAGACATCCCATATGATATACAAAACAAACCAGCATTTAAGCATGCATTCGAACTACATATTAAAATCCGTTAGAATCCCATAATGGAGTTTAGTTCATGACTGAACCAAAAGCTATTATGGGATCAAATCTAAACATGGTTAATAAACGACAATTAAAAGATGAAAGATGAAACTATCAAACCCAATTGCTGAATATAAATCAATATTCAAATCCACATAAGAATCCAACAAAACTAATAATAATAATCCATTTTGGTAGAAAATCCCAAGAAGGAGTAGAAAAGTAGAGTTGTGGCCTCCTTCTACGTTGGAATCTCTCCCAGAGAATAAACCCTAATTCCCACGTAAAGATACGTGAAAAACTTAATAAAATGTCAAGTGATACCCCTGACACCAGTCAGGAATCGTATTAAATCAATTACAACCCTTAAAAATTGGAAATAAAATAAAATAAGTCAGCAGCTTCAGGCCTCGCGCGCGGTCACGCGCTCCTCCAGCTTGATATGCTCACGACCGCGAGACTTGTAGTAAGTTTGTAAGTTAGCTCGGTCTGGCCATGGATGGCATGCGATCACATGAGATGTCCTTCTCAAGCAATCTGCAAGAACTTGCGATGGGTTCCAAGGTCCGGTTGGTACTTTCATGCGGCGCCTCAAGACTATTCTTCACATGGCGGTGCAAGCTTTTGCAATCTATGATCCTAGTTCCTGCTCGATTCTCATGCTATCTCTTCATTGCTACTACTTGTTCATTCATGCTTAATCTCCTTGCTCCATTGCATTTCATACCATGCATATCCCATCTTTTGCCTCGTCTCAAGCATCCATTAACCTTGTGCTCAATAACACCACCAAAATAGGCCGATTCCTGCATTTATTCACCAAAAGGTGTTTTAAGTATGCGAAATGAAAATTATCATGAAATGCTGCTAAAACCTACAAAAATGTACTTGAGATAGGCATAGTTCGCATGAATTCGTACTCCATAAGTAGGTGTAAATCCTACTTATCATTTTTTGGCATGAAGGTTCCCAAATCATCGCAATTTACTTGACGGGAAATTAATCTGGTCTTTCAACTGGAGCGAATTTGGGTGGTACCTTTCCTGAGCCTCGTTGGAATTTGTCTTCCTACGAGTCCAGTAATCAAACACAGACAGGATAGCCTCCTGGTGGAGGGACCACACAATATACATTCACATACATCGCGTCTCACCGTATAGAAATGATGACATGTGCGTAGCACTAATATCACAGGCAGATATGGTGCGAAGCACTAAGTGCAGTAAGTAAATGCATTAGTGCACATTCATTCAAATGTAAATGCAACATTCATACACAAGTATATAACAGTTTTGAAAAGCTTGTAATAGCGGCTTAAGCCCTCTTACTGGTGTCCCCAGCAGAGTCGCCACCTGTCGACGTCGGGATTTTTTATTTGTCCCTTTTCGTTACTTGTTCTTTGGTGTTCTCATGTTAGGTGAGATTTGTTTTAAAAAATAAGTGAAAAAGGTCCGACATATATCATGTCGACGATGGACTGTTAAGAGTCGCCAGTTGGTTTTTTATATGGTTGTACCAACACAATCGAGAAAAGGTTTGCACATTGACCCACTGACGTGACACTGCTAAACGGGTCGGTGAAACCGAGATTCATTAGGGTCCGGGGACTTGATTATGCAAAGGGAAGGTGTTAGGCACCCCCCGACATCCGTGTTACCACGGTGACCTCCACTTTTCAAGAAACTGTTATATGAATGTGTGTGTGTGTGTGTATGGATAAATGTGCAATTATTTGGAAGTAGTGCGAGGCCTCGTTCTAACCTATATACACAGGGTTTGAATTTGTGTAAAAATTTAGTTTTAAACAAGATATGGCAGTGATGTTTTAGAAAACATGTTTTTTAAACCCATGTGCTCAATAGTAATTGAGACCTTTTACACTCCAATTTTTTATTAAGTGTTCGGCTTGATTGTTTTTTAATTTTTTGAGATGCGAAACATCTTCGATAAAATAATGTTCAAAATAGTGCCGAACTCCTCGTGGGTATGAAAACCATCTGAGGAAATCCGAACACCGTGAATAAATTTACAAGCTGCTTACAGCTGAAAATGTCCATCACGGGAACTGAATCTAGATCCAGTAGACTAAATCTGTGATCACATGATTCCTAGGCTCACATAATGTCGCAATTGATAATAAAGCAGTAAGTAGGTATATATATAAAAGTTGTATATATATATATATATATATATATATATATATATATATATATACATACATGATCACCACCACGAAGCACCTCTATGGGGGATCGAAATGTAAATAAAGTCAGAAAAAGCAATCAACCGCCACAAAGTGAACTCCAAAGTGACGAAAAATAAAGAAAGTTGTTAAGACTTGCCAACCTCCATGAAGTAAACTCCAAAGTGGACTAAATGTAAATATATATATATATATATATATATATATATATATATTAAAGCAAGAACGCTTCCTGGATGTAAAATCTGTGCTCATCGAACAAAATTACACACACAGTTCATATATATATATATATATATATATATATATATATATATATATATATATATATATATATATAATCGAAATAAAACCACTGGATCGAAGCTCGCAAACACACGCAAATACCACACTCAACGCGTGAAGAATGGTGTGTGCAAAGATGAAGAGAAATGCTTCAAAGTGTGTAAGAAGGCTTACAGTGGGCTACCAAAGAAGACTTCTATAACTTCAAGTGGATGAACACTCGGCTCAAATATGACAGAATATATGCTCACAAGTGTTTAAAATGAAAAAGCACTCGGTTTATAGCTTGTACAGAACAAATTGGACATGGCTTCCTCGCCGTTTCTCTTGCAAATATGGCCACCCCAAGCCCTCTATTTATATAAGGGGGGGGCCCTACAGTGTACTGCTGCTAGTAAAGCAGTATAATAACCTGATATTTTCTATATAAATAAATCAGAAATTTTGTGTATAATTTTTTTTAAAGATGAGAATATGTGCCAGATAATGTGTATATGTATACTTGTGATAAATAAAATTTTTTTTATTACAAGAATAATTACAAATAATTTTTTTAGAATTATTGCTCATTATAAATTATATTCTTATAATAATTAGTTTCATAGTAAAAATGTTTTTATTATTTATTTTCCATGAAAATAGGATTATATATTATTTAAATAACATATGATATGATTATAGAATTATTATACTCCATCTGTCCCGAATTATCTGCTGTTTTAGCAAAAAAAAAATTGTCCCACAATATCCGCTTTTTTAAGATTTCAATGTATTTTTCCCTTTATTTTCCAAGTTTGCCCCTTTACCCTAATTGCTGATAGTCATTACTCTCATTCATGCCTCTCCTCTTCTTTAAACATCCTTTTCATATTCCTACCAATAAGAATTCACGCCTCTCTTTTCCCCAATTATATTCCTCTCTCCACACATATATATGCACTCATACTTTCTCTCTCTGCAGACTATTTCGTCTATTTCAAGCACTCATACTTTCTCTCTCTTCCTCTCTCTGCAGACTATTTCATGCACTCTTTTTTAAACACCTTTTTCATATTCTCACCAATAAGGGTATTTTAGTATTTTTATCACACATATTGGTATCTGTGTAGAATTCTAGAACAACAGATAATTTAGGACGGAGGGAGTAATAACTATTTTATTATATGAATTTATTTCAGAATTAATTAAGCTAATTATTTAACTTAATTAATAATAGGATGTATATGTAAGAAAATCAGATATGGAATCCAAACACTAATTTTGGATTTTGATCAAGGAATAAGAATAATAATATAATATTAATTATATTTTAATTTTTCAGTGCTATAAATATGTACTGTATATGTGTGGACTGATAATGGTTGTTCAATTATGTTGTATCATGACCAAACCCTAGCATTAATTTATTTCATCCTATTGTGAAATTCAAATAGGAAATTCGAGACTGTGTTGTAACTGTGTTATGGAATTTAAAGTAATTAGGTAAAACCCTAATTATACTTAGAAAACCTAATTAATTAGAAACCCTAATTAATTAAGAACCCTAATTACTAAATTAGGAAACCCTAATTTGAAACTCAATTATGAGTTGGAAACGGTTTTGTAATTGTGTTAAATGAATTATGTTACGTAATATAGAATTTAATGTTAATTAGAGAAACCCTAATTAATATTTAGAAATTCTAATTTCTAGAAACCCTAATTTCTTAATTAATAAACCTAATTTCTAATTTAGTAACCCTAATTTGCTAAAATGAAACCCTAATGGCTAATTGTAATCCTTAATGCTAATTAGTGGATTTTAAACCCTAAATGTTTAAGTAATGGAATTAGAAAACTAATTATATTTAGTAAACTCAAATTTATATTTTTGGAAACTAAATTGTTATTTTATTTTAAAGCCAAATTAGAAATCCTAAAACATCTTTGTGTCAACCCTTAGGGTTAAACCCTAAGGGTTTGACAAGTTATTAGTTTGCCCTTAAAATCAAAAGTCAAAAGACTAAATTACCCCTCTTGCATTATTTTGAGATAACTTGTATGTTTTGCCAAATATGGAGTTGCTCAACTACCCTAGATCAGCCATTGACTAAAATAAACTACAAATCACCAGCAAATCTCAGCCTTATACATTGCAAGTCATATATATATATATATATATATATATATATATATAGATTAGGGAGAGAGAAAATGTCATTTGGTAGCTTATTTTTGCATAACTCTTATCCTTGACCCCCTCTCTCTAAAACCTCCGAACTTCATTGCTAGATCAGTAATAAAATCAAGCCCCATGAATTCCTCTAACAGATTATAAGCCCTGAATCAAGGATTTGACCAAGAAATGTATAACTTAAAAACCAAAAATCTGATCTTTAATCTGGTATTAGATGTTAAGTTTGTTGTGTTAAATATGTTGTATGGAGTCTATTTAAGTGATCTGGGTTGATAGATGTTAAATCCATAACATCTATAGGCTCGGATTTGAAGATTTTCAAAATCTGGAAAACTAGAAAATATGGTCTGACAACCAAATGGCAGGTCCCATAGATCTCATCTTGTTATGTGTTTTTGTTGTTTAAAGATCTGAACATGTAGTATGATAGGAGGACATTGATTTGGGATTGAAATCAGGCATAGATCACATGTTGATTGCAAGTTATAGAAGGTCAAACTGTGTTGACCGACCATTACTTGCAATTTTCTGGGTAACCCAGATTTACCCAGAAGCGTCTGACAATAAGTTTGTGGCCTCTGATCTTGCAGGTAGTTGTTGTTTTGTTTTGGTTGTTGAATCTAGATTGTAGTCTGGTATTTGTACTGTAACGTAATGCCTTTAGATCACCTAAATGATCAACATGTTTGATTTAGTGGCCGGTCAAACTAGCCAAGACGTACACGTTTTTTGTTTTCTGGGTAACCCAGAAAACATAAGAATGTGACGTCTGACATGGTTTGACCGGATGATATGTCTTGATTGTATTGATTATTTATGTGTTTTATGCGTTATTTATGTTAACTTGCATGCTGGCTACATATTAAAGTCTTTAAATCATTCCATCAAGACCTGTGGGGGAAGTTATAAGGATCAAAAGTGGGCGTCTAAAACTGTTCTTCAATTTTTAAAAACCCAGAAATTGAAGAACATGTCTGACAAAGGTTTTGGGAGCTGATAACTCTCTGATATGTTGTTGTAATTCCTTGAACCTTGATTCTAGTTGTAGTGGTACACTAATACTATAACCTGGTCACCATAACAAGCCCTGATAACAAGAAGATCGAGATTTAATATATGGTTAAAGTGAGCAGCTCGAACTCTGATTTGTTTTCGGGGTTTCATGAATAACAACTCAAGAACACCTATAGCGAAAGTTTCGTCGCAACAGGGTCCTTTAGCGACAGTTATTTATAAAATTAATTATTTTTATTAAATAATTAGTATTAAATAGTTTTAAATTATGAATAATACAAAAAAAATATTAAAAATTATTTTAAAGTCCGAAAATTAGTTTTTAATTATTTAGAATATATTTCATAAATATTTAATATTTTAGGAATATTAAAGGTATTTAATTTATTTAATTATGATATTAAATAAATTATTTAAAAATGATTTTAATACTTGAAAAATCATTTAAAATTATATCATGATATAAGAAAATACTTTGAGTTATTTTTAATGACTTTTAATATATTGTGATGAAATTTCATTAATAAATTAATATCAATGATAATTAAGTTATTTAATAAATGCATTAAATAAATTATGAAAATTAAATTAATGATTTAAAATCATTTAAGGATTATAAAAATATTTGAAGTTATAAAATATAACTTTTGATATTTTTTCATGAAAATATTAATATTTTAATATTAATGATATTAGATTTATTTAATAATTATATTAAATAAATTAGTTTAAAAATGATTTTAATATTAGAAAAATCATTTTAAATAAAAATAAATAGTTTAAAAATATTTTAAGTTATACAATATAACTTTCAATATTTAAAGGTAAATTTCATTAATTATTTAGTATTAATGATATTAGAATTATTTAATAATTATATTAAATAAATTAGTTTAAAATGATTTTAATATTATAAAAATACTTTAAAATAAAAATAAAGTGTTTAAAGATATTTTAAGTTATAAAATATAACTTGTAATATTTAGAGGATAATTTCATTAATAATTTAATATTAATGATATTAGATTTATTTAATATTTATATTAAATAAATTAGTTTCAAAATAATTTTAATATTATAAAAATCATTTTAAATGATAATAAATTGTTTGAAGATATTTGAAGTTATAAAATATAACTTTTAATATTTAATGGATAATTTCATTAATAATTTAATATAAATGATATTAATTTAATATTAATTGTATTAAATTTATTTAATAATTATATTAAATAAATAGTTTTAAAATGGTTTTATTAATTTAAAAATCATTTAAAAGGATATAAATAAATTAAAAATATTTTAAGTTATAATTAATGATTTTTTATATTTTGATAGATAATGCATTAATATTTTAATATTAATGGTAATTATTTAAAATGATTTTAATTATTGTTAAAATCATTTAAGGGTAATATTAGTACTTTAAAAATATTTTGAGTTATTATAAATAAATTTAATATTTTGGCAATGGTTTCATTAATAGTTTAATATTAATTAAATATTAATGATAATAGAATTATTTACTATTAAAGTCATTTAATTATGATTTCGATGTTTGAAAATTCATGATAAACTATAATAAATGTTTAAAAATTATTATAAGTCATTTAAAAATAATATGACTGATACTTACAGATATTAAACTTCTAATAGAGTATTAGACTCGATAATTACAATTCGAAGCCATCAAGATAATCGACATACGCTTTAAATTGATCTAGACTTAGATATTTTGACTGTATTAATGTTTGTTTGTGGTTCAATGACTGTTGAATGTGTCTGACAAGGTGATTAGGTTATGTGATGACTGCAATAAGCAGTGTATGTGTTATAGTATATTATTCTAATCGAACGAATAATCTTATTACTGATAGGTTGCTATACAAAAGATAAAACTAAGTTGTGTACTATAAGCAACAGACCAGGCAAGTATCCTACCTTTGCATTTCCTTTATGCAATGGACATGAGTAAGAAAGTTTCAGGTTTATATTATTATTGTACTAGATTATTAACCCTATTGTCGTATATATTATATCTGATCATTGTTTATCAATATGATATTATATTATATAACTCATATATATATTGTGACAACCCCAAAACAGGTCTATTCCATCCAACCTATTCTGAGTCGCCAAATACATGGTACAAAAAACAACTACAATTTTATTACAACAATTGTCGTGCAAAATATAACAACACATATGCTGTGAGTTTGGATACAAATATATACCAATCAATGACTCTCATCCCAACCTTGGATAGCACGTCACAATGACACCTTACATAAAGGTATAGTCAAAAACTGTTTTAGAAATTAAAAATCTTTGAGAAGTGCTCAAGGAAACCTTCGTACATGAGAGGCCATGCTTCTAGGTTATGATAGATATCATATGGCCGCAGAATTATCCTTGGTTGACCCAATAAACCCCAAAGAAAAACGAGAAGATTACTATCACATTCTTCCCAATGGTGAGTCTTCTCTTGACATATCATTATCTCCACTGTCTCTAATTGAGAATTATACTTCAAACAAACACCAAGATTATATAGGTAGTGTTCGTAAATATACTCAGCAAGTGGATGAACACAACCCTGTCTTATAATGACACTAGGTGGTATGTCATTAGACATCTTGTATGATAGTGGCAAAACACCCTTCCAACGTTGGGTTCGCCTCACCCTAGTTGATTCACGAAATATAACTACTAAATGATGACCACCGTTCTATTCCCCTGTTACACTCGCTCAACCCAGCTACACTCTTATTACCTGAAAGGAATTGTGAAGCAAAAGGGTGTGCACAACTAGCTCAGTAAAGAATATCATGACTAAAGATAATTAAATTATTAATAGCCTTCATCAATAATAAATCATAGATTTATAACATATGGTAGATGATAAAAATTTCAACTATAGATGCAGCGGAACGATCAATCCATTAGAAGAGTCAAATAGACCATAAAATCTATTATCTTCTCCATGTTAAAAGTCCACCAACAATGTTTTATCCCTGTAACATCAATCAACAATTCCTGTCCATAATCACATGTATAACTCATAATCGTAATTGTAGTTCTAAATTCCTTTTCTCATCCAGGACAAAGATAATTTTCATCACCTGAAACATCAAAGATCATGGTTATACCAAATCACAGTTCATGTTCATAATCATACTAATAAATTTATATTTGCACTATAGGCCAAAGATATTCATCAACAGTTCATCTTTTCACTACTGACCAAAGATATTCAACAACAGATCATCTTTGCACTACGGGCCAAAGATATTCAACAATAATTCATCTTTGCACTACAGGCTAAAGATATTCAACAATAATTCATCTTTGCACTACGGGCCAAAGATATTCATATCTCAAAGAAATATATAATCATTTCAAAATCTATATAAACCATATTTATAACAATGTTGATCAATTCACCTTTGCACTTAAGTTAAAAATATTCAATTGTAAATTTAATGGTTATGATCATACTAGCCACAATTTATCTTTGCACTACTGGCCAAAGAGAACCCATAGTCATGATCATACCAATAATCTACGCATCTTTACACTCAAGTCAAAGAGAAATATCATCATTAGGGTTATAAAAATGTTATATATGATAATAAAAATAATATGATCAATAACTGCATTTAATTTCAAGAGCAACATTCATAAATCAACGATAATTTGGTCAGAAAAAGAAACCAATTTTGTCGTAAATAGTACCCGTGAATAGTAACTCATGAATATTAACTATTGAATAGTACTCTGTATTCGTACATAGTACTGTATACGTAAATAATGTCATATACGTAAATAGTGTCATATACATGAATAGTGCCGTATACGTGAATAGTGCCATATACGTGAATAGTAACCCCGACTCAAAAAGGTAGAAATTCCATAATAAGATCCTTACCAATATGTCAGTATAATGATATTGAAAGAATAACATCATTATGAAGAATTTAACATCCCTTAATATCCCTTACTATCCCTTATTATCCCTTACTATCCCTTACTGGCGCGCAATTAGGTGACTAAACCTCTCCTTGATAGAACTTTCTAGACATTGCCAATAACGCTATCTAATAATATTATTCAAATCATATGAATTATTGATCTGATAATGGGAAATACTGTGCAGTGATAATTATTTAAACAACAATAATATAAAATATCAACGCAATAATTATTGAATCAATAAAATAAAATATTGAACAGTAATTACTGTAACAATTATTGAGTAGTGCCTTCTTACGTAAGAATCAATAATTCAAAAATACTGTGCAATACCATGTGCTACTGTGTAATAACGCGTATTACTGTATTTTAACCACCGGGTATTCGAACAGTGTTAACAGTAACAACTACGTTGTTATTTATAAAAACTCAAATTTGTCGTTTTCTTCATCCGACAGTTATTCTGTTATGGGCCCCACAAATGGCTGCGCTGTTGTACAAATATTCCCCGATAAAAAGAATATTCCACGACCAAATGAATATTCCCCGACAATTGAATTTTTTATAACCACTTGCGTATTTTGAAAAATTTGCACATTTCACCCTTAACTTTAACCTTTTATCAATTTAACCATTTACTAAATAGTAATTATAAGAAAAATTGAATACTTTTATTTCATAAAATTCGGGGTCTTACAATCTCCCCTCCTTATGAAATTTCGTCCATAAAATTTACGTACCTGGTATTTCGAAAAGTTGAGAATATTTTGCTTCCATTTCAGATTCTATCCCCCCGGTCATCATGATTTCTCCATTGCTCATCTCCCGTGATAACTTCATTTGGGTTCCTCACTTGTTGGGAAGTCATGACAACCGCTATCCTTGAACTACTCGGCTTTTTGACTTGTCTCAAAGCGTAATTTGGTGTCATCACTACCGTTGAAATATACTTTTCTATAGGACATATTCCTCCCTCAACTGCCTCGTCGTACTCCTGATTCATGATCTGAATCATCGATCTTCGATCTATATCGAATTTCGATTGACCGCTATGTACAGGGTAATTCAAAACTTGATGTTGGATTCTCCCAATTTTTTCCAAAAAGAGAAATTCATATCATCTATTTTAGCCTTCTTAGATCAGACATCTCTTTCCACAATATCCACGTGTCGTGCGGCTTTTACCCATGCATCACTTATTCTCACTCGTTTAGTTTTTTCTTCTTTCAGCTCAGATTCCATCTTTATCATCTTATACTCTGCCAAAGAATGCTTCTGTTCAAGCATCATATATCGGGTAAAACAAGCTTGAATTGTTGCATCCTTTTGCTCCACGACCGCCTGTCGTTCTTCAGCCTGCTCTTCTAACTCATGAATACGATTTTGCAATTCTACATTTTGATCATATAATACCTCTAATAAATTCTCCTCAGGTACCTCTTCCTCCTCACTCTCAGCTGTTACCTCTGTGACCATTTCGGGTGCAACTATCAATTCTTCACTCACTACATGGATTTCTCTAATTCCTTCTTCGCCTGATATCACATTATCCTGATTGGTGATTAGAGGTATCCCCACGGTCTCATTCACTCCATTGTTAACATTCTCAGCAGCCATTCTCAAATACTGCCATAAAACAAGGGTTAATTTAAACAAATTAACATATCACATAATATCCCGATATTATGACTAACAAACAAATAAGCTTATGTAGAATACACTAGCGAAGGATTTACTCATCTCTCCCCTCCTAGTTATATTCCCTGATCTCCGCCAGAGACCATATCCCTAAGCTCTGATACCAAATGTGACAACCCCAAAACAAGTCCATTCCATCCAACCTATTCTGAGTCGCCAAATATATGGTACATAAAATAACTAAAATTTTATTACAACAATTGTCGTGCAAAATATAACAACACATATGCTGTGAGTTTGGATACAAATATATACCAACTGTGACTCTCATCCCAACCTTGGATAGCACGTCACAATGACACCTTACATAAAGGTATAGTCAAAAACTGTTTTAGAAATTAAAAATCTTTGGGAAGTGCTCAAGGAAATCTTCGTACATGGGAGGCCATGCTTCTAGGTTATGATAGATATCATATGGCCACGTAATTATCCTTTGTCAATCTAATAGACCCCAAAGAAAAATGAGAAGATTACTATCATATTCTTCCCAATGGTGAGTCTTCTCTTGACATATCATTATCTCCACTGTATCTAATTGAGAATTATACTTCAAACAAACACCAAGATTATATAGGTAGTCTTCGTAAATATACTCAGCAAGTGGATGAGCACAACCCTGTCTTATGATGACACGAGGTGGTATGTCATTAGACATCTTGTATGATAGTGGCAAAACACCCTTCCAATGTTGGGTTCGCCTCATCCTAGTTGATTCACAAAATATAACTACTAAATGATGACCACCGTTTTATTCCCCTGTTACACCCGCTCAACCCAGCTACACTCTTATTACCTGAAAGGAATTGTGAAGCAAAAGGGTGAGCACAACTAGCTCAGTAAAGAATATCATGACTAAAGATAATTAAATTATCAATAGCCTTCATCAATAATAAATCATAGATTTATAACATATGGTAGATGATAAAAATTTCAACTATAGATGCAGCGGAACGATCAATCCATTAGAAGAGTCAAATAGACCATAAAATCTATTATCTTCTCCATGTTAAAAGTCCACCAACAATGTTTTATCCCTGTAACATCAATTAACAATTCCTGTCCACAATCACATGTATAACGCATAATCGTAATTGTAGTTCTAAATTCCTTTTCTCATCCAAGACAAAGATAATTTTCATCACCTGAAACATCAAAGATCATGGTTATACCAAATCACGCTTCATGTTCATAATCATACTAATAATTTATCTTTGCACTACGTACAAAGATATTCATCAACAGCTCATCTTTGCACCATCGCCAAAGATATTCAACAATGATCATCTTTGCACTACGGGCCAAAGATATTCAACAATAATTCATCTTTGCACTACAGGCTAAAGATATTCAACAATAATTCATCTTTGCACTATGGGCCAAAGATATTCATATCTCAAAGAAATATATAATTATTTCAAAATCTATATAAACCATAATTATAACCATGTTGATCAATTCACCTTTGCACTAAAGCTAAAATATTCAATTGTAAATTCAATGGTCATGATCATACTAGCCACAATTCATCTTTGCACTACTGGCCAAAGAGAACCCATAGTCATGATCATACCAATAATCTACGCATCTTTACACTCAAGTCAAAGAGAAATATCATCATTAGGGTTATAAAAATGATATATATGATAATAAAAATAATATGATCAACAACTGCATTTAATTTCAAGAGCAACATTCATAAATCAATGATAATTTGGTCAGAAAAAGAAACCAATTTTATCGTGAATAGTACCCGTGAATAGTGACTCGTGAATAGTAACTCATGAATAGTAACTCATGAATAGTACTTTGTATTCGTACATAGTACCCTATACGTAAATAATGTCATATACGTAAATAGTGCTATATACATGAATAGTGCCATATACGTGAATAGTGCCGTATACGTGAATAGTAACCCCAACTCAAAAAGGTAGAAATTCCACAATAAGATCCATACCAATATGACAGTATAATGATATTGAAAGAATAACAACATTATGAAGAACATAACATCCCTTAATATCCCTTACTATCCCTTACTATCCCTTACTGGCGCGCAATTAGGTGACCAAACCTCTCTTTGACAGAACTTTCTAGACATTGCCAATAATGCTATCTAATAATATTATTCAAATAATATGAATTATTGATCTGATAATGGGAAATATTGTGCAGTGATAATTATTGAAACAACAATAATATAAAATATCAACGCAACAATTATTGAATCAATAAAATAAAATATCGAATAAAGAAATCCGTAATAATTATTGAGTTGTGCCTTCTTACGTAAGAATTAATAATTCAAAAATAATGTGCAATACCGTGTTCTACTGTGCAATAACGCGCAATACTGTATTTTAACCACCGGGTATTCCAACAGTGTTAACGGTAACAACTATGTCGTTATTTATAAAAACTCAAATTTGTCGTTTTCTTCATCCGACGGTTATTCTCATTATGGGCCCATAAATGGTCATACCATACTAATATTCCCCGACAAAAAGAATATTCCACGACCAAACTAATATTCCCGACAATTGAATATTTTATAATCACTCGCGTATTTTGAAAAATTCATATCTCACCCTTAACTTTAACCTTTTATCAATTTAACCATTTACTGAATATTAATTATAAGAAAAATTGAATACTTTTATTTTATAAAATTCGGGGTCTTACATATATTATGTTCGTTAATTTCGAAATATGGTTATACAAGAGATAATCATTGTAGTTAAACACACGTGTTGATATATATATATATATATATATATATATATATATATATATATATACATCTAAGCTATTTGACCAGCTAGACACAGATTTAAAAATATCGTTGAATATGATAAAACCTTATTGTATGCAATCAAATTATTTTGGTTCGGATTCCCGACTAAGTATGAACATCCCGAACAAGGGAAATCTTTTATGCGCCCAAGGCGGACAGACTGAACGATAATATCGTTCTTGCATTCAGTATTGATCAATACAGGGCCCATGGGATGTACACCCTCGCGCCCGTAAGTTATGACGGTTTTGAAAGTAGTATGCACACAAGCCAATCATGTTTGATGATAAAGCATATACTTTGTAACAATCTTATTATTTATTAATAAAAAGTATTAATTTATTAAGGCTTTTAATTATCTACATGATGCTGTTTTATAATATGTGATAAACCCATAGTTTTAAGTAATGCTTTTAGAATAATGATGATGATCATTCTAATGAGATCTAAATTCTTAGAAAGCTTAAAACTAAAATAGTTCCCAATCATTGATTACTAAATCGGGGATTAGTGAATCCGATAGATTGGTACATACGCTGTTTGCTCATCGATGAGGATGATTGATCTCATGATCATTTGTGTGGAGACACTAAAGCAAGTAAGTAGGTGCTTATTAGAGAATAAGTTCATCGAACGTGGCTCGCTAAGGAATACCTAATGGAGTTTTACTTGCACCACAATAGAATTCTCAGAGTGATAGTAGTACAAGTGATCCTTGACTTGAGATCATCATAGTATCTTGTGTATGATGAGTTATACTTTGACTTATTCCTTAAGACCCTTAGGGTATATCAAAGGGTATGCTTGGGTATAATAAGTCAGTACATGGAGATAATGTATGATCAATAAAGAATCTACCACTTCTAATAAAAGAAGAGAAATGTCCTATGTGATTCGATAAATGACAACCCAAGAGTCCTCGGTTAAGGCGTAATGAAATTAGAAAGGAGTTTCTAATTTGCATTATTTGAGTCAGGCATTTAAGGATCGAAATACATATAATTAAATAAAATAAGACTCGACAAGAATTCCATGTCTTATATTTAATCGGGACATCAGATGGTGGAAGGATTGAATTGTACAAGAACTATTTACTCAAAGGTTCTTTAATGATTAATGTTGAAATCTATATTATTTGGAAAGTCGCTGATCGCTAGGGGGAGGCTTATCCCTATCAGAATAAATATTATTTATTTAAATAAATTAATTGTTTAATTTATTTATTTAAATAAGATTAGAATTGTTCTAATTGATTTATTCACAACCGGTTTAATATGGAGAACCTAAAGGGTCACACCATAAAAGGAAGAATAATTATTTAAGAAGTTAATGGCATAATCGTAATAATATGTTATGTATATATAATTTAATCTATGGTGATAAAATAAATTAAATAGCTTAATATTTATTATTTAATATTTTAGAAATATTAAATATAAAATTAATAAGAGGAGTCTTATTAATATTATTACAATTATTATTATTTTAATTTCTAAAAGAGTTTAGGAATTAATTTAATATAAGTACTTCATTTTATTCCTAATTGGATTAGGAAAGAAAATTAGTTAAAAGAGTTTAATTAATTATCCCTAATAAAATTAGGGAGCTTAATTAATTAAAAGAATTTAATTAATTAAATAAATCCCAATTCCTTAATTGTTAAGGTGGGTTGCCCACATCTATAAATAAGAGGAGTCTTATTATGGGTGAGGGTGGTTGTTGACTTTTACAACATACGTAATAATTCCAATTTGTTGGAGAGTACGCCCTTTTTCTATACAGATAGGAAAAACTAGGGTTTGAGCCAATACCCCTTCTTCTTGAATCTTTATTTTTCCTTGGTGGATCACCTCTAGAGGCCAAACATATGGGTGGCTAACGTTGATCAAAGGAAGGAACCAAACCCGGTGGATTCAAGTCAACGCGAAAAGGATTTGAGGTGAACTTGTACTGAGGAAGCTCGATCTTCAAGGGTATGATTTTATTCTTTATCTTTTTCGTTTAATTAATAATTATGCATAAAGGGTGATCCGGTATATGGTTTGTAAAATTTTTAAACTCGATTTTTACACGCTTCCGCACTTTTATGCAATTTGATCAAGCGTTCTTGAATATTACAAACCTAATAAAGGGCATCGTGAGCCAAACCTTTATGCAAATTATTAATTGTTTTAATTTAATATCTATATTGATATGTGTTTAGAACAATTTAATTGGGCATAATTTTATCAGATAAATTTATTAAAAAAAAAAAAAAAATAAAATTAAAAGGATCTCAAATTCACCTCACGGAAATAAAGGGAACGAATTTTTTTTTTTAATTGGTCATGCCGTTTTTTTTTTTTTTCCTTCATTCCCATGATTCACGTGGCTCTGGTCAAATATCCTCGTATATATATATATATATATATATATAATATTAAATCTCAAAAGATGTTTTTTTTAAAAGCAAATGGAAATCAAGATTCTTTTTCGCTTTTTTAAAAGTGATTCTGTTAAAAGGAATATTAGGAAGGTGCAAGGATATAATATATATATATATATATATATATATATATATATAAAACCGAATCGGTATTATATATATATTACCTATATATAATATATATTATATATATTATATATATATTATATAACTTGATTATTATATATATATATATATATATATATATATATATATATATTCTTAATTATTTTATAATTAAAATAAAAAGTTTATTTTAATTTTAAAATAAAAAAATTTTTTTTTAATTTTAAAATTAAATTTCATGCTAACTAATTAGAGTTAGAATTAGATTCTATGATAACTAATTGGAGTTGAAATTGGATTATATGTTTCCTTAAATAAAGGAGTTTATTTAGATATGAAATAAGATTTCATATTATTCAAAATAAAAGAGTTTATTTGTGAATAGAAAATAGAATCCGTATTTTCCTTAAATAAAGAAGTTTATTTAGATATGAAATAAGATTTCATATTATTCAAAATAAAGGAGTTTATTTGTGAATAGGAAAGTAAATCCATCCTTCCTTAAATAAAGGAGTTTGTTTAGATATGAAATAAGATTTCATATTATTCAAAATAAAAGAGTTTATTTGTGAATAGAAAAGAGAATCCTAATTTCCTTAAATAAAAGAGTTTATTTAAATATGGAATAAGATTTCATATTATTCAAAATAAAGGAGTTTATTTGTGAATAGGAAAGAATATCCGTGTTTCCTTTAATAAAAGATTTTTTTTTACATGGAATTGATTCCATAATTAATTAAAATAAAAGAGTTTATTTTAATTAAATAATTTTTTTACATGGAATCGATTCCATAATTAATTAAAATAAAGGAGTTTATTTTGATTAAAGATTTTGATTAAAATAAAATAGTTTATTTTATTCAAAATTAGATAAATTAAAATAAAATAGTTTTATTTTGATTTAAATTTGGATTAAAATAAAGGAGTTTATTTTAATTCAAAATTAGATTTTATACTAACTAAATTTGCCTATTAAATGATATCAATATATATATTAAATGTTTATTATTCATAAGATGAATGTTATTTATCGATGCATATGATGATGTGTATGATAATAAATGGGATTGATTATGGACTATCAATTAAATGCGATTGATTTTATTTTAGTTGGATGCATGAATGTATGGGTTTTATTAAATGGGTCTCACAGATACCTCGCCTTCTCTAATTTTTCTTAATGTAAATTCTAACTCCTCCTATGTACTTCCCTCGATCACGATCAAGGTTTCTATTTATTTTAAAATAGTTTTGTAATAGGAATAATTAGAATTATTTTGAAAATTGGAGATCAAGGAACAAGGAGCGCTTGAAGACCCGCTTGTAATGGAGCCCGGTTTAAATGTAATAGTTATATTTAAATATTAATTCTCGCACCCCTAGGGTTTGACCTTTTGGTTCACTTGGTGGCTCTAGTGAACCAAACTAGAATAAAAGTCCATAATCAATCCGTAGAATATAGTATTCTATATGCATGCTATACTATATATATATATATATATATATATATATTAAACATGCTTCGATGTTCATTAATATGACGCGTATTTTATATATATATATGTGTACGCTGCGCTAAAAAAGATGAGACAAATTAATAACAAACCCCTCAAATTTTTATATTAAGTCCTAAGCGCTTAAAAATATTTGGAATATCGAACGTCGCTTTCTAGCATGATAAAATTAATAGAGTATTAAATATTTAATATGAGTTTGTTGTGTCACCACAAGGAAAGTATTAAGTATTTAAGATGTTAATTTATCACATTTGATGCTTATAAAGAAAATTGAACAATATTGTTTTGTCAGGTCACCACAAGGATGATATTTTTCTTTTTGAATATATGGAGTGCTAGGTTGACTTAACTTGGATAATTTTGATTCTGATGTGCCACCACTGATCAAAATAATCTAAGAGGCAAAATAAAAGGAGTTGCATAGTTGATGTAATTGACAAAAGTTGTCTACCTATTTATTTATATATAGTTTGTTGTGTCACCACAAGGCTATATACATTTGAAATGGGATCCTTATTCTCACTAGCAAATCTTTAATTAGATTTTGCCGAACTATATAAGTGAGGGTAATATAGTTTGAAGAAAATAGTGGGAGATACCAATTTAAAACAAGACCTAATTTATTTTGGTAATTAATAAAAGAATGTATGTTAAAATGTTGTTAATTACAAATTCATTTACGTAATTTTACAATGTCTAAAATTACTATCATCGCGGGCATATTATTAGATGCTAAATTAACCGCATCAAATTAAACTGGATTGGTTAAGGAATTTGAGAATAGTTCTCATAAATCAAAAAAGCTATCTTATGTCCTTAATACGCCTATCCTCGCAATGGTTGCGCATAATGCCTCCGAGGAAGACATCGCTACTTTTAGAAAGTGGCAAGATGATGCACAATGGCTCAACGCATCATGCTCAGATCCACGAAAGTTACGAGCTTCAAATACAAGATGAAACTATGGATGCTCCTACTATATTCTCGCACATCAAGTAGTTGATGGTGAGGAAAGTAGGACTAATAGATATCGATATCTAAGGAGCTCTTCCGATCTAGAATGGCCAATGGCACTATAAAGATGCATAAAAAGGTTCTTAACATAATCAATTTGATTGATCAATTAGACAACCGGTTTTGTCATGGATGGAGAGTTGAGCCAAGATTTGATCTTGCACTCACTCCCTGGACTCTTTTCACAATTGTTGTGAATTTTTATATGAACAAGCTAGATATCGCCTCACCGATTTGCTTAACATATTGAAAAATGTCGAGAGTCACTTTCCAACCAAGAAAGATCAAGTCTTACCGGTAGGGGCCAAAGGATCTTCCTCAAAAGAAGAACGATTCAAAGAAGGTAAATAGAAAAGGCGTAAACAAAGGATAATAAGAACAAAATCGATACGGATAGCAAAGGAGTTTGCTTCCACCGCTATAAGCCCGACACCGGAAAGAAATCATGAGAAGCATCTTGCAGAGGCTAACCAAAGAAGCTTAGTGAAGTTTTGGTTATAAATACAAATTTTGTTCATGATTTAAAATAATTTTTCTTTAAGTCAAGGTTCTACTTGGGTATTGGATACCGACTTTGGTTATCATAAATATAGATTTATGAAGGACCAAGGTAAGTGGAAAGCTAAACAAATATAAGTAATCCTATGTGCGGAAATGTAGCAAAGGTTGCCATATTAGCCATAGAAACTTATAGTTTAGCAATGCCTACACGCAAATCTATTAAGTCAATAAGTTGTTATTGTATTCCAGCTTCTTGTTAAAATATTATTTCCATTTTATTGTTGGACAATAAAATTTTTGGTATTATAATTAAGAACAATTGTTGTTCTATTTATAATAATAATGTTTTGTATAGAACCGAATATTACTTAATGGATTTTGTATACTGACTTACGTGAAAAATATATTTTGTAAATTGAACAAACTAGTATAAGAAAAGGAGATGATCATTCAAAGAGTTGAATGTGTGTATTTGCTGAAATACAAGTGTGAATTATTTGAAAGGTTCAAAGAATTCAAAAGTGAAACAAATTGGCAAAGTATTAGGATTCTTTGATTGGATCAAGGAAGGAATACATGTGCAATAAGTTTCTAGATCATCTCAAATGGTTTTCTCATAATGGACGCCTCTCGATACATAATAATTGATTGATGTATCTGAAAGGAAAAATTGTACCTATTTGAACATGGTGCGATCCATAATGATTTTACCGACATTCCAAAGATCCTTCTGTGGTCATGTCCTAGAAATGGTCGTGATATTCACGAAAAGGTAACCTCAAAATCCTACCCCAAGACTCCATAAAAGTTATGGATGTGGAGGATTCCTAATCTTAAGTATGTTGAGATAAGGGGTTGTCCAACTTATGTGAAAAGGTTTCAAAGGATAAGCTTGGGACAAGATTTGACAAATACAGATTTGTGGGACATCCTAAAGTAAGTTTAGGTAAATGTTCTATAATCCTACTTAGCAAAAAGGTGTTTATTATGAAACACGCTTCCTTCTAAGATAAAGGTGTTTATCATCAAAGGGCTAGTGGAAGATAATAGATCTCAAGAGTTCAAGAACCACAAAATACTATAAGTCAAATAAAAGGAACCTCGTAGATGTACCTATTATACCACAAATCAATCAGAAACTGAATAGTACCAAGATACCTAGGAGGTATGGATTCATCATAGATGATGATGATGAGGTACACATCATGTAAGATGTTGATCCAGCTTACATACGATGAGGTAAGTGTTGTAGACACTCGTAGAAATGGATCAAACAAGTTTCTCAAATATGGAACATTCGCTTTGATGAGGCAATCAAAAGAGTTTGATTTTATCAAAATAAGAATGAACCTAGTGTGCACAAAAGGGTCAATGGGAGCATCGTGACATTCCTAGTACTATATATTGATATACTACGGATAAGGAATGACATATTAATGCTACAATCAAGAAAGATAAAGTTGTTCAAACATTCCTCCATGAATGATTTGGGAAGAGTATCTTAATTGGGGATATAAATCTATATAGATAGATTTAAGAGGATGCTCGACTTAACCCAAGGAACGATATTCATTTGATGCTAAAGTCGCTTAGCATGGCAAACTCCAAGAGATGTCTCATGTCGATGAGCTATGGAGTGTATCTCTTAATAGTCCCCACAGACTCTCGAAAGAGAGGACGATGAATGACAATCATGTATGCAATGAAATATACGATCCGATGTCGATCGGTCATATTCTGGAGAAGTTCACTATGAGTCGCTGAAAAACATCTTAAAGTTCTTAACCGACACTAAGGATGTGAGCATATTCATGGTGGGTCTAAATTAAAACTAGAGGGCTTAATGCACTCAAGTTTTTCGATGCACCAAGATTTACGTAAAATCCACTTTAAGGTAAAGCGTTATCTCGAATAAAGGGTGCAAAGAATTGAAAGGTTCCAAACAAAGAAAGAGTTGTCGGGTTTAGTGATAAAGACAAAGTATATAGCTATAAATGAAGTCGCAAGTTGATTGTTTGGATTAAAAGTTCATTACGTAACTAGGAATAGTTCTTAAGTCTCATCTTGATCTAAACATATGTCAGTGGCACTTTCATTTGATTATTAGAATCATTGAAAGATGGGAAATCACTATAGAGATAGTGGACTCTCATGAACAACATTACATATCCATTAACTAAAGCTTATCCAACAAAGCAGGATAATCGCCACTTAGAGAAGAAGAGTATAAGATACCATGACGATTGGCTTTTAGTGCAAGTGGGAGATTGAAAGTAGTATGCACACAAGCCAATCATATTTGATGATAAAGCATATACTTTGTAACAATCTTATTCATTTATTAATAAAAAGTATTAATTTATTAAAGGCTTTTAATTATCTACACGATGTCGCTTTTATAATATGTGATAAACCCATAGTTTTAAGCAATGCTTTTAGAATAATGATGATGATCATTCTAATGAGATCTAAATTCTTAGAAAGCTTAAAACTAAAATAGTTCCCAATCATTGATTACTAAATTGGGGATTAGTGAATCCGATAGATCGGGTACATACGCTGTCTTGCTCATCGATGAGGATGATTGATCTCATGATCATTTGTGTGGAGACACTAAAGCAAGTAAGTAGGTGCTTATTAGAGAATAAGTTCACCGAACGTGGCTCGCTAAGGAATACCTAATGGAGTTTTACTTTGCTCGTCAATATGAATTCTCAGAGTGATAGTAAAGACAAGTGATCCTTGACTTGAGATCATCATAGTATCTCGTGTATGATGAGTTATACTTTGACTTATTCCTTAAGACCCTTAGGGTATATCAAAGGGTATGCTTGGGTATAATAAGTTGTACATGGAGATAATGTATGATCAATAAAGAATCTACCACTTCTAATAAAAGAAGAGAAATGTCCTATGTGATTCGATAAATGACAACCCAAAGAGTCCTCGGTTAAGGCGTAATGAAATTAGAAAGGAGTTTCTAATTTGCATTATTTGAGTCAGTGCATTTAAGGATCGAAATACATATAATTAAATAAAATAAGACTTGACAAAGAATTCCATGCCTTATATTTAATTGGGACATCAGATGGTGGAAGGATTGAATCAGTACAAAGAACTATTTACTCAAAGGTTCTTTAATGATTAATGTTGAAATCTATATTATCCGGAAAGTCGTTGATCGCTAGGGAGGCTTATCCCTATCAGAATAAATATTATTTATTTAAATAAATTAATTGTTTAATTTATTTATTTAAATAAGATTAGAATTGTTCTAATTGATTTATTCACAACCTTTAATATGGAGAACCTAAAGGGTCACACCATAAAAGGAAGAATAATTATTTAAGAAGTTAATGGCATAATCGTAATAATATAAGTTATGTATATTTAATTTAATCTATGGTGATAGAATAAATTAAATAGCTTAATATTTATTATTTAATATTTTAGAAATATTAAATATATAAATTAATAAGAGGAGTCTTATTAATATTATTACAATTATTATTATTTTAATTTCTAAAAGAGTTTAGGAATTAATTTAATATAAGTACTTTCATTTATTCCTAATCGATTAGGAAGGAAAATTAGTTAAAGGAGTTTAATTAATTATCCCTAATAAATTAGGGAGCTTAATTAATTAAAAGAATTTAATTAATTAAATAAATCCCAATTCCTTAATTGTTAAGGTGGGTTGCCCACATCTATAAATAAGATGAGTCTTATTATGGGTGAGGGTGGTTGTTGACTTTTACAACATACGTAATAATTCCAATTTATTGGAGAGTACGCCCTTTTTCTATACAGATAGGAAAAACTAGGGTTTGAGCCAATACCCCTTCTTCTTGAATCTTTATTTTTCCTCGTGGATCACCCTCTAGAGGCCAAACATATGGGTGGCTAACGCCGATCAAAGGAAGGAACCAAACCCTTGTGGATTCAAGTCAACGCGAAAGGATTTGGAGGTGAACTTGTACCGAGGAAGTTCGATCTTCAAGGGTATGATTTTATTCTTTATCTTTTAGTTTAATTAATAATTATGCATAAAGGGTGATCCGGTATATGGTTTGTAAAATTTTAAACTCGATTTTTACACGCTTTCGCACTTTTATGCAATTTGATCAAGTTTTCTAATATTACAAACCTAACAGTTTGCGATGATGAAGTTCGCTAAACCTTATCAAAATTTAAAACAATGTTCATAGATGTCACCTTAACCCTATTTATAGTCAATACGTAGTTTCAAAAATGTGATATAGAGTTGTTATGTTATTATTATCAGTTTAGTTTACTTTACAACTATTGAATCGTTGTAGAAGTGATGTCTAAAGAAAATATTTAATTCTTTCAGCTAATTATATTTATAATTGTTATTACTTGCTGGGCACTCAAATGCTCATCCTTGCTTAATTTAAATGTTTTCAGCTAAGTGTGAACAGCTAGAAGGTTCGGCCAAGAACAAGGAAAACAGGAAAGCAAACAGAATATGTTTAATGGTATCTTTTGTAATAGTTAAACTGTTTTAAGACAATGATATGTATTATCTATCATGTAAGGAATTACAGTGAAGGTTACGTACTTGGGATTAGACTCTGATATATATAAATTAAGTTTGATTTTTATATTATTGTTATTATTATTAGTTTTATTCTGCTCATAGAAATGGTATCGTGAAGCACCGAGTTCGAGTTTTAAGTACCTGAATTTGAGGGCATCATAGTAGGTATACCTACGGCTAGTAGTAGGTTTACCTGCGACTGTCCGGGAATGCCCCGAGCAGTGTGGGTCCCATTGTCTCGACGTTCGTGCACTCGAACAATGCAATGTTCGCTTGAACCTTCATAACTTTTAATCTGGGAGTCTGATGGAAGCGTGCTATACCATTCTGGAAATCTCTTTCCGAGAGATACGTAATGACATGGATTTGCCCTTTTTGGATTCCGGGAAGATGGGTCCATGACCAAAATGGCATTTCCGGGTTTCTGTCAGGTAGTCCGTTGAGCCGTTTTGCATTGTTTGCACTTGAAAGTTAAGATATGGTTCTTGTGGGACTTCTACTGAAGTAATTTGAGTTGAAATGAGTTTATTTGGTGTGAGTTGAAGTTGAGTTGGCAAAATGATCATTTTGCCCCTCTTGGGGTTATCTCCGATTTTCGCAGCCAGTAGCGCCTTTTCTCGTGGTTATCTCCGAGGTCAATCAAACTGACTCTGAATGTCCTCAGGGTTATCTCTGAGGTTGGCTTGACCTCCTGGGGTTATCTCCAAGCTTTAAACTTGATCCCTTGAGGCTATCTCCGGGGTTGAAACCGACTTTCCCGGGGTTATCTTCGGGGTTGGAAACTGTTTTCCCGGGGTTATCTCCGGGGTTGGAAACTGGATCTCCTGTGGCTATCTCCGGGGTTGAAATTTATGTTGTAGTCCTCTAGGGTTATCTTTGGAGTGTGAAAAAGATGCTTTTGTCCTCCTGCATAGTTAGTAACATGATAACCAAATTTCGAGTGTCTACATGTAATATTGATTCACATGCATGTACTATTAGGGGAGGTGGTGCAAGATTGATAGTACTTGCATGACTAAATTAAAAAATGGAGGTATAGATGAAGGTACTATACTGTAATTATTTTTTTCACATGTATAGAACTATTGATTCACATGGATGTACTATTGATTCACATGATGTACTATTAGGGGAGGTGGTGTAAGTTTGATAATACTTGCAGTACTAAATTAAAAATGAAGGAAAAGATGAAGGTATTATATTGTAATATTTCGAGCCACAAAACGTGCAAATATCGAAACTATATTTTTCTATAAATAGAAGCTCATTGTTATTTCATTCTCACCAATTCACTAAGAATCACAAGAGCAATTATAGAGAGAGAAACTATAGAGAGAGAAGCTATAGAGAGAAAGAAGAACATAAGTCTACTACTTCACTATTCTAGTATCTAGTCTTTTTCTTATGTAAGGGATATTATTTTTTTCAGTATTCATAAGGAATAATATTTTCTTCCATACTCTGTAGTATGTGAGTAATATTATTTCGTCTCGTATTCCTTATTATACCTTCATTTTGTTAATGTATTGCTTCTATACTCCGTGAAATTAGTAGAATATCCTTGAAATTTGCGTTTCATCTAGTATCGTTTCACAAGGATATTTTCTGCACATTCTTGTTAAATTTTATGTTTTTCATGCCGGAGTACTGTCCATGAGTAGTATTCATTTTTATGGTACTATTCACAAAGTACTATTCACGGGGTACTATTCACGTATACTATTCAGAAAGTACTAATCATGAGTACTAATCACAAAGTACTATTCACGGGGTACTATTCCTGAAGTACTATTCACGGGGTACTATTCACCCGGGTACTATTCACCCGGGGAATTATTCATGATAAAAATTGATTTCTTTGCTGTCCAAATCATTTATGATACAATATCATGTTGACAATTTGGACATTATTGAATTCTGGATAAATTAAATTATAAATCTTTAAAAATTTATCCCTTTCTTTCTTTTAATTGAATTTTTATATCATTATCATCATCCTCATGCTTATTTTGTGATGAAAGTCATCTTTGGCTTACGTGCATAGATGGACTGTTGATTGGTATGATTATGACCAGGGATCATTCGGTATAATCATGACCCGTAATGTTACAAATGATGTGGTAAAAGTTGTCATTGACATGTAGTGCATTGATGGACAGTTGTTGATATGATTATAACCAGGGATTATTGGGTATTATCATGACCATTGATGATTACATGAATATCCTTAGCCATGGTGCATGGATGATTCGATGATGTGGTTTATTTATTAAGCTGAGTCTCAACAATAAAGTTGATGAAAAACATTTTTAAATCATAGAAGATAGTAGATATCATGCTCTACTTGACTCTTTTAATGGATTGCTTGTTCCGCTGCAGTTAAACTTGATGTTTATTGTATTTTATCAGTTTAATACTGTTGAAGGCTAACGATAATTTATTCTACATTATCTTAGTCATAATATTTCTTACTGGGCTAGTTGACCTCACCCTTTTGCTTTCAGTGTTCTCTTCCGGAAATAAAAATGTAGTCGGGACTAGTCGGGGAACAAAGTGACAGTTTGAGATGGTGGCTATAGTAGTCCTCACTATTTTATGAAATAGTGTGATAATAAATGTAAACAGGACTTCATTTGAGTTTGAATACTGTCTATGAGACAATATTCATGTAAAAACTCTAAGCTACGCTTTTGTCGTATTGTATTAAAGAAGTTTGTATTTGATTTATGTACTATGTATTTGGCGACTCAGAATGGGCGATGTATACCTATTTTGGGGGCGTCACATTTTGTATCAAAGCTTAGGGATATGATCCCTGGCTGAGATGTGAGACAAGAACTAGGAGGGGAGAGACGGGAAATTCCTTCGCTAGTATGACCTACCTAAGTTTATTTGGTATTTAATTGGTCGGTTAGAGTATATGGATAATATGTGACATGTCAATTAACCCTTATTTTGTGGCAGTGTTTGAAAATGACATCTGAAAATGTTGAGATCAGCAATGAAGAACATGAGACCGTTGAGTCACCAACGATCAATACCTAGGATACTGTGCAACATGAAGACAATAATCCTTAGGTAAACAATAACACCGATCAAATGATGAATGATGGGATGTTTAGAGGCTTTATGCAATTCATGCAACATCAGGCGAGAGTGGCTCCTATTCAAAATGCAGATGGTAACATTTGCAACTCTCGGACGGTCACCGCTAAACAGTTCAAGGAGCTAGGACCACCGGAGTTTATTGGAGAACCAAAACCACTTAAGGCAGAGACGTGGATAAAGCATATCACCAAGATATTTGATATCTTGGGATGCTCCGAGGAGCAAAAGGTTCCCTTTGCCACCTTTATGTTGCGAGGAGAGGTAGATTACTGGTGGGAATCTTTAAAGCGTACTCAACTTGCCGCACTGAAAATATCTTGGGAGAAGTTCCAAGAACTGTTCAACAACAAGTACTTTCCCGAAAGTATTCGTCACATGAAGGAGGTAGAGGTTGTCAAGCTGGAGCAAAAAAATATGATCGTGTCATAATACGAAGCTAAGTTTGACGAGTTGTCCCGGTTTGCGTCTCACTTGGTTAATAATGAGGAGAGAATGACACGGATGTTTCTAAGAGGTTTAAAACCTTAGATATGTTAATACCTAATTTCTCACAAACTGTGTTTGTATTCAGATGTTGTAAATAGGGCTCAGTTATTGGAGCGTGATAATGATTCAACCCAACCAAGAGAGAGCAACCGACAAATCAATAATACCAGTGGTAGCAGTCATCGAAGCGGTGACAACAAACGTGGAGGGAATCAACATGCCAGAAATGGTAACCACTTCGTTGGTAATCATGGCCAAGATAATAGAAGTGGAAAATTCAAGAAGAGTAAATTCAATATTGATGGAAATACGTCAGCACCATCACCTGTTGTTAAGGAAGGAGAACGACTGTCAGTCATATGTTACAAATGCGGAGGGGAGGGACACATCAGTCCAAACTGTACGCAACAGTCCAAGGCATGTTATAATTGTGGAAGAGAAAGTCACCTAGCCCAATTTTGTTGTGCATCGAAGTTAAGTCCAGCTGGGATGGAGGCATCAAAGGTCGTCCCAGACAAGACAAAACTGGTAGTTCAAGGGAGAGCGTTTGTCGTAACCTCCCAAAAAGTGAGGAATCCGAATGAGGTGATCACGGGTAAGCTAATCATAAACTCTAGTGAAGTATATAGCTTATTTGATACCGGTTCTACCCATTCTTTTATTTCTCCTACTTGTGCTCAACGTTTAAATTTGACTCCGGGGAAATTAGACTTTGACTTATCTATTGAAACTCCGTTGGGAGAAACCTTTATTACATCCACTGTTTATAAGTCTTATTTGGTTTAACTCGGTACCCTCACATTACCTGTCAATCTTATTTCCTTAAAAATACTTGCATTTAATGTGATTTTAGGGATTGATTGGTTAACTACTCATCATTAAAAAATTGATTATTTCGTAAGGTTCTTAGCTTTCATATTCCTAACCAACCTATTATGCAAATTCATGTAACCAAACCACTAAAGTCAATCACTGTCATATCAAGCCTTAAAGCTATTCGTTTATTGAAAAACGGATGTCAAGCTTTATTAGCCTATGTCACGGATTTAAATATAAATACGTCAGATTTGAATAATATTCCTGATGTATTCCCTGAAGAACTTCCTGGCCTACCCCTAGAGTGTGAAATTGAATTTTGTATCGACCTTAAATTCGGTACAAAACCTATTTCCAAAGACCCATATCGAATAGCTCCTATTGAACTTTAGGAGTTAAAAATCCAACTGCGGGAATTGTTAGACATCGGTTTCATTCGACCTAGTACGTCTCCTTGGGGTGCTCCTGTTCTATTCGTGAAGAAGAAAGATGGAAGTATGCGACTTTGTATTGATTATAGGGAGTTGAATCATGTCACCATAAAAAAATAGGTACTTGTTGCCTCGCATTGATGACCTGTTTAACAAGTTGCAAGTCGCCAAATTATTTTCAAAGATCGATCTTCGTTCTGGATATCATCAGTTGAAGATTAAAACTGATGACATTCCAAAGACTGCTTTCAGAACTCAGTACGGGCATTATGAATTCGTAGTCATGTTTTTTGGATTGACTAATGCTCATTCTGCCTTCATGGATATGATGAACTGAGTATTCAAGGAATATTTGGATCACTTTGTGGTCGTCTTTATTGATGACATCCTCATTTACTCCAAAAGCCATGAAGATCATGAGCAACACTTGAAGCTGATACTCCAAAAATGTTGTGAAAACAAAGTTATATGCCAAGTTGAAGAAATGCGATTTCTGGCTTGAGGAAGTAGCATTCCTTGGGCACGTAATATCAAATCACAGAATATCTATTGACCCGACAAAGATTGAAGCAATTTAAAGCTGGGAGCAACCTAAGTCAGTGACCAAAGTACGTAGCTTTCTTGGCTTCGCTGGTTATTATCGGAGATTCGTAGAAGGGTTTTCTCGAATCACTACTCTATTAACTCAGCTGACTCGAAAAGATACAAAATTCGGTTGGAGCGAGGAATGTGAGAAGAGTTTTCAAGAACTCAAGAGGAGACTCATTTCAACACCTGTTCTGACAATACCATCTGGCTCGGAGGGATTTGTCATCTACAGTGATGCTTCTGACAAAAGGTTAGGATGTGTTCTCATACAACATAGGAAAGTCATAGCATATGCCTCACGACAACTCAAAGAATATGAGAGGAACTATCCTACTCATGATCTAGAGTTGGCAGTTGTCATTTTTGCGCTTAAGATTTGGAGGTATTACCTACATGGAGAGAAGGTGGAGATCTATACGGATCATAAAAGCCTCAAATCTTTCTTCAGTCAAAAGGAACTCAAATGCGGCAACGACGATAGCTTGAGCTATTGAAAGATTATGATAATACCATTCAATACCATCCTGGAAAAAGGAACGTAGTAGCTGACACATTGAGTAGAAGATAATATGCGGGTACGAGTGCGATATTGTCAACACAAAGTCCCATGTTGTATGACTTACAAAGGATGAAGATAAAGTTAAAGACTCCAGGGACCCATGTGACGATGGCGAATATATGAGTAAAACCTACTTTAATCGATAAAGTTAAAGTTGTTCAAGCTATAGACCTGGAGCTGATGCGTATGAGGAAGAAAGTACAAGAAGGTGCTATTCTATAAGCAAGAATCGATGAAGAATGAATACTTCGAGTCAACTCCAGACTTTGTGTTCCTAACGATTCTGACTTGAAGTATAAAATCATGATGGAGGCGCACACGACACCGTTTGCATTCCATCCTGGGAGTACCAAAATGTATCGTGATCTTCGACATACATTTTGGTGGAACAATATAAAAAGAGAGATAACGGGGTTTATCTCAAGGTGTCTAACTTGTCAACGAGTCAAGGCGGAGCATCAAGTGCTAAAAGGTCCATTGCAACCACTTGAAATTCCATAATGGAAGTGGGAGCACATTACCATGGATTTCGTTACTGGTCTTCCCAAGGTTTCTCAAGGCATAGATGCGATTTGTGTAAGACCCCAACTTTTATGAATAAAGAATAATTTTCTCGAAATATATTTTTGAATATTATGGTGTAGATTTGATATAATGTTATAGTTGTGGGTAATATTTACAAATTTTGCAAAGTAAGCAAGTGGTTATATATGTAATAACCGTGAATTTTAAGTCACTATATATGTATGTACATTATTGATATTTTAAAACTTTGTGTTATATAGTGATTTAATATGTGACAACATATGTGAAGTGGTGCATGGGTCAATTAACATATATACTATAGTTATAGATATATACATTTATAGACTTCATTAAAAATGAAAGATTCGTAACCTAATTATAATGGGCACCCCAAAATAGGTATAACAAGTTCACCCATTCTCCAATTAGTTGTCATTAAGCATCAAATACAAAGCCTTTTATCCATGGGACAATAAAAGTATGGGTAAACAACTACAACTTTATTAATACAACTAGTAGCATGATAGAGAAGAGAGAGAGGTGTGACACCCCAAAATAGGTATACAAAATACGAAACAACACAACTTTATTAATACACTGTAAATCGCGTGAGTTTAAATACAAATATTGTCATCTGACAATATCCACACTCAAATAAGTCCTCATTACAATTATTGATACATTATTTTACAAAATAGTGAGGACTACTAAAACAACTTCTAGAACCATCATTCCACACCCCTACTAGTACTCGCTACATTCTCGCCTCCCCGAGAAGAAAAAATGGAACAAAAAGGAAAAGGATGAGCTCAACTAGCCCAAGAAAGAACATTATGACTAAGATAATATAGAACAAATTATCGTTAGTTCTCAAACAGGAAAAATCTAATAGAATACAATAGACAACCAATTTTAAATCAATATTCGCAATGGAAAATAATAATTCATTAGAAGAATTAAGTAGAGAATAAAATCTACTATCTTCTATATATGAATTTAAAAGTCCATCGTCAATATTTTATCCCTGTAACATCAATCAATATACATCTTGAATTAAATATCCATCTTTGCACTACAGGCCAAAGATATTCATCAGTTGGTCATGTTCATCTAAACACCTGTTCATCTTTGCACTACGGCCAAAGATATTCATCAGAAAATCATTCATCTTTGCAATACATGCCAAAGATATTTAGTTATATCATCATTTAGGACTGAGGATGATGAAAAATATTTTAAAGAAAACGAATCCAGTGAAACAAAATAACAAATATTAGGGATTCAGACATAATTTTATCCAAGATCAATAATACTCTATAATAACCAATTTTGAAGCATGATTCAAAAATAAAGATCAAAACATGGATACAATCAAAGATAGTAACCATAATAGATCTCTTGGACAAAAAAGAAAAATTTATCTTTCTATGAATAGTGTCAGATTCGTGAATAAAGTCGTATATATGTGAATAAAGTCCAGATATGTGAATAGTAACCCCGACACAAAAAGTTCCAAATTTGATAAAAAGTTCAGACTAATATTTCTAAGATAATGATATCAAAAGAAATAATATCATTTACGAAAGAAAATAACATCCCTTACCTCAAAAAGAATAAGTATTCTAACTTAATATCTGATATAACGTCAAGAAAGAAACACATCAGAGTATAAATAACACTCAAAGTATCAAAATACTCACAAGAATACGCTTATAATATAGAGAGAGAAGATTTCAGCTTCGTGTGTGATTTTCAATTCTAACCTAAGCACCCTATTTATAGGAAAATGCTTAGAACACCAAAGTAGAAAAAATTTAATAATAATATATATATATATAAAATTTAATAATATATATATATATATAACTTTCATACCCACCACTTTTAGACAACTGATCTCAAATTATTTTTTGCACATGTTAGTGTAGCCCACAAAATAAAAAAAAAAACATTTTTTCTTTATAAACATAATTAAAACTTCCAAAATCAATTATTTCTAACTTCAACTTCAATAATTCATAATAAATAGCCCTTTTATCGTAAAAATTTAAATCTCATGTCTTTTCTATATAGGAAATTCAATTCTCTACAACTTTGTAAGTTTAAGTTTTTCCAAATTCCAAACAAAAATTAACCGAAATCCACATACGGACGATTTTATAGGCTATAATCAAATTTCAAATAAGAAATGGGGTCCACAAACATGAAAAACATGTTTTAAATATTTTTAGTAACAAAAATACTCCTCCTCATTTATTCATATATCACACATTCATTGTAAAAAATATCACCATTATTATATTATTATAATATAATAATATATTATTTTATTAAAAGATAAAATATCAATTTTCAACAATTGTCACTTTTCTAAAAATTCTCCATTTATATCCACATAAATAAATATTTTCCTTATCATATAAATCAATAATTAATTATTTACAAATAATATTACGTAATCACAATAATGACAACCAAAGCCGCTCCTGTGAAAGAGGGGCTTTCCAATAAGAATTTCTCCTTATCATGCGCAAATTAGGTGACCAAACCTCTCCTTAGATGTAACTTTCTAGACATTGCCAATAATGTTATCTAGTAATATTATTAAAATAATATGAATCATTGATCCGATAATGGGAAATACCGTAGTAGTGACAATTATTAAAACAACAATAATATAAAATATCAACGTAGCAATTATTGAATCAATAAAATAAAATATCGAATAATAATTATCAGAATAATTATCGAGTAGTGCCTTCACGTAAGAATCAATAATTGGTGCAATACCGCAAATACTATCGCGTGCAACAACGCCAGACATCGTGTTTTTAACCACCGGGTATTCCAACAAAGTTAATTAATGGTAATAACTACGCCATTATTTATAAAAACTCATACTTGTCGCTTTTTCATCCAATCGCTTTCCGCATGGGGCCCACAAAAAGGTCATAGGCTGCTGTCGCATTTAATATTCCCCGACATGAAGAATAATATTCCACGACCAAACGAATATTCCCCGACAACAATGAATATTTTATAACCACTTGCTTATTTGAAATATTTGTGCATTTTACCCATAACTAACCACATTAATCAATTCAACCCTTACTATTTCAAAATAATAAATAGAGAAATTCAATTTCATTTATAATAAGTTGGGGTCTTACAACCTCCCCTCCTTATGAAATTTCGTCCTCGAAATCGACGACGACTTCGGTGTTTTTGAAAGGTGAGGATACCTCGCTTTCATTTCCGCTTCCAACTCCCGTGTCATTTCTCAATAAGATGGTTCCTCCACAAAACTTTGACTTGTGGTATAACCTTTGTGCGTAGGACATGCTCCTTTCTATCCAAGATCTTGACAGGTACCTCCTCGTACGTTAAATCTTCGGCTATCTCGTCTGGTTCTAACTCAATAATGTGGTTCGTCCTTCACATATTTACGGCTACATATATGTGAAAAACGTTATGAACACGAGACATGCTTGAGGTAACGCGAGTCTATAGCCACATTTCCTACTCGGCCAAGAATCAAATGGACCAATAAATCGTGGATTGAGCTTTCCTCTCTTCCCAAATCTTGTAACTCCTTCCATGGAGCAATACGTAATAATAATACATGATCCCCAATGTCAAATTCCACGCCCTTTCGATGAAGATCCGCATAACTCTTTTGTCGATCCTGCCGCCGCTTTATATACGCTGTCAAATCGTTTGGATCTTCTCTCAGTAGTCATTCGTACTCAACTCTAGTCCCAACAACGCTGCTTCTCCCCACCTCATCCCAACATACCGGAGAGCGACACTTTCATCCATATAATGCCTCAATGGAGCCACACCTATACTTGCTCGATAATCGCATTGTTGTAGGAGAATTCCACCAATGGTAGGTACTTATCCCAACTCCCTTTGAAATCTAGGACACAAAGTCTTAATAGATCTTCAAGAGTTTGAATAGTCCTCTCGATTGTCCGTCCGCTTGAGGATGGTATGCCAAACTAAATCAGAAATCCGCGCCCATAGCTTTTCGCAAGCTAACCCAAAATCGTGAAGTGAATCTTGGGTCACGATCCAAAACTATGGATACCGGCATGCCATGCAATTCACAATCTCATTTACGCATATACTAGCAAAGACGCTCAAGGAATAAGTCTCCGTATATAGGCAAGAAATGAGCAGACTTGGTTAATCTATCAACAATAACCCAAATCGCATCTATGCCTTGAGAAACCTTGGGAAGACCAGTAACGAAATCCATAGTAATGTGTTCCCACTTCCATTTCGGAATCTCAAGTGGTTGCAATGGACCCTTTGGCACTTGATGCTCGCGCCTTTACACGCCGACACAGTTAAACACCTCGAGATAAACTTCGCGATCTCTCTCTTCATATTGTTCCACCAAAATGTATGTCAAGATCATGATACATTTTGGTACTCCTGTGATGGATTGCAAACTATGTGTTGTGGTGCCTCCATCATGATTCTATGCTTCAAGTCGTAATCGTTAGAACACAAAGTCCGGAGTCGACTCAAGTATTCCTTCTTCATCGATTCTTGCTTCGAATAACACCTTCTTGCACTTTCTTCTTCATACGATCACCTCCATGTCTCCGTAGTTTGAGCAACTTTAACTTTATCGATTAAAGTTTGCTCTACTCAGATGCTTGATATCATCACGTGGGTACTTGAGCCTTTATCTCTATCTCCATCCTTTGCAAGTCATACAAAATGGGCCTTTATTTTAACAATATTGCACTTGTAACCACATATGATCTTCAACTCAATGCGTCAGCTACCACGTTTGCTTTTCTAGGTGGTATTAGATGGTATGGTCGTAATCTTTCAATAACTCGATCCAACGTCGTTGTCGCATGTTGAGTTCCTTTTGGGTGAAGAAATATTTGAGGCTTTTATGATCTCAGATAGATCTCCACTTTCTCCCATATACGTAGTGTCTCCAGATCTTCAACGCAAAAAACGATCGCCGCTAACTCTAGATCATGAGTAGGATAATTCCTCTCATATTCTTTTAAGTTGTCATGAGGCATAGGCTATGACCTTCCCATGTTGCATGAGAACACATCCTAACCCTTTGCCCAAGCATCGCTAGAGATAACAAATCCATCCAAACCGCATTTGGTATTGTCGTAACAGTGCCGAAATGAGTCTCCTCTCGAGTTCTTGGAAACTCTTCTCGCATTCCTCGCTCCATACTGAATTTTGTATCTTTACGAGTCACCGAAGTTAATCTGAGTAGCGATTCGAGAAAATCCTTCCACGAATCTTCGATAATAACCAACTAAGCCCGTAAAGCTACGTACTTCTATGGCCACCGACTTTGGCTGTTCTCCCAACTTTGTATTGCTTCAATCTTCACCGTCAACAGACACTCCATGTTTTGACACCACGTGCCCAAGGAATGCTACTTCCTCAAGCCGTAACTCGATTTCTTCAACTTGGCATATAGCTTGTTATCACGAAGCCTTTGCAAGACCAGCTTTCAAAATGGCGCCATGATCTTCACGGCTTTTTTTGAATAGATGAGGATGTCATCAATAAAGACAACAACGAATCGATCCAAATATTCCTTGAATACTTTGGCATCATATCCATGAAAGCAAAGAGAGAGCATTAGTCAATCCAAAAGACATGACTAAGAATTCATAATGCCCGCATCGAGTTCTCAAGGTAGTCTTTGAATATCCTCGCTTTTAACCTTCACCGATGATATCCGTAATCTAAGATCGATTTTTTGAAAAGAATTGTGCTCCTTGCAATCGGTCAAACAGTCATCAATGCGAGGTAGCGGATACCTATTCTTGATGGTGACATGGTTCAATTCTCGATAGTCAATACAAAGTCGCATACTCCGCCTTTTTCTTTTTACAAATAAAATAGAGAGCACCCCAAGGAGATGTACTAGACGAATGAAACCGATGTCCAACAACTCCTCGTAGTTGGACCTTTAACTCCTCGTGAAGTTCAATAGAGCCATTCGATATGGGGTTTTAGAAATGGGCTTTGTATCAGTGTTCAAGGTCAATAAAGAATTCAACTTCACGCTCGGGGTGTAACCGAAGTTCTTCAGAAATACGTCGAAAATTCACTAACAATAGAAATATTATTCACATCCGACGTGTTTTTGTTCAAGTCCGCGATATGGGCTAAGAAAGCTTGACATCCATTTTTCAATAAACGAATAGCTTTATGGCTTGATATGACAAAGGATCGACTTTTAGTGGTTTTGGTTGTTTGATTCGTATAACAGTCAAGTTAGGAATATGAAAACTAACAACCTTATTTAAAAAATAATCAATTTTAGTATGATGAGTGGTTAACCAATCAATCCCTAAAATCACATCAAATGCAAGTATTTTCAAAGAAATAAGATCAACAGTAATGTGATGGTACCAACTTGGATCAAACAAGATTTATAAATAGTGGATGCAATGAAAGTTTCTCCTAATGGAGTCTCCACAGATAAGTCAAAGTCTAATTTCTCCTGAGTCAAGTTTAAACGCTGAGCACAAGCAGAGAGATAAAATGAATGGGTAGCACCCCAGATTCAGTAAGGTATAAACTTCGCAAGAATTTATGATTAGCTTACCCGTGATCACCTCATTTTGGTTCCTCGATTTTGACCACCACGACAAACGCCTTCCAGAACCGCTGACTTTGACTTTTCTCGAAAAACTTTTTGAGTCACCATCCCCACTGGACTTGGTTTCGCTTACAAAAGACAATCTCGAGCGATATGTCCTTCCTTTCCACAATTATAACATACCTTGAACTGCTAGGATAGTTTGGGTGATGTGTCCTCTTTTCCACATTTATAACATACGACCGGTGGTCGCTTCTCCTCCCTTAGAACCAGTTGATGTTGGTGTTGACGCTTTCACATTGTCATTGTTGAATCTCCTTTTAAAATCTCCCCGACTCGCTTCTTCTATTATCATGGCCACGATTACCACCGAGTGGTTACCGCTTTTCCCAATGTTTTCCTCCCCACCGGTTTTCATTACTCGATGATCACCGCCACCGGTATGACCTCGTCAGGTCCCCGCTTAAAACATACTCATTATCTCGCTTAATAATTGAGCCCTGCTTTACAACATCCTAATATAAAGAAAATTTATGAGAGATAAGATATCGTCAATCTCTGAGTTTTAAACCTCTCGTAAACATCCTCATCATTCGCTCCTCATTCTCTACCAAATGAGGTGCAAACTCGATAACTCGCGAACTTCGCCTCAGATTGGGACACCGCCATGTTGTTTTGTTCTAGTCTAATAAACTCTACCTCCTTCATATGGCGAATACTTTCGTGAAAGTACTTGTCGTTGAAAAGTTTCAAAATGTTTCCCAAGACATGCCGAAAAGGCAAGGCTAAGGTACGCTTCACGCTCTCACCAAGAGTCCGCCTCACCCACTTTACATAAAGGTATCGAATGGAACCTTCGTTCTCCATGCATCCCAAGACATCGAATATCTTGGTAATTTGTTTAACCCACGCCTCTCGCTTTGATCGGATCCGGCTTTTCCAATAAATTCGTGGTCCCAACTTTTGAACTCGCTTGGTCAGTGATAAGTCGCAAGCGCTATATCATTTCCACCAGTATTTTGTACACGAGTCTCCTCGTCCGGGTTTTTGCATGAACTGCAAAAAGCTTCTAAACATCCCATCATTCATCATTTGTTCTAGTAGTGTTGCTTTACATGAGGAATATTGCCTTCCTCTGCTGCACGCCCCTCAGTGGTGATTAAAGGTGTCTCCACTGGCCTCATTCACTCCATCATTAATATTCTCACCGCCATTCTCAAATATTGCCATAAAAACAAGGGTTAATTAAAGAAATTAACTTGCCACATAATATCCTTATATTATGACCGACCAAACAAATAAGCTTAGGTATGACACACTAGCGAAGGATTACTCGTCTCTCCCCTCCTAGTTGTATTCCCCGATCTCTGCCAGAGACTATATCCCTAAGCTCTGATACCAACTTTGACACCCCCAAAATAGGTATACATCACCCATTCTGAGTTGTCAAATACATGGTACAGAAACAACTACAACTTTATTAATACAACTGTCGTGCAAAATACGACAACACTTAAACTGTGAGTTTAAATACAAATATTGTCATCTAGACAATATCCACACTCAAATAAGTCCTCATTACAATTATTGATACACTATTTTACAAAATAGTGAGGACTACTAAAACAACTTCTAGAACCATCATTCCACACCCCGACTAGTACTCGCTACATTCTCGCCTCCTGAGAAGAAAAATGGAACAAAAAGGAAAAGGGTGAGCTCAACTAGCCCAGTAAAGAACATTATGACTAAGATAATATAGAACAAATTATCGTTAGTCCTCAACAGGGAAAAATCTAATAGAATACAATAGACAACCAATTTTAAATCAATATTCGCAGCGGAAACAATAATATGTTAGAAGAATTAAGTAGAGAATAAAATCTACTATCTTCTATTTATGAATTTAAAATTTCATCGTCAATATTTTATCCCTGTAACATCAATCAATATACATCTTGAATTAAATATCCATCTTTGTACTACACGCCAAAGATATTCATCACCGGGTCATGTTCATCTAAACACATGTTCATCTTTTTGACTACGCCCAAAGATATTCATCGAAAAAATCATTCATCTTTGCAATACATGCCAAAGATATTCAGTTATATCATCATTTAGGATCGAGGATGATGAAAATATTTTAAAGAAAACGAATCCATTGAAACAAAATAACAAATATTAGGGATTCAGACATGCTTTATCCAAGATCAATAATACTCCATAATAACCAATTTTGAAGCAATAATTCAAAAATAAAGATCAAAACATGGATACAATCAAAGATAGTAACCATAATAGACATCTTGGACAAAAAGAACAAAATTTTATCTTTCTAAGTGAATAAAGGTCGATTCGTGAATAAAGGTCAGATATCGTGAATAATGTCAATACGTGAATAAGAACCCCACACAAAAAAAGTTCCAAATTTGATAAAAAGTTCGCACTAATATTTCTAAGATAATGATATCGAAAGAAATAATATCATTTACGAAGAAAATAACATCCCTTACCTCAAAAGAATAAGATTTCCGACTTAATATCTGATATAATAACGAAAAGAAACTTGCAGACCGTAGAAAGCAACACTCAAAGTATCAAAATACTCACAAGAATACGCTTCGATAATATAGAGAGAGAAGATTTCAGCTTTCGTGTGATTTTCAATTATAACCTAAGCACCCTATTTATAGAAAAATGCTTAGAACAAAAAGCGTAAAATTTAATAAAATAATATATATATATATATATATATATATATATATATATATATATATATATATAACTTTCACACCCACCTTAGATAACCGATCTCAACTTATTTTGCACATGTTAGTGTAGCCCACAAAATAAAAAAAGAACGTTTTTTTTAATAAACATAATTAAAACCTCCAAAACTCAATTATTTTGGAACTTCGGAACTTCAATAATTCATAGTAAATAGCCCTTTTATCAGAAAATTTTGAATCTCATGTACTTCTATAGAAAATTCAATTCTCTACAACTTTGTAAGTTTATGTTTTCCCAAATTCCAAACAGAAATTGACCGAAATCCATATACGGACGATTTTATAGCCTATAATCAAATTTCAGTCAAGAAATGGGGTCCATAAATATGAAAAACATATTTTAAATATTTTTAGTAACAAAAATACTCCTCATTTACTCATATATCACACATTCATTGTAAAATATCACCATTATTATATTATTATAATATAATAATAAATTATTTTATCGTAAAAGATAAAATATCAATTTTCAACAATCATCACTTTTCTAAAAATTCTCCATTTATATCCACATAAATAAATATTTTCCTTATCATATAAATCAATAATTAATTATTTACAAATAATATTACGTAATCACAATAATGACAACCAGCAGCTGCTCCTCAAGAAAGAGGGGGCTTTCCAATAAGAATTTCTCCTTATCATGCCAAGCAATTAGTGACCAAACCTCTCCTTAGATGTAACTTTCTAGACATTGCCAATAATGTTATCTAGTAATATTATTAAAATAATATGAATCATTGATCCGATAATGGGAAATACTCGTGTGTAGTGACAATTATTAAAACAACAATAATATAAAATATCAACGTAGCAATTATTGAATCAATAAAATAAAATATCGAATAAGAATTATCGTAATAATTATCGAGTAGTGCCTTCTTACGTAAGTAAGAATCAATAATTGGTGCAATACCGCAGTGCTCGCGTAACAACGCCAGACATCGTGTTTTAACCACCGGGTATTCCAACAAAGTTAAATTCAGTGAATAACTACGTCGTTATTTATAAAAACTCATACTGCTCGCTTTTCTTCATCCAATCGCTTTCACATGGGGCCCCCATAAAGGTCATGTGCCATTGCATTTAATATTCCCCGACGTAAGAATATTCCACGACCAAACGAATATTCCCCGACAACAATGAATATTTTATAACCACTTGCTTATTTGAAATATTTATGATTTTTTACCCATAACTAACCACATTAATCAATTCAACCCTTACTATTTCAAAATAATAAATAAAAAAAATAATTCAATTTCATTTATAATAAGGAGAGGAGTTGTTGTTCATGTCTAAGTTCATTATCTTGTTAGTTGCAAGTCTTTTAAACATCTGGGAAAAATCACAAAGGTACCTTGAGAAGTTATCTACGTGTAGGAAAACAAACGGACACGTTTTGATTTATAGGTTGTGCGTAATGGCTATTTCCGTAAAGGACTACTAAATATTAACACTCGAATTTCTCACTGTGTATACACTAGAAAATTCCAAAATGTTTACAGTAGGTTGATATATGTTGTGAGAGTATACCCTGATAATTTCAGATTTTTCTGAGTAAATCTCAATTTATGAAAAATGAAGCAAAATCCGAGTGTGTTGGGGACTTTAAAATTAGTAAATCATTTTCTAAAATTCCAGAAAAATTTGGGGATCATTGTTGGTTTATATACTGTCCAAATCTAGAAATTGAGCATTTTTGGAATCAGTTTGCTATTTTTCCTAAAAAAGATTAAGTTATGAATAAAAGGAAATAAATAGTTAAATGATGTCTTAAATAAGAAAAATATGATTTTAATGCTTGAATACTCGTAATATATAATATTATGACTATTTTAGGTCATTTTGGTAATTTATAATAAGAAATATTATTTATTACCTTTTATGGATATTAAATAAGAGGTTTAATAAAGGGTAAGCAATTAGAATAAATTGTTTATTAATCCAATAAATTAATAAAAATATTATTATGATATTAATAATATTAGAATATGATTTTGTTAAGTAAATAAAATATTAGATTAAAATATTAATCTTAGATTAAAATATTTTTAAAAGATTATTAATATTAAATTAAAGTATTATTATTGAGTAAATAATAATATTCGAGATTTAATAAAATGTTATTAAAATGTAATAACATTAGTAAAGGAATAAAATATTATTAAATAATTAATAATATTAGTAATTGAATAAGATATTATTAAATAATTAATAATATTAGTAATGGAATAAGATATTATTAAATGATTAATAATATTAGTAATGGAATAAGATATCATTAAATTATTAATAATAATAGTAAGAAATGAAAGTATTATTAGTGAACTAATAATACTAAGAGGTAAATTAAATATTACCTAGATTAATAATATTAAGTGAATTAAAGGTAGTTGTTATTTAATAATAACATTATCGAAGCAAGATAATATTTCTAAGAACTAAACGTAATATATTATAGCTATGTGATTACATGATCTAATGTTATGCTATGACTAATTAAAAGATTAACTATAGGTCTCTCAAGGGAAGATAATTAAACTGCTTAGTGGATAGAATTTAATTGCGTAGTCGTAACCTACAAACGAGATAAGTTTCCTAACTCAAACTCGAGTTATTATTTTCAAAGCTTGTTAGTGAATAGTTATTGTTGAGTATTATAATGATTATTGAAATTCGCACTTTGTGCAATTGAATTCCTGTTCTATTATTATTGAACTGTGAATTAAATTAAAGTTCTTTCATTCATGAACTGCTTATGAGATAGATCTATGCTAATTGTATCAGCTAGATCAAGCATGTTTAAATTTTTTAAATCAAATGTGTTTTAAAAAGCTGTTCTTATTAAATTGATATGATAAGAACTCTTGACTGAGAAAAAGACGAATTTGATTAAGACATGATATCGATGCCGGATTATTAAGTGTTTATGCATAAATCATAGGGTATGAAAGGTTGATCCCCTTGAATACCAAAACATATTAAGAGGTCCAGTTTAAATGACTGAGAACCTTGGAAAATGTTCATGGTTATTTCAAAACCACTCAGTTCATGTTATTCAATTATTCGAATATTCAAGTGTTGATTATAAATTCATGTTCCTTCACAATCTTATATTATTGTTGAACATTGTAAGCAAAACTTCTTTCCAATCATGATATATCTCCCTTGTATATAAACTTGCTAAGCAAATTAGTTGCTTACCCTTGCTATATCATGACATTTATTTCAGCTAAGCCCGAAGGATCCAACACGAAAGACAAAGGCAAGGGCAAGACCCAGGAATCGTTTAGAATGAATGTTAATTATTATTATCTAATGGGATTTCTTATGTAAACCTCTTGTAATATGAATGGTGTGTTTAAGTTAAGGTTAACAAGACCTTGGGACCATGTTATTGAACTTTATTATAATGAAAAATGTATATTTATTATTTCGTAATAGTTATAGAATGCTTATGATGATGATAGATTGTGAGCACCGAATCTGAGGTTAGAGAACCTGGATTTGGGGGCCTCACAATATAATATTCGATTGGTCGGGAAATATTCGTTTTAACAGGGAATATTCGTATGACGGCACAATCATTGGTGGACCCCACAACAGAAGTATTGTCGTAGTTAGAAAACGACAAAATTATATTTTTATAAAAATAACGGCGAAAGTGTTACCGTTAAAACTGTTGAACTACTAGGTAGTAAAAGTACAGTAATACGCGTGGTTGCATAGTAGCACACGATATTGATTATTGATGCTTACGTTAGAAGTCACTCAGTTATACTCAATTATTGCTACAATAATTATTGCATCATATCTCTCATATTATTGATTCAATTATTGTCACAGTATCATCTGCATAATATTTTTTATTATTAAATCAATAATTGAGACAACAAAGTTATTCATATTATTATTTGCAATATTGACAATGTCTAGAAGTTTTGTTAAGGAGAGGTTTGGTCACCTAATTGTGCGCCAATAAGGAGAAATCCTTATCGGAAAGCCCCCTCTTTCCTGGGAACGAACTGGTTGTTAAATATTGTGAGTTATAATATTAATGATGAATACGTTGTGTTGATTAAAGATGAAATTGATAGTTCCATTGTGTTAGGATTATTAGTGTTAGTGGAAATCGACATTTATTTCGATAATAATTGATGTTTAGAGGTTATATTGACCAATCGGGTAATTAATCGGATAAATGAGCAATTAATTGATATTATTTCACATGCTTATAACTATTTGTTCATGTGTGTGTACTATTGATTCACATTCATGTACTATTAGGGGAGGTGTTGCAAGATTGATAATACTTGCATGATTAAATTAAAAATGGAGGTATAGTTGAAGGTACTATACTGTAATTAGTTTTTTCACATGATTATACTATTGAGTCACATGAATGAACTATTAATTCACATTATTTACTATTATGGGAGGTGGTGCAAGTTTGATAAAACTTGCACGACTAAATTAAAAATAAAGAAAAAGAGGAAGGTATAATACAGTAATATTTCGAGCCCCAAAACGTGCAATTATCGAAACTATATTTTCCTATAGATAGAAGCTCATTCTTTTTTCATTTCTCACCAATTCACAAAAGCTTTAGAGCAATTATTATAGAGAGAAATTATAGAAAGAAAGAAGAAGAGAAGTCTGCCACCTCACTATTCCAAAGATCCAGCTTTTCTAAGGTAAGGGTATTATTCTTTCGTTCATTCATGAAGAGAGTTATTTTATTTCAATACTCGTAAGGGTTGTTATTCCATTCTTTATTATTATGTTGGAATAACATGTCTATGCGAAGTACCGCATACATGGTGAAATTCTTCTATTATTCCATTCTTTATTATTCTGTTGGAATAACTTTTATCTGCATGCATTTGGTCTATCGCATGCCTGGTGAATTTTGTTGTTATTCCATTCTTTATTATTCTGTTGGAACATCTTGTCTGTGCGGATTACGCATGACCTGGTTCCATTCTTTATTATTCTGTTGGAACATCCTGTCTGTGCGGATTACGCATGACCTGGTTCCATTCTTTATTATTTTGTTGGAACATCCTATCTGTGCAATTATGCATGACCCGGTTCCATTCTTTATTATTCTGTTGGAATAACCTGTCTGTGCGGATTACACACGCCTAGTGAATTCTTTTGTTATTCCATTCTTTATTATTCTGTTGGAATAATCTGTCTACATGGATTACCGCATGGCGATAAAAATCCATTTGCGGTTTCATATATTCTATTATACTCAGTTGATTAAAGTTTCGACTTCTATACTCCATGAAATTTGTGGAATATGCTTGATATTTGTGCTTCATCCAATATCTTTTCATGGAAATATTCTTATGAGCATTCTTGAATTTTACTCCACAAAGCAGTATCATGTTGACAATTTGGACGTTATTGATTTCTGGATAAATTAAATTATAAATCTTTACAAATTTATCCTTGAACTTGTTTTATTGAATTCTTATATCATTGTCATCATCCTCATGTTTATAATATGTTGAAAGTCATTTGTGGCCTGTAGTGCATAGATGGACTTGGTATGATTATGACCAGGGATTATTCGGTATAATCATGACCGTAATGTTAGAAATGATGTGGTAAAAGTCCTCATTGGCCGTAGTGCTTTGATGGACAGTTGTTGGCACGATCATGACCATTGATGAATACATGAATATCCTTGGCCCGTAGTGCATGAATAATTTGTGGTCGTGATACTAATGAATATCCTTGGCCGTAGTGCACGGATGATGTGGTTTATTTTTTTAAGCCGAGTCTCAGCGATAAAAGTGATGAAAACCCTTTTAAATCATAGAAGATAGTAGATTTTATTCTCTATTTAACTCTTCTAATGGATTGCTTGTTCCGCTGCAGTTAAACTTGACGTTTATTATATTTTATCAGTTTAACATTGTTGAAGGCTAATGATAATTTATTTTGCATTATCTTAGTCATAATATTTCTTACTAGGCTCGTTGAGCTCATCATTTCTTTAACTGTTCTCTTCAGGAAATGAGAACGTAGCCGGGACTAGTCGAGGAACGGAGTGACGGTCCAGATGATAGCATTAGTAGTCCTCACTATTCTATTAAATAGTGTGACAATAAATGTAATGAGGACTCCATTTAGTGTGGATATTGTCTAGATGACAATATTCCTATTAAAACTCTTAGATTATGTTTTGTCGTGTTCTACACGACTGTTGTATAATTAAGTTGTATTTAAATTTTGTACCATGTATTTGGCGACTCAAGATGGGTGATGTATACCTATTTTGGGGGCGTCACAGTTGGTATCAAAGCTTAGGGATATGATCCCTAGCTAAGATGTGAGACAAGAACTAGGAGGGGAGAGACGGGGAATTCCTTCGCTAGTATGACCTACCTAAGTTAATTTGGTATTTATTTGGTCGATCAGAGTATAAGGATAATATGTGACATGTCAATTAACCCTTGTTTTGTGGCTGTATTTGAAAATGACATCCGAGAATGTTGAGAATAACAATGGAGCACAGGAGACCGTTGAGTCTCCACAGATCAATAATCAAGATAATGTGCATCAGGAAGGCGGCAATCCTCATTCAAACAACAACACTAACCAAATGATGAACGATGGAATGTTCAGAGGCTTTATGCAATTCATGCAACATCGGGCGAGAGAGGCTCTTGTCCAAAATGTAGGTAGAAACACTGAAAACTCTCGGACGGTCACTGCTAAACAGTTCAAGGAGCTGGGACCACCAGAGTTTATTGGAGAGCAAAAACAACTTAAGGCGGAAGCATGGACAAAGAAGATCACCAAGATATTTGATGTTTTGGGATGCTCCGAGGAGCAAAAGGTTCCATTTGCCACCTATATGTTGCGAGGAGAGGCAGATTACTGGTGGGAATCGGTAAAGCGTACTCAACCTGCCGTACTGAAGATGTCTTGGGAGAAGTTCCAAGAACTATTCAACGACAAGTACTTTCCCAAAAGTATTCGTCATATGAAAGAGGTAGAGTTCATCAAGTTGGAGCAGAACAATATGACCGTGTCACAGTACGAAGCTAAGTTTTTTGAGTTGTCCCGGTTTGCGTCATACTTGGTTGATAATGAAGAGAGAATGACACAGACGTTTCTAAGAGGTTTGAAACTTGTGATACGTCAATACTTAATTTCTCACAAACTGTGTTTATATTCAGATGTTGTTAATAGGGCTCAGTTATTGGAGCACGATAACGAGTTAACTCAACCAAGAGAAAGCAGCCGGCAAAATGATAATACTAGTGATAACAGTCATCGAAGCGGTGACAACAAACGTGGAGAGAATCAACATGCCAGAAATGGTAACCACTTCGGTGGTAATCATGGCCAAGACAGTAAAAATGGACATTTCAAGAAAAGGAGATTCAACAACGATGGAAAGACGTCAGCACCAACACCCGTTATTAAGGAAGGAGAACGATCACCTATCATATGTTTCAAATGCGGAGGGGAGGAACATATCAGTCCAAACTGCGCGATGCAGTCCAAAGTGTGTTATAATTGTGGAAGAGAATGTCACCTAGCCCGATTTTGTCGTGCACCAAAGACAAGTCCAGCTGGGATGGAGGCACCAAAGGCCGTCCCAGAAAAGTCAAAGCCGGTAGTTCAAGGAAGAGCGTTTTTCGTAACCTCCCAGAAAGCAAGGAACCCGAACGAGGTCATCACGGGTAAGCTTATCATAAACTCTAGCGAAGTCTATACCTTATTTGATACCGGTTCTACCCATTCTTTTATTTCTCCTACTTGCGCTCAACATTTAAATTTGACTCCGGAGAAATTAGGCTTTGACTTATAGGTTATAACTCCGTTGGGAGAAACCTTCATTACATCCACTGTTTATAAGTCTTATTTGATTCAAATCGGTAACCGCACGTTACCTTTCGATCTTATTTCTTTAAAAATACTTGCATTTGACGTGATTCTAGGGATTGATTGGTTAACTACTCACCATGCTAAAATTGATTATTTTCGTAAGGTTGTTAGCTTTCATATTCCTAATCAACCTATGATGCAAATTCAAGCGACCAAACCATTACAATCAATCACGGTCATCTCAAGCCATAAAACTATTCGTTTATTGAAAAACGGATGTCAAGCTTTCTTAGCTCATGTCACAGATTTAAACAAAAATACGTCAGATTTGAAAGGTATTTTTATTGTTAATAAATTTCCTGACGTATTCCCTGAAAAACTTCCTGGCCTACCCCCAGAGCGTGAAATTGAATTTTTTATCGACCTTGAACCCGGTATAAAACCCATTTCCAAAGCCCCATATCGAATGGCTCCTATTAAACTTTAGGAGTTAAAGACCCAATTGCAGGAATTGTTAGACATCGGTTTCATTCGTCATTGTACGTCTCCTTGGGGTGCTCATGTTCTATTCGTGAAGAAGAAAGATGGAAGTATGCGACTTTGTATTGATTATCGGGAGTTGAATCATGTCACCATCAAAAATAGGTACCAAGCACCTCACATTGATGACTGTTTGACCAATTGCAAGCGCCCAAATTCTTTTCAAAGATTGATCTTCGTTCCGGATATCATCAGTTGAAGATTAAAACTGATGACATTCCAAAGACTACTTTCAGAACTCGGTATGGGCATTATGAATTCTTAGTCATGTCTTTTGGACTGACTAATGCTCCTGCTGCCTTCATGGATATGATAAACCAAGTATTCAAGGAATATTTGGATCACTTTGTGGTCGTCTTTATTGATGACATCCTCGTATACTCCAAAACCCATGAAGACCATGAACAAAAACTTGAAGCTGATACTCCAAAAACTTTGTGAAAACAAGCTATATGCCCAGTTGAAGAAATGCGAGTTCTAGCTTGAGAAAGTTGCATTCCTTCGGCACATGATATCAAATCATGGGATATTTGTTGACCCGACAAAGATTGAAGCAATTCAAAGCTTGGATCAACCTAAATCAGTGACCAAAGTACGTAGCTTTCTCGGCTTAGCTGATTATTATTGGAGATTCGTAGAAGGGTTTTCTCGAATCGCTACTCTATTAACTCAGCTGAGTCGAAAAGATATAAATTTTGATTGGAGTGAGGACTATGAGAAGAGTTTTCAAGAACTCGAGAGGAGACTCATTTTAGCACCTGTTCTGACAATACCATCTAGCTCAGATGGATTTGTCATCTACAGTGATGCTTCAGGCAAAGGGTTAGGATGTGTTCTCATGCAACATGGAAAACTCATAGCCTATGCCTCACGACAACTCAAAGAATATGAGAGGAATTATCCTACTCATGATCTAGAGTTGGCAACAATCATTTTTGGACTTATGATTTGGAGGCATTACCTGTATGGAGAGAAGGTGGAGATCTATACGGATCATAAAAGCCTAAAATATTTCTTCACTCAAAAGGAACTCAACATGCGGCAACGATGATGGCTTGAGTTTTTGAAAGATTACGATCATACCATTCAATACCATCCTGGAAAAGCGAACGTAGTAGCTGATACATTGAGTAGAAGATCATATACGGGTACGAGTGCATTATTGTCAACACAAAGGCCAATTTTATATGACTTACAAAGGATGGAGATAGAGTTAAAGACTCTAGGGACCTGATAAGTGGATTTTATACCTACTTATGGAATATCATTTCACGAGAACTATGCCCATCTCAAGTACATTTCAGTATATTTTTAGTTGCATTTAGTGTTATTTTGCATTGCATATACTGAGAACTCCTATGTTGTGAAAGTGCTGAAATTGCATAGCTTGGCGATGGTAGGTGGTAATGAGGCTAATGTAAGCATGGCACAAGGAACAAGTGGAGATCAGGAATGGAACTTTGAGGAAGAAACAAGTGACAAACAGTGGAACAACATGACCGAGCACAAATTGCAGACTACAGGAGCCGCACGGCCGCGCGGCTATAAGAGCTATGAAGAGCGCGCCTGCGCCACACACATACAGAGCCAGAAAGCCAATTGCGCGCCCACACCATGATAACGAAGGGACCGTGCGCGACTTTCACTGCAGCTACTGACTTTATTTTAAATTGGAAATTGGAAGCATAACTGAGGGGAGAGTTTGATTAGGTCTTATATATTCGACCAATTATCAACATATAAAGGGGATTCCAACCCTTAGGGCATAGAGGAGCTATCGTTCTTTCTTTCAATAATAGAATAGAGTAGATTAGTGTAGTTATATTCGAGTGTTATTAGATCGAAGACTTGAAGTGTAACAACACGATATTTTCTATATACTTAAATCAGAAATTTTGTGTATAATTTTTTTTTTATTTTAAAAATGAGGATTTGTACAAGATAATGTGTATAAGTATTTCTGTGGTAAATAAAAAATATATTTATTACATAAATATTTACAAATAATTTTATTTTAGAATTATTGATTTTTGTAAAACATATTCTTATAATAATTAATTTATAGTAGAAATGTTTTATTAATTTTTTTCCATGAAAATATAATCATATATTATTTAAATAATATATGGAGAGATTTTAGAATAATTATAATAATTATTTTATTATATGAATTTTAGTACAGATTATTAAGTTAATTATTTTACCTTAATTATTAAGGTTAAATATGGGAGAAAAAATCAGATATGGAATTCAAACCTTAATTTTGGATTTTTATCAATGTATTAGAATAATAATATAATAATATTATATTTTGATTTTTCAGTGCTATAAATATGTACGGTATGTACGTACTGTCAATGATTGGTCAATAATGGAACAATATTTGAAAACCCTATTTTTACTGTGTTAAACCCTAACTTGAAACTCAAACTAGAGTTTGTGATTGGTAGGAAATTGTGGTACGTGATTTATGACCATTATTATATTATGTTAATTAGGTAAACCCTAATTATTGTCTAAGAAACCCTAATTGTAAATTAGAAACCCTAATTTCCAATTTAAAACCCTAATTACTAAGATTGTAACTCTAATTATTATTTTAGTAAATAATTATGTTCATTAGGAAACCCTAATTCATAATTTGGGGAACCCTAATTATATCAAGAAACCCTAAGTATTTTTAAACCCTAATTTTCTATTAAAAACCCTAATTTTAATTAGTAAGTTATAATTAAAATTTTATTGAACTTTAATCTTAATTCTTCAAACCCTAGAAATTATTTGGGAAACCTTAATGTTTAAAATCTAGTGATTAAACCCTAGATTAAAGTACCATGGACAAGAATACCCTTAAAATAACAAGGCAAATGACCAAATTACCCTTTTCTTAAAATTTAAGTTAATTATAGTTGTGGCCAAAACTGTTGCCACATCTCTTGAGCCCTTACCAAACACCTTTCATCAGCCAAAATAAGCCACATAACACAAATTTTAACCACAAGAGTAAAAAATGAGAGATTAAAGTAAGTGAAATGTCAAAGAAGTGGCTCATTTGCTATCTAGCACCCAAACAAGTCTCTCTCTCTACACTCATGAATTCTAGTAGCATATCAGTCCCAATTACCAGCCCCACGAAATCCATAACCAAATCAGAAGCACTGAATCAAAGATTGATCAAAGAAGGTATAAACCCTAGCCATGCAATCTGACCAAAAATCTATTGTTAAAAATGATATATAAGATGTATAATGACGATCTGGGTTGCTAGATGTTAGATCCATAACATCTAGAGGCTCGGATTTGGTATTTTTCAAAATCTGGGAAAATAAATTTTTGTTGACTGACACCGAATGTTAGGCCTTGTAGATCTCTGTTTGTGTTTAGTTTTTGGTGTTTTAAGTGTTGGATCTTGTAGTATGTAGTGAGATCTGTGTTCTGCAACTCATAGAATGACCAGATCATGCACAGATTGATAGATATTCTTGGTCAAAGGTCGTAGACCGACCATGACTAGAGAAAATCTGGGTAACCCAGATCTTTCCCAGAATGGTCTGACAAGACCTTTGTCGCCTCTGATCTTGCAAGTTGTTGTTGATTTGTGTTTGGTGTTCTATTCAGGTTATAATATAGTAGTTATACTACATCTTGATGCTTTTATATAGCTTATATCACAAACATACTGGAATTGGGGGATGGTCAAATGTAAGACCCCAAATTATTAATAAATGAAATTTAATTTCCTCTATTTATCATTTTGAAATAGTAAGGGCTGATTTGATTAATGTGGTTAGTTATGGGTAAAATGCGCAAATATTTCAAATAAGCTAGTGGTTATAAAATACTCATTGTTGTCAGAGAATATTTGTTTGGTCGTGGAATATTCTTGCAATGTCATGGAATATTAAATGCGACAGCCTTGAAATTTATGTGGGCCCCATAACTGAAAGCAATTGGATGAAGAAAACAGCAAGTATAAGTTGTTATAAATAACTGCCGCGATTTATTACCAATTAATCTTCGTTGGAATACCGTGTGGTTAAAACACGATGTCTGCTGTTGTTGCCGCACAAGAGTACACTGCAGATTGCACTAATTATTGATTCTTACGTAAGAAGGCACTACTCAATAATTGTTACAGTGAATTATTGCTCAAAGATTTTATTTTATTGATTCAATAATTGTCTGCGTTGATATTTTATATTACCGTTGTTTCAATAATTGTCACTATACAAGATTTTCCATTATCGAAGCAATAATTCATATTATCCTAATAATATTATTAGAAAATATTATTGGCAATGTCTAGAAAGTTCATACAAGGAGAGGTTTGGTCACCTAATCATAATTGCCCGATGAGAAATTCTTATTGAAAGCCCCTCTTTCCTAGGAATGGCACGTTTGCAGATCTCGTGATTCTGTAATATTATTTGTGAATAATTAATTATTATTTTATATGATGAGAAAAATATTGATTTTATATGAATATAGATGGAGAAAATTTTTAAAGTGACAATTGTTAAAAATTGATATTTTATCTTTTCTGATAAAATAATATTTTATTATATTATTATAATATAATAATGGGGATATTTTTTACAATGAATGTGGGATATATGAGTATATGAGGAGGAAAAATATTTTTGTTGCAAAAGTTGTTTAACATATGTTTTGTGTGTCGGTGGACCCCATTTCTTAACTGAAATTTGATTATAGCTTGTAAAATCGTCCGTTTATGGATTTCGGTCAATTTCTATTTGGAATTTGTAAAGACTTTCTTCTGTAAAGTTGTAGAGAATTGAATTTCCTATAAAAAGACGCAAGATTCAAATTTTTTGATGAAAGAGCTATTTATTATGAATTGTTGAAGTTCCGTAGTTCGGAAATAATTGATTTTTGGAAGTTTTAAATATTTATAATTACAAAAACGTTTTTGGTCATATAATTGGGTCTTTTATGTGATGTAAATGGCTTATTTCAGATCTATGAGTGGGCGTAAGAAATTTGGTTATATATATTATTATTATATTCAATTTTCTGCTTTGGTGTTCTAAGCATTTTCCTATAAATAGGGTGCTTAGGTTAGAATTGAAAATCACACCAGAAACTAAAGATTTCTCTCTCTTTCTCTCTCTATAATATCGAGTGTATTTGTGAGTATTTTAGTACTTTGAGTATTGCTATACGGTGCAAGTTCTTTCAAAGACTATATCCAAAGATTCCAAATGTAAGTACTATTCTTTCTGAGGTAAGGGATGTTATTTTATTCGAAAATGATATTATTTCTTCAATATCATTATGCCGAAATATTGGTTGGAAATTTTTATCAAATTTGAAACTTTTTCATGTCGGGGTTACTATTCATGAGTTACTATTCACGAGTTACTATTCACGAGTACTATTCACGAAGAGTGATGATTTTTTTTTGTGAAATTTCTATCTTTTGAGGTCGAAGTTACTATTCACGTATACGACACTATTCACGTATACGGCACTATTCACAGAAAAATTAAATTTTCTTTTCTATGTCCAAGATTGTCTGTTATGATTCCTATCTTTGATTGAATCAATGTTTTTAACTTCATTCTTGAATTTTACTCCAATCTGGTTATTTATGAAGTATTTTTGAACTTGGATTATTTAAAGTACGAATCCTTTATACTTGTTCTTTTGTTTCACTGGATTCATTTTCTTTAAAATATTTTTCATATTCCACAGTCATAAATGATGATATTACTGAATATCTTTGGCCTGTAGTGCAAAGATGAATGATTTCTTGATGAATATCTTTGGCTCATAGTGCAAAGTTGAATGGTGTGTTGAGATGAACACGGTAGTCGATTAATATCTTTGGCCCATAGTGTAAAGTCGAGCAGTGTGTTTAGATGAACATGACTTAATCAAGAATATCTTTGGCCTGTAGTGCAAAGATGAATATTTGATTCTAGATATATATTGATTGATGTTACAGGGATAAAATATCGACGATGAACTTTTAAATTCATATATAGAAGATAGTAGTTTGCATTCTCTACTTAACTCTTCTAATGAATTATTATTTCCACTGCGAATATTGATTTAAAATTGGTTGTCTATTGTATTCTATTAGATTTTTCCCTGCTGAGAACTAACCATAATTTATTCTATATTATCTTAGTCATAATGTTCTTTACTAGGCTAGTTGAGCTCACCCTTTTCCTTTTTGTTCCAATTTTCTTCTCAGGAGGCGAGAATGTAGCGAGTACTAGTCAGGGTGTGGATTGATGGTTCTAGAAGTTGTTCTAGTAGTCCTCACTATTCTGTAAAATAGTGTATTAATAATTGTAATGAGGACTTATTTGAGTGTGGATATTGTCTAGATGACAATATTTGTATTTAAACTCACAGTTTTTATGTTGTATTAATAAAGTTGTAGTTGTTTCTGTACCATATATTTGGTGACTCAGAATGGGTGTTGTATACCTATTTTGGGGGCGTCACAGTTTTTATTTATTTTAAGTATATTTCATAAATATTTAATATTTTTGAAATATTATTGGTATTTAATTTATTTAATTATAATATTAAATAAATTAGTTAAAAATGATTTTAATACTTGAAAAATCATTTAAAATTATGTTATGATATAAGAAAATATTTTAAGTTATTTTTAATGACTTTTAATATTTTGTGATGAAATTCATAAATGAATTAATATTAATTATAATTGAGTTAATTACTAAATGAATTAAATAAATTAATTAAAAATCATTTTATTATATTAAAAATCATTTTAAATAATAATAAGGTATTTAAAAATATTTTAAGTTATAAAATATAACTTTTAATTTTTAAAGGTAAATTTCATTAATTAATTATTATTAATGATATTAAGGTTATTTAATAATTATATTAAATAAATAGTTTAAAATGGTTTTATTAATTTAAAATCATTTAAAAGGATATAAATGAATTAAAAATATTTTAAGTAGTGATTAAAGACTTTTAATATTTTGATAAATAGTAAAATAATATTTAAATATTAATGGTAATTATTTAAAAATAATTTTAATTATTTTAAAAATTATTTAAGGATAGTATTAATACTTTAAAAATATTCTAAGTTATTATAAATAACTTTAATAATTTGGCAATGGTTTCATTAATAGTTTAATATTAATTAAATATTAATGATAATAGAATTGTTTAATATTTAAATCATTTAATAATGATTCTGATGTTTAAAAATTCATGATAAATTATAATAAATATTTTAAAATTATATTAAGTCATTTAAAAATAATATGACTGATACTAAGTTACAGGATACAGTCTTAGACTCGATAATTACCCTATAAAGTTGTCGTTACACCGACATGATTCAGAAATTAATTTGGACTTAGATAATTTGATTAGATATATTGTAAGACCCCAACTTTTTGAATAAAGATTAAATTTTCCCAAAATATATTTTTAAATATTATGGTGTGGATTTGATATAATGTTATAGTTGTGGGTAATATTTACAAATTTTGCAAAGTACGCAAGTTGTTATATAATATTCGATTGGTCGGGGAATATTTGTTTTAACAGGGAATATTCGTACAACGACACAATCATTGGTGGACCCCCACAATGTAATTATTATCGGATTGAGAAAATGACAAAAATACTTTATGAAAATAACGGCGGAAGTTTTACCGTTAACTGTTGAACTACCTGGTAGTAAAAGTGTTGGTTTTGTAATATTCATGAACGCAATCAAATTGCACAAATTTAGCGGAAACGTGTAAAAATCAGAGTTTTCAAATTTTACAAACCATATACCCGGATCACCCTTTATGTATAATTATTAATTAAACGAAAAAGATGAATAAGAAACATACCCTTGAAGATCCGAGCTTCCTCAGGTACAAGTTCACCTCCAATCCTTTTCGCGTTCAACTTGAATCCACCGCGTTTGGTTCCTTCCTTTAATCAACGTTAGCCACCCAAGTGTTTGGCCTCTAGAGGTGATCCACCAAGGAAGAAGAAAGATTCAAGAAGATGGGTGGTTGGCTAAATCCTAGTTTTTCTATCTCTATAGAAAAAGTGCGTACTCTCCAACTCTTGGAACAACGTATTCTTGATATCTGATATAAGACTCCTCTTATAAAGATATCATGTAACCCTAAAAAATAAGGTATTATTTAATTAAACCCTTTTAATTGAAGGGGCTCCCTAATCTTATTAGGGATAATTAATTAAATTCCTTTAACTAATTTTCCTTCCTAATCCAATTAGGAATAAATGAGAGTACTTATATTAAATTAATTCCTAAACTCTTTTAGAAATTAAAATAATAATAATAATTGTAATAATATTAATAAGACTCCTCTTATTAATTTATATTTAATATTTCTAAAATATTAAATAATAAATATTAAGCTATTTAATTTATTCTATCACCATAGATTAAATTAAATATACATAACATATTATTACGATTATGCCATTAATTTCTTAAATAATTATTCTTCCTTTTATGGTGTGACCCTTTAGGTTCTCCATATTAAACCAAATGTGAATAAATCAATTAGAACAATTCTAATCTTATTTAAATAAATAAATTAAACAATTAATTTATTTAAATAAATAATATTTATTCTACAATAGGGATAAGCCTCCCTAGCGATCAACGCACTTTCCGTAGATAATATAGATTTCAACATTAATCATAAAAGAACCTTTGAGTAAATAGTTACTGTCTAATTCAATCCTTCCACCATACAATGTCCCAATTTAAATATAAGACATGGAATTACCACAAGTCTTATTTTATTTAATTATATGTATTTTGACTCTTAAATGCACAACTCCAAATAATGCAAATTTGAAACTCCTTTCTAATTTCATTCGCCTTAAGCCAAGGACTACTTGGGTTGTCATTTATCGAATCACATAGACATTTCTCTTCTTTTAATAGAAGTGGTAGATTCTTTATTGATCATACATTATCTCCATGTACAACTTATTATACCCAAGCATACCTTTGATATACCCTAAGGGTCTTAAGGAATAAGTCAAAGTATAACTCATCATACACAAGATACTATGATGATCTCAAGTCCAAGGATCACTTGTACTACTATTACTACAGAATTCCTATCGACAAGCAAGTAAAACTCCATTAGGTATTCCTTAGCGAGCCAATTCGATGAACTTATTCTCCAATAAGCACCTACATACTTGCTTTTTAGTGTCTCCACACAAATGATCATGAGATCAATCATCCTCATCCAATGAAAGCAAGCAACGATGTACCAATCTATCCGGATTCACTAATCCCCAATTTAGTAATCCAACGATTGAGAACTATTTTAGTTTTAAGCTTTCTAAGAATTTAGATCTCATTAGAATGATCATCATCATTATTCTAAAAGCATTGCTTAAAACTATAGGTTTATCACATATTATAAAACAGCATCATGTAGATAATTAAAAGCCTTTAATAAATTAATACTTTTTTATTAATAAATGAATAAGATTGTTACAAAGTATATGCTTTATCATCAAACATGATTGGCTTGTGTGCATACTACTTTCAATCTCCCACTTGCACTAAAGCCAATCATCATGGTATCTGATACTCTTCTTTTTTAAGTGACGATTATCATGTTGTTGGATAAGCTTTAGTTAATGGATATGTAATGTTGTTCATGAGAGTCCACTATCTCTATAGTGATTTCCCATCTTTCAATGATTCTAATAATCAAATGACAGTGCCACAACACATGCTTAGATCCAAGATGAGACTTAGGAACTATTCCTAGTTACAGAATGAACTTTTAATACAAACAATCAACTTGCAGCTTTCATTTATAGCTATATACTTTGTCTTTATCACTAAACCAAAGAACTCTTTCTTTGTTTGGAACCTTTCAATTCAACGCACTAATCGCTCAAGATAACGCTTTACCTTAAAGTGGATTTTTCTCGTCATCTTGGTCTGCATCTCGAAAAACTTGAGTCCATTAAGCCCTCTAGTTTTAATTTAGACCCACCATGAATATGATCACATCCTTAGTGCCTTGCTTAAGCACTTTAAGATGTTTTTTTCACCGACTCATAGTGAACTTCTCCAGAATATGACTGATCAACATCAGGTCTCGTATATTTCATTGCATACATGATAGTTACTCATGTGATCTCTCTTTTGGAGTCTTTGGGGACTATTAAGAGAGATACACTGCAAGGGCTCATCAACATGAGACATCCCATAGAGTTTGCCATGCTAAACAACTTTAGCATCAAATGAATATACGTTCCTTGGGTTAAGTCGAGCATCCTTTTAAATCTATCTATATAGATTTTATCCCCAATTAAGATACTCTTCCCAAATCATTCATGAAGGAATGTTTAGACAACTTTATCTTTACTGATTGTAGCATTGGTATGTTATTCCTCATCCGCAGTATATCAACATATAATACTAGAAATTTCACGAAGCTCCCACTGAACCTTTTGTACACACTAGAACTCTTACCTCATCGTATGTAACTCTGGATCATCATCTTCTATGATGTGTACCTCATCATCATAATCCATGATGAATCCATACCTCCTAGGTATCTTCGGTACTATTCCATATTTACGATTTGGTTGTGGTACAATAGGTCTATCTACAGGTTCCTCTTATTTGACTTATAGTATTTTGTGGTTCTTGAACTCTTCAAGATCTATTATCCTCCCACTAGCCCCTTTTAATGATAAACACATTTATCTTAGAAGGCAGCGTGTTTCGTAACAAACACCTTTTGCTAAGTAGAATTATAGAACATATACCCTAAACTTACTTTAGGATGTCCCACAAATCTGTACATGTCAAATCTTGTCCCAAGCTTATCCTTTTGAAACCTTTTCACATAAGTTGGAACCCCTTATCTAAACAAACTTAAGATTAGGAATCCTCCCTATCCATAACTTTTATGGAGTCTTGGGGATGGATTTTGAGGTTATCTTTTCCGTAGATATGCAGCCATTTCTAGGACATGACCCTAGAAGGATACTGGAATGTCGGTAAAATCATTATGGACCACACCATGTCCAACAAGGTACGAATTTTCCATTCAGATACATCAATCAATTATTGCGTATCAGGATGTTTCCATTATGAGAAAACCATTTGAGACGATCTAGAAACTTATTTCTCAAGTATTTATTCCTTGATCTAATCATAGAATCTTAATACTTTGTCAATTTGTTTCACTTATGAATTCTCTGAACTTTTCAAATAATTCACACTTGTATTTCAACAAATACATACATTCAACTCTTTGAATGATCATCTCCTTTTCTTATACTAGTTTGTTCAATATGCAAAATTATTTTCATGTAAGTCAAGTATACAAAATTTATTAAGTAATATTCCAGTTCTATACAAAACATTATTATTATAAATAGAACAACAATTGTTCTTAATTATAATACCAAAGATTTCATTCTCCAACAATAAAATGGAAATAATATTTTTAACAAGAACTGGAATACAATAACAACTTATTGACTTAATAGATTTGCCCGTAGGCATTGCTAAACTATAATTTTCTATGGCTAATATGGCAACCTTTGCTACATTTCCCGCTCATAGGATTACTTATATTCGTTTAGCTTTCTACTTCTGCTTGGTCCCTTCATAAATCTATATTTATGATAACCAAAGTCGGTATCCAATACCCAAGTAGAACCTTGACTTAAAGAAAATTTTATTTTAAACATGAACAAAAACTGTATTGTAACTAAAACTTCACTAAGCTTCTTTGGTTAGCCTCTGCAAGATGCGTCTCGCAGTTTCTTTTCAGTGTCCAGGCTTATTGCAGTGGAAGCAAGCTCCTTTTCTATCCGTATCAGTTTTGTTCTTATTATCCTTTGTTTATGCCTTTCTATTTACCTTCTTTGAATCGTTCTTCTTTTCGTAAGATCCTTTGGCCCCTACCAATGAAGACTTGATCTTTCTTGGTTGAAAGTGACTCTCAACATTTTTCAATATGTTAAGCAAATCAATGAGGTGATATCTAGCTTGTTCATATAAAAAATTCACAACAATTGTGAAAGGAGTCCGGAGTGAGTGCAAGATCAAATCTTGGCTCAACTCTCCATCCATGACAAAACTCGTTGTCTAATTGATCAATCAAATTGATAATGTTAAGGACTTTTATCCGTATCTATAGTGTCACTTCTATCATTCTAGATCGGAAGAGCTCCTTAGATATTTGATATCTATCACCCCTACTTTCCTCACCATCAACTACTTGATGTGCGGGAATATAGTAGAAGCATCCATAGTTTCATGTTGACGTCAAGCTCGTTACTTCATAGATGCGAGCATGATGATGCATTGAGCCAATCAGGCATCATCTTCGCCACTTTCTAAAAGTAGCAATGTCTTCCTCGGAGGCATTATTCGCAACCATTGCGAGGATAGACGACATTAAGGACATAAGATAACTTTTCACCATTTATGAGAACTATTCTCAAATTCTTTAACCAATCCGCTTAATACGGTTTGGTTAAATAACATCTAATATGTTTCGCAGTTGATAGTAATTTAGACATTGTAAAATTTCAGTAAATGAATTTGTAATTAACAACATTTTAACATACATTCTTTTATTAATTACCAAAATAATTTAGGTCTTGTTTTAAATTGGTATCTCCCACTATTTTCTTCAAACTATATTACCTCACTTATATAGTTCTAAGAAAATCTAATTAAAGATTTGCTAGTGAGGATAAGGATCCCATTTCAAATGTATATAGCCTTGTGGTGACACAATAAACTATATATAAATAAATAGGTAGACAACTTTTGTCAATTACATCAACTATGCAACTCATTTTCTTTTGCCTCTTAGATTATTTTGATCAAGTGGTGGCACATCCGAATCAAAATTATCCAAGTTAAGTCCGACCTAGCACTCCATATATTCAAAAAAGAAAAATATCATCCTTGTGGTGACACAACAAAACAATATTGTTCAATTTTCTTTATAAGCATCAAATGTAATAAATTAACATCTTAAATACTTAATACTTGCCTTTTGGTGACACAACAAACTCATATTAAATATTTAATACTCTATTAATTTTATCATGCTAGAAGGCGACGTTCGATATTCCAAATATCTTTGAACTCTTACAACTTAATATAAAATATTTGAGGGGTTTGTTATTAATTGTCTCATCTTGTTTAGCGCGCATGCACATATATATATAAAATACGCGTCATATTAATAAACATGCGAAGCATGTTTGCATAATATATAATATATATAGTATAAGCATGCACATATAGAATACTATATTCTACCCGGATTGATTATGGACTTTTATTCTAGTTTGGTTCACTAGAGCCACCAAGTGAACCAAAAGGTCAAACCCTAGGGTGCAAGAAATAATATTTAAATATAACTATTATATTTAAACCCTGCTCCATTACAAACGGCCCTTCAAGCGCCTCGCTCCTTGATCTCCAATTCTTCAAAATTAATTCTAACTATTCCTATTACAAAACTATTTAAAATAAATAGAAACCTTGATCAGCAGTCAAGGGGAAGTACATAGGAGGGGAATAGAATTTACATTAAGAAAAATTAGAGAAGACGAGGTACAGAATTCCCCATTTAATAAAACCCATACATTCACGCATCTAACTAAAATAAAATCCAATCACATCGGTCAATAGTCCATAATCAATCCCATTTATTATCATACACATCATCATATGCATCAATAAATAACATTCATCTTATGAATAATAAACATTTAATATATATATTGATATCATTTAATGGGCAAATTTAGTTAGTATAAAATCTAATTTTGAATCAAAATAAACTCCTTTATTTTAATCCAAATTTAAATCAAAATAAAACTATTTTATTTTAATTTATCTAATTTTGAATAAAATAAACTATTTTATTTTGATCAAAATCTTTAATCAAAATAAACTCCTTTATTTTAATTAATTATGGAATCCAATTCCATGTAAAAAAAAATAACTCCTTTATTAAAGGAAACACGGATTCTCTTTCCTATTCACAAATAAACTCCTTTATTTTGAATAATATGAAATCTTATTTCATATCTAAATAAACTCCTTTATTTAAGGAAATTAGGATTCTCTTTCCTATTCACAAATAAACTATTTTATTTTGAATAATATGAAATTTTATTTCATATCTAAATAAACTCCTTTATTTAAGGAAACATATAATCCAATTTCAACTCCAATTAGTTATCATGGAATCCAATTCCAACTCTAATTAGTTAGCATGAAATTCAATTATAAAATTAAAATAAACTTTTATTTTAATAATAAAATAAACTTTTATTTTAATTATAAAATAATTAGAATATATATATATATATATATATATATATATATATATATATAATCTAAATTGCACGTACGGTGGCAATTAAACTAGACATGCAAAGAGTAGATTTATATTATATATATATATAATATAACTTATCATATATAATCTATATAATAAGTAATCCTGTTAACTTTTGAATCCTGCAACATATCTCTTGACCACGTGAATGCCACCTCCTGATGTGAATATCATAATATATATAATATATTATAAATCATATATCACGTGATGCTATATACATACATATATATATATATATATATATATATATTTTATGATTAACGTTTTCAAAAAGGAGAGACAGGCTTCGCGAATCACGGAATTTGCAAGGAACAGTTCACGGAATTCAGTTCGCGGATAATTTTTTTTTTTTAAATAAATTTTATACAACAAAATTATGCCCAATTAAATTGTTCTAAACACATATCAAATTAAAACAATTAATAATTTGCATAAAGGTTTGGCTCTGATACCACTGTTGGGTTTGTAATATTCATGAACGCAATCAAATTGCACAAATTTAGCGGAAACGTGTAAAAATCAGAGTTTTAAAATTTTACAAACCATATACCCGGATCACCCTTTATGCACAATTATTAATTAAACGAAAAAGATGAATAAGAAACATATCCTCAAGATCCGAAGCTTCCTCAGTGTACAAGTTCACCTCCAATCCTTTTCGCGTTCAACTTGATCCACCGAGTTTGGTTCCTTCCTTTGATCAACGTTAGCCACCCAAGTGTTTGGCCTCTAGAGGTGATCCACCAAGGAAGAAGAAGGATTCAAGAAGATGGGTGGTTGGCTAAACCCTAGTTTTTCTATCTCTATAGAAAAAGAGCGTACTCTCCAACTCTTGGAATAACGTATTCTTGATATCTGATATAAGACTCCTCTTATAAAGATATCAAGTAACCCTAAAAATAAGGTATTATTTAATTAAACCCTTTTAATTAAAGGGGCTCCCTAATCTTATTAGGGAAAATTAATTAAACTCCTTTAACTAATTTTCCTTCCTAATCCAATTAGGAATAAATGAGAGTACTTATATTAAATTAATTCCTAAACTCTTTAGAAATTAAAATAATAATAATAATTGTAATAATATTAATAAGACTCTCTTATTAATTTATATTTAATATTTCTAAAATATTAAATAATAAATATTAAGCTATTTAATTTATTCTATCACCATAGATTAAATTAAATATACATAACATATTATTACGATTATGTCATTAACTTCTTAAATAATTATTCTTCCTTTTATGGTGTGACCCTTTAGGTTCTCCATATTAAACCTATTGTGAATAAATCAATTAGAATAAATTCTAATCTTATTTAAATAAATAAATTAAATAATTAATTTATTTAAATAAATAATATTTATTCTACAATAGGATATAAGCCTCTCCCTAGCGATCAACGACTTTCCAGATAATATAGATTTCAACATTAATCATAAAAGAACCTTTGAGTAAATAGTTACCGTATAATTCAATCCTTCCACCATACAATGTCCCAATTAAATATAAGATATGGAATTACTATCAAGTCTTATTTTATTTAATTATATGTATTTCGACTCTTAAATGCACAACTCAAATAATGCAAATTAGAAACTCCTTTCTAATTTCATTCTCGCCTTAACCAAGGACTACTCGGGTTGTCATTTATCGAATCACATAGGATATTTCTCTTTTAATTAATAGAAGTGGTAGATTCTTTATCGATCATACATTATCTCCACGTACAACTTATTATACCCAAGCATACCCTTTGATATACCCTAAGGGTCTTAAGGACTAAGTCAAAGTATAACTCATCATACACAAGATACTATGATGATCTCAAGTCCAAGGATCACTAGACTACTATCACTACAGAGAATTCCTATCGATGCATAAGTAAAACTCCATTAGGTATTCCTTAGCGAGCCACGCTCAAAGAAACTTATTCTCCAATAAGCACCTACATACTTGCTTTTAGTGTCTCCACACAAATGATCATGAGATCAATCATCCTCATCCAATGAGCAAGCAACGTATGCACCAATCTATCCGAATTCACTAATCCCCAATTTAGTAATCCAACGATTGAGAACTATTTTAGTTTTAAGCTTTCTAAGAATTTAGATCTCATTAGAATGGTCATCATCATTATTCTAAAAGCATTGCTTAAAACTATAGGTTTATCACATATTATAAAACAGCATCATGTAGATAATTAAAAGCCTTTAATAAATTAATTCTTTTTATTAATAAATGAATAAGATTGTTACAAAGTATATGCTTTATCATCAAACATGATTGGCTTGTGTGCATACTACTTTCAAAAAGTACAGTAATACACGTGGTTGCATAGTAGCACACGGTATTAAATATTGATGCTTACGTGAGAAGTCACTCAGTTATACTCAATTATTGCTACAGTAATTGCTGCATCATATCTCTCATATTATTGATTCGATTATTGTCATAGTATCATCTGAATAATATGTTATTTTATTAAATAAATAATTGAGATGACAAAGTTATTCATATTATTAAATTGCAATATTTACAATGTCTAGAAGTTCTGTCAAGGAGAGGTTTGGTCACCTAATTGCACGCCAATAGGGAGAAATCCTTATTGGAAAGCCCCCTCTTTCCTGGGAACGACCTGGTTGATAAATTTGTGAGTTATAATATTAATGATGAATGCTATTAAAATTGAAGTCGTGTTCGGAGTTGAATTTGGAGACGCGGACGTGATATTTGAGTCCAGAACGATGAAATTAGTAAAAATAGTCTATAAACACAAAAATTTCCAGAATTCACTATTTGGTCAAAAAGTCAACAGTTGACTATTTCGAGAAAAGTCAAACTTTGAAATTTCAAAATTTATATTTTTGATAAAAATGGTTTCATTGTGTTGGAATTATTTGTGTTAGTGAAAATCGACAATTATTTCGATAATAATTGATGTCTGGAGGTTATATTGACCAATCGGGTATTTAACTGGATAAATGAGCAATTGATTGCTATTATTTCACATGATTATAACTATTTATTCACATGATTATAACTATTTATTTCACATGGTTATATTGATTGCTAGTATCCAGTTTTTCTAAGGTAGGGAGTATTATTTCTTTCTTATCCATGAAGAGAACTTCGGTTATTCCATTCTTTATTATTCATTGAATAACTTATATACGCCAAGCTACCCTATACTTGGTGAAATTCTTCCATTGTTCCATTCTTTATCATTACATTGGAACATCCTCGTCATATATCTACACCCTAACCTAGTTCCGCCTTTTTATTATTCTCGTTGAATATCCTCACTCGCATGCGTTTTACGTGGGACTGATTCGATCTTTATTATTTTGTTGTAATATAATGTCTGTGCATTTTACGCCGGATCTGATTCCGTTATTTATTATTCTGTTGGAATAACTCGCCTGCGCGCTATCACATGCCCGGTGATTTCTTTTGTTATTCCATTCCTTATTATACTCAAATTGGTTAAAGTTTTGACTTTCTATACTCCATGAAATTAGTTGAATATCCTCGATATTTAAGGCTTCATCTAAAGATCTTTCATGGAAATATTCTTCCGAGCATTCTTGAATTTTACTCTACAAAGCAAAGATCATGTTGACAATTTGGACGTTATTAGTTCTGGATAAATTAATTCTTGAACTTGTTTTATTGAATTCTTATATCATTGTCATCATTCTCATGTTTATATTTTGTTGAAAGTCATCTGTGGCCTATAGTGCATAGATGGACTTGGTATGATTATGACCAGATATTATTCGGTGTAATCATGACCGTAATGTTACAAATGATGTGGAAAAAGTCCTCATTGGCCCGTAGAGCATTGATGGACAGTTGTTGGCATGATTATAACCATTATTGAATACACAAATATTCTTGCCCGTAGTGCATGGATAATTGTGGTCGGATACTAAAGAATATCCTTGGCCGTAAAGTGGGGGTGATTCGATGATGTGGATTATTTATTAAGTCGAGTCCCAAATGATAAAAGTGATGAAAAACCTTCTAAATCATAAAATATAGTAGATTTTATTCTCTACTGACTCTTTTAATGGATTGCTTGTTCCTACCGCAGCTTAAACATGATGGTTGTTATATTGTATCGCTTTAACAACGTTGAAGGCTAACGATAATATATTCGCATTATCTTAGTCATAATATTTCCTACCGGGCTAGTTGAGCTCACCCTTTTACTTTTATTGTTCTCTTCAGAAATGAGAACGTAGCGAGGACTAGTCGTGAACCGGAGTGACGGACGAGATGATAGCATTAGTAGTCCTCACTATTCAAAGGAAATAGTGGAAAATAAATGTAATAATATTGAATTTGAGTTTGTATATTGTCCGCATTTACAATATTTGTATTAAAACTCACAACTTATGTTTTGTCGTACTTTACACCTACGCTTATATAATTAAGTTGTATTTGTATTCATACCATGTATTTTGACGACTTCGTAATAGGTGATGTATACCTATTTTGGGGGCGTCACAGTTGGTATCAGAGCTTAGGGATATGATCCCTGGCTAAGATGTGAGACTAGAACTAGGAGGGGAGAAACGGGAAATTCCTTCGCTAGTATGACCTACCTAAGTTTATTTGGAATTTAATTGGTTGGTCAGAGTATATGGATAATATGTTGCATGTCAATTAACCCTTGTTTTGTGGCAGTATTTGAAAATGGCATCCGAGAATATTGAGAATAGCAATGGGGGCACAACAGACCGTTGAGTCTCCACAGATCAACAATCAGAATAATGTGCATCAGGAAGGCGACAACCCTCATGCAAACAACAACACTGACCAAATGATGAACGATGGAATGTTTAGAGGCTTTATGCAATTCATGCAACATCAGGCGAGAGCGGCTCCTGTTCAAAATGCAGGTGGAAACACAGGAAACTCTCGAACGGTCACCGCTAAACAGTTCAAGGAGCTGGGACCACCCGAGTTTATTGGAGAGCAAAAACCACTTAAGGCGGAAGCGTGGATAAAGCAGATCACCAAGATATTTGATGTCTTGGGATGCTCTGAGGAGCAAAAGGTTCCCTTCGCCACCTTCATGTTGCGTGAAGAGGCGATTCATCGGTGGGAATCAGAAACGCACTACCGACGGCGCTTTCAAGATGTCTTGGGAGAAGTTCCAAGAGCTATTCAACAACACGTACTTTCCCGAAAGTATTCGTCACATGAAAGAGTTGGAGTTTATCAAGTTGGAGCAAAACAATATGATCGTGTCGCAATACAAGGCTAAATTTGCGGAGTTATCCCGGTTTGCATCCCATTTGGTCGATAATGAGGAGCGAATGACACGAATGTTTTTAAGAGGTTTAAAACCGGAGATACGTCAATATCTTATTTCTCATAAATTGTGTTTGTACTCAGAGGTTGTAAATAAGGCTCAGTTATTGGAGCGCGGTAACGAGTCAATGCAACCAAGAGAAAGCAGCCGACAGAATGAAAATATAAGTGGTAACAGTCATCGAAACAGTGACAACAAGCATGGAGGGAATCAACATGCCAGAAATGGTAACCACTTCGGTGGTAATCATAGCCAAGATAATAAAAATGGACATTTCAAGAAAAGGAGATTCAACAATGATGGAAAGACGTCAGCACCAACACCCGTTGCTAAGGAAGGAGAACGACCACCTATCATATGCTTCAAATGCGGAGGGGAGGGACACATCAGTCCAAACTACGCGATGTCGTCTAAAGCATGTTATAATTGTGGAAGGGAAGGTCACTTAGCTCGATTTTGTCATTCACCGAAGACAAATTCAGCTAGGATGGAGGCACTAAAGGCCGTCCCAGAAAAGTCAAAGCCAGTAGTGCAAGGGAGAGCGTTTGTTGTGACCTCCTAGAAACCAAGGAACCCGAACGAGGTTATCAGGAGTAAGCTTATCATAAACTCTAGTGAAGTCTATACCTTATTTGATACCGGTTCTACCGATTCTTTTATTTCTCCTACTTGCGCTCAATGTTTAAATTTAACTACAGAGAAATTAGACTTTGACTTATCTGTTGAAACTCCATTAGGAGAAACCTTCATTACATCCACTGTTTATAAGTCTTGTTTGATTCAAATCGGTAGAATCGCACGCTACCCCGTCGATCTTATCTCCTTAAAAATACTTGCATTTGACGTGATTCTAGGGATTGATTGGTTAACTACTCATCATGCTAAAATTGATTATTTTCGTAAGGTTGTTAGCTTTCATATTCCTAATAAACCTATTATGCGAATTTAAGCGACCAAACCCTTAAAATCAATCACGGTCATCTCAAGCCATAAAGCTATTCGTTTATTGAAAAACGGATGTCAAGCTTTATTAGCTCATGTCACGGATTTAAACAAAAATACGTCAGATTTGAAGGATATTTCTATTGTTAATAAATTTCCTGACGTATTCCTTGAAGAACTTCCTGGCCTACCCCCAGAGCGTGAAGTTAAATTTTGTATCGACCTTGAACCCGGTACAAAACCCATTTCTAAAGCCCCATATCGAATGGCTCCTATTGAACTTCAGGAGTTAAAAACCCAATTGCAGGAATTGTTAGACATTGGTTTCATTTGTCCTAGTACGTCTCCTTGGGGTGCTCCTGTTCTATTCGTGAAGAAGAAAGAGGGGAGTATGCGACTTTGTATTGATTATCGGGAGTTGAATCATGTCACGTACCATCAAAAATTAGTACCCATTGCCACGTATCGATGACCTATTTGATCAGTTACAAGGAGCACAATTTTTTTCAAAGATCAATCTTCGTTCTGGATCTCATCAGCTGAAGGTTAAAATCCGAGGATATTCCAAAGACGCCTTCGTAATCCCGATGACGGCATTATGAATTCTTAGTCTTTTGGATTGACTAATGCTCCTGCTGCCTTCATGGATATGATGAACCGAGTATTCAAGGAATATTTGGATCATTTTGTGGTTGTATTTATTGATGACATCCTCATATATTCCAAAAGCCGTGAAGATCATGAGCAACACTTGAGGCTGATACTCCAAAAGCTTCGTGAAAACAAGCTATATGCCAAGTTGAAGAAATGCGAGTTCGGCTTGAGGAAGTTGCATTCCTTGGGCACGTGATATCAAGTCATTGAATATCCGCTTGACCCAAAGAAAGATTGAAGCTATTCAAAGTCGGGAGCAACCTAAATCGAATGACTAAAGTACGTAGCTTTCTCGGATTAGTTTGGTTATTATCGAGATTCATGGAAGGATTTTCTCGAATCGCTATCTGCTAACTCAAATTGACTTGAAAAGATACAAAGTTCATTGGAGTGAGGAATGTGAGAAGAGTTTTCAAGAACTCAAGAGGAGACTCATTTCAAAGACTGCTCTAACAATACCATCTGGCTCGGAGGGATTTGTCATCTACAGTGATGCTTCAGGCAAAGGGTTAGGATGTGTTCTCTTGCAACATGGGAAAGTCATAGCCTATGCCTCATGACAACTCAAAGAATATGAGAGGAATTACCCTACTCATGATCTAGAGTTGGCAGCTATCGTTTTTGCGCTTAAGATTTGGAGGCATTACCTGTATGGAGAGAAGGTGGAGATCTACACGGATTATAAAAGCCTCAAATATTTCTTCACCCGAAAGAAACTCAACATGTGACAACGATGTTGGCTTGAACTATTGAATGATTATAATAATACCATCCAATACCATCCTGGAAAAGCGAACGTGGTAGCCGACGCACTGAGTAGAAGATCAGATGCGGGTACGAGTGCAATATTGTCAACGCAAAGGCCCATTTTGTATGACTTGCAAAGGATGGAGTTAGAGATAAAGACTCCAGGGACCCATATGATGATGGCAAACATACGAGTAGAACCAAATTTAATCGATAAAGTTAAAGCTGCTCAAGTTACAGACTTGGAGCTAATGCGTATGAAGAAGAAAATGCAAGAAGGTGCTATACCGGAAGAAAGAATCGATGAGGAAGGAATACTTTGAGTCAACTCCAAACTTTGTGTTCCTAACAACCCTGATTTAAAGTATAAAATCATGATGGAGGCACACAACACACCATTTGCAATCCATCCTGGGAGTACCAAAATGTATCGTGATCTTCGATATACATTTTGGTGGAGCAATATGAAGAGAGAGATATCAGAGTTTATCTTAAGGTGTTTAACTTGTCAACGAGTCAAGGCGGAGCATCAAGTACCAAAAGGTCCATTGCAACCACTTGAAATTCCAGAATGGAAGTGGGAACACATTACTATGGATTTCGTTATTGGTCTTCCCAAGGTTTCTCAAGGCATAAGTGCAATTTGGGTCATTGTTGATAGATTGACCAAGTCTGCTCATTTCCTACCTATGAGAGAAACTTATACACTTGAACGTCTTGCTCGTATGTACATAAACGAGATTGTAAGACTTCATGCTATGCCAGTATCCATAGTTTCTGATCGAGACCCAAGATTCACTTCAAGATTTTGGGTTAGTTTGCAAAAATCTATGGGCACGGATTTACGATTTAGCTCGGCATATCATCCTCGAATTTGGACGGGCAATGGAGAGGACCATTCAAACTCTTGAAGATCTATTAAGACTCTGTGTCCATGACTTCAAGGGAAGTTGGGATAAGTTCCTACCATTGGTGGAGTTTTCCTACAACAACAGTTATTAAGCAAGTATTGGCATGACTCCATTTGAGGCACTGTATGGAAGAAAGTGTCGTTCTCCAGTATGTTGGGATGAGGTGGGTGAAGCAACGTTGTTGGGACCAGAGTTGGTATGTATGACTACGGAAGATATTCAAACGATCCGACAACGTATAAAAACCCCACAAGATCGAAAAAAGAGTTATGCTGATCTTCATCGAAAGGACGTGGAATTCGATATTGGAGATCATGTGTTATTATGTGTTGCTCCATGGAAGGGAGTTACGAGATTTGGAAAGAGAGGAAAGCTCAACCCTCGATTCATTGGCCCATTTTTAATCCTCGATCGAGTAGGAACTGTGGCGTATAGACTCGCTTTATCGCCATGTATGTCTTGTGTTCATAACGTTTTTCACGTATCTATGTTATGTAAATATGTGAAAGACCCGAACCACATTATTGAATTAGAACCAGACGAGATAGAGGAAGATTTAACGTATGAAGAGTTACCTGTTAAAATCTTGGATAAAAAGGATCATATTATACGCTCCAAGGTTATACCTCAAGTCAAAGTTTTATGGAGAAACCACGATGTGGAAGAAATGACCTAGGAGTTAGAATCTGAGATGAAATCAAGATATCCTTACCTCTTTGACATACTAGGTACGCACCCTAATTTCGAGGACGAAATTTCATAAGAAGGGGAGGTTGTAAGACCCCAACTTTTTGAATAAAGATTAAATTTTCTCGAAATATATTTTTGAATATTGTGGTGTGGATTTGATATAATGTTATAGTTGTGGGTAATATTTACAAATTTTGCAAAGTACGCAAGTTTTTATATAATATTCGATTGGTCGAGGAATATTCGTTTTAACAGGGAATATTCGTACAACGGCACAATCATTGGTGGACCCCCACAACGAAATTATTGTCGGATTGAGAAAACAACAAAAGTACTTTATGAAAATAACGGCGGAAGTTTTATCGTTAATTGTTGAACTAACCGGTAGTAAAAGTACAGTAATACACGTGGTTGCATAGTAGCACACGGTATTGATTATTGATGCTTACGTGAGAAGTCACTCAGTTATACTCAATTATTGCTACAGTAATTGCAGCATCATATCTCTTATATTATTGATTCGATTATTGTGATAGTATCATCTGCATAATATGTTATTTAATTAAATCAATAATTGAGATGAAAAAGTTATTCATATTATTAAATTGAAATATTTACAATGTCTAGAAGTTCTGTCAAGGAGAGGTTTGGTCACCTAATTGCGCGCCAATAGGGAGAAATCCTTATTGGAAAGCCTCCTCTTTCCTGGGAACGACCTGATTGATAAATATTGTGAGTTATAATATTAATGATGAATGTTATTAAAATTAAAGTTGTGTTCGGAGTTAAATTTGGAGACGCGGATGTGATATTTGAGTCTGGAACGATGAAATTAGTAAAAATAGTCTATAAACACAAAATTTTCCAGAATTCACTATTTGGTCAAAAAGTAAACAGTTGACTTTTTCGGGAAAAGTCAAACTTAAGCAATGCTTTTAGAATAATGATGATGATCATTCTAAGGAGATCTAAATTCTTAGAAAGCTTAAAACTAAAATAGTTCCCAATCATTGGATTACTAAATTGGGGATTAGTGAATCCAGATAGATTGGTACATACGTTGCTTGCTCATTGGATAAGGATGATTGATCTCATGATCATTTGTGTGGAGACACTAAAGCAAGTATGTAGGTGCTTATTAGAGAATAAGTTCACTTTGAACGTGGCTCGCTAAGGAATACCTAATGGAGTTTTACTTGCTGTCGAATAGAATTCATGTAGTGATAGTAGTACAAGTGATCCTTGGACTTGAGATCATCATAGATATCTTGTGTATGATGAGTTATACTTTGACTTATTCCTTAAAACCCTTAGCGATATCAAAGGGTATGCTTGGGTATAATAAGTTGTACATGGAGATAATGTATGATCAATAAAGAATCTACCACTTCTATTAAAAGAAGAGAAATGTCCTATGTGATTCGATAAATGACAACCCAAAGAGTCCTTGGCGGCGCGTAATGAAATTAGAAAGGAGTTTCTAATTTTCATTATTTGGTGTTGTGCATTTAAGGATCGAAATACATATAATTAAATAAAATAAGACTTGACAGTAATTCCATGTTTTATATTTAATTGTAACATTGTATGGTGGAAGGATTGAATTGTACGGTAACTATTTACTCAAAGGTTCTTTTATGATTAATGTTGAAATCTATATTATCTGGAAAGTCGTTGATCGCTAGGGAGGCTTATCCCTATTGTAGAATAAATATTATTTATTTAAATAAATTAATTATTTAATTTATTTATTTAAATAAGATTAGAATTGTTCTAATTGATTTATTCACAACCGGTTTAATATGGAGAACCTAAAGGGTCACACCATAAAAGTTGTCTACCTATTTATTTATATATAGTTTGTTATGTCACCACAAGGCTATATACATTTGAAATGGGATCCTTATTCTCACTAACAAATCTTTAATTAGATTTTACCGAACTATATAAGTGAGGGTAATATAGTTTGAAGAAAATAGTGGGAGATGCCAATTTAAAACAAGACCTAATTTATTTTGGTAATTAATAAAAGAATGTATGCTAAAATGTTGTTAATTACAAATTCATTTACAAAATTTTACAATGCCTAAATTACTATCACTGCGTAGCATATTAGATGCTAAATTAACCGGACCTAATTAAACGGATTGGTTAAGGAATTTGAGAATAGTTCTCATGGCTGAAAAGCTATCTTATGTCCTTAATACGCCTATCCCTGCAATGGTTGCAGACAATGCCTCTGAGGAAGAGACTGCTACTTTTAGAAAGTAGCAAGATGATGCATAGTTGGCTCAATGTATCATGCTCGCATCCATAAGTAACGAGCTTCAGCGTCAGCATGAAACTATGGATGCTCTTACTATATTTCTGCACATCAAGTAGTTGATGGTGAGGAAAGTAAGACTGATAGATATCAGATATCTAAGGAGCTCTTCCGATCTAGAATGGCCAATGGCACTATAGTACAGATAAAAAGTTCTTAAAATAATCAATTTGATTGATCAATTAGGACAACTGGTTTTGTCATGGATGGAGAGTTGAGCCAAGATTTGATCTTGCACTCACTCCCTTGACTCCTTTCACAATTGTTGTGAATTTTTATATGAACAAGCTAGATACCAAACCTCACCGATTTGCTTATCATGTTGAAAAATGTTGAGAGTCACTTTCCAACCAAGAAAGACCGGAGTCTTCTTTGGTAGGGGCCAAAGGATCTTCCGAAAAGAAGAACGATTCTAAGAAGGTAAATATAAAGGCAAAAATAAAGGATAATAAGAACAAAAACAGATACGGATAGCAAAGGTGTTTGCTTCCACCGCAATAAGCCCGACACCTTTGGAAAAGAAATCATGAGAAGCATCTTGCGAGAGGCTAACCAAAGAAGCTTAGTGAAGTTTCTACATAAATACAAATTTGTTCATGATTTAAAATAAATTTTCTTTAAGTCAAGGTTCTACTTGGGTATTGGATACCGACTTTGGTTATCATAAATATAGATTTATGAAGGACCAAATAGAAGTAGAAAGCTAAACAAATATAAATAAACCTATGTAAGGAAATGTAACAAAGGTTGCCATATTAGCCATAGAAACTTATAGTTTAGCAATGCCTACGGGAAAATCTATTAAGTCAATAAGTTGTTATTGTATTCCGCCTTGTTGAAAATATTATTTCCATTTTATTGTTGGACAATGAAATCTTTGGTATTATAATTAAGAACAATTGTTGTTCTATTTATAATAATAATGTTTCAGATAGAATTGAAAGATTACTTAATGGATTTTGTATACTTGACTTTACGTGAAAAATTATTTTGTAAATTGAACAAACTAGTATAAGAAAAGGAGATGATCATTCAAAGAGTTGAATGTATGTATTTGTTGAAATACAAGTGTGAATTATTGGAAAGGTTCAAAGAATTCAGAAGTGAAACAAATTGGCAAAGTATTAAGATTCTTTGATAATATCAAGGAATAAATACTTGTGCAATAAGTTTCAAGATCATCTCAAATGGTTTTTCTCATAATGGACACCTCATGATACGTAATAATTGATTGATGTATTTGAAAGGAAAAATCATACCTTGTTGAACATGGTACGGTCCAAAATGATTTTATCGACATTCCAAAGATCCTTCAGGATCATGTCCTAGAAATGGTACGTATATCTACGAAAAGGTAACCTCAAAATCCAAATTTCAAGACTCCATAAAAGTTATGGATGGGGAGGATTCCTAATCTTAAGTATGTTAAGATAAGGGGTTGTCCAACTTATGTGAAAAGGTTTCGAAGGATAAGCTTGGGACAAGATTTAACATGTACAGATTTGTGGGACATCCTAAAGTAAGTTTAGGGTATATGTTCTATATTTCTACTTAGCAAAAGTTGTTTGTTACGAAACACGCTGCCTTCTAAGATAAAGGTGTTTATCATTAAAAGGGGCTAGTGGGAGGATAATAGATCTTGAAGAGTTCAAGAACCACAAAATACTATAAGTCAAATAAGAGGAACCTGTAGATAGACCTATTGTACCACAACCGAATCGTAAATCTGGAATAGTACCAAAGATACCTAGGAGGTATGGATTCATCATGGATGATGATGATGAGGTACACATCATAGAAGATGATGATCCAGAGTTACATTCGATGAGGTAAGACATCTAGTGTGTACAAAAGGGTCAGTGGGAGCGTCGTGAAATTTCTAGTATTATATGTTGATATACTACGGATGAGGAATTACATACCAATGCTACAATCAGTAAAGATAAAGTTGTCTAAAAATTCCTCCACGAATGATTTGGGAAGAGTATCTTAATTGGGGATAAAATCTATATAGATAGATTCAAGAGGATGCTCGACTTAACCCAAGGAATGTATATTCATTTGATGCTAAAGTCGTTTAGCATGGCAAGCTCCAAGAGATGTTTCATGTTGATGAGCCATGGAGTGTATCTCTTAATAGTCCCCACAAACTATTAAAAGAAGAGAGATCGCATGAGTGACAATCATGTATGCAATGAAATATACGAGACCGATGTTGATCGATCATATTATGGAGAAGTTCACTATGAGTCGATTAAAAACATCTTAAAGTGCTTAACCGCAAGCTAAGGATGTGATCATATTCATGGTGGGTCTAAATTAAAACTAGAGGGCTTAATGAGACTCAAGTTTTTCGAGACGCACTAAGATGATGTAAAAATCCACTTTAAGGTAAAGCGTTATCTTGAATAAAGGTGCATTGAATTGGAAAGGTTCCAAACAAAGAAAAAGTTGTTGGTTTAGTGATAAAGACAAAGTATATAGCTATAAATGAAGCTGCAAGTTGATTGTTTGGATTAAAAGTTCATTACAGAACTAGGAATAGTTCCTAAGTCTCATCTTGGATCTAAACATGTGTTGTGGCACTTTCATTTGATTATTAGAATCATTGAAAGATGGAAAATCACTATAGAGATAGTGGACTCTCATGAACAACATTACATAACCATTAACTAAAGCTTATCCAACAACAGGATAATCGTCACTTTAAGAAGAAGAGTATGAGATACCATGACGATTGGCTTTAGTGCAAGTGGGAGATTGAAAGTAGTATGCACACAAGCCAATCATGTTTGATGATATATCATATACTTTGTAACAATCTTATTCATTTATTAATAAAAAGTATTAATTTATTAAAGGCTTTTAATTATCTACATGATCTTTGTTTTATAATATGTGATAAACCCATAGTTTTAAGCAATGCTTTTAGAATAATGATGATGATCATTCTAATGAGATCTAAATTCTTAGAAAGCTTAAAACTAAAATAATTCCCAATCATTGGATTACTAAATTGGGGATTAGTGAATCCGATAGATTGGTACATCGTTGCTTGCTCATTGGATGAGGATGATTGATCTCATGATCATTTATGTGGAGACACTAAAGCAAGTATGTAGGTGCTTATTAGAGAATAAGTTCACTGAATGTGGCTCGCTAAGGAATACCTAATGGAGTTTTACTTGCCTGTCAATAGGAATTCCTGTAGTGATAGTAGTACAAGTGATCCTTGGACTTGAGATCATCATAGTATCTTGTGTATGATGAGTTATACTTTGACTTATTCCTTAAGACCCTTAGGGTATATCAAAGGGTATGCTTGGGTATAATAAGTTGTACATGGAGATAATGTATGATCAATAAAGAATCTACCACTTCTATTAAAAGAAGAGAAATGTCCTATGTGATTCGATAAATGACAACCCAAAGAATCCTCTTGGCGGTAATGAAATTAGAAAGGAGTTTCTAATTTGCATTATTTGGTGTTGTGTATTTATGGATCGAAATACATATAATTAAATAAAATAAGTCTTGACAGTAATTTTATGTCTTATATTTAATTGGAACATTGTATGGTAGAAGGATTGAATTGTACGGTAACTATTTACTCAAATGTTCTTTTATGATTAATGTTGAAATCTATATTATCCGGAAAGTCGCTGATCATTTGGGAGGCTTATCCCTATTGTAGAATAAATATTATTTATTTAAATAAATTAATTGTTTAATTTATTTATTTAAATAAGATTAGAATTGTTCTAATTGATTTATTCACAACCGGTTTAATATGGAGAACCTAAAGGGTCACACCATAAAAGGAAGAATAATTATTTAAGAAGTTAATGGCGTAATCGTAATAATATATTAAGTATATTTAATTTAATCTATGGTGATAGAATAAATTAAATAGCTTAATATTTATTATTTAATATTTTAGAAATATTAAATATAAATTAATAAGAGGAGTCTTATTAATATTATTACAATTATTATTACTTTAATTTCTAAAAGAGTTTAGGAATTAATTTAATATAAGTACTCTCATTTATTCCTAATAGGATTAGGAGGGAAAATTAATTAAAGGAGTTTAATTAATTATCCCTAATAAGATTAGGGAGCCCATTTAATTAAAAGAGTTTAATTAAATAATACCTTATTTTAATAGGGTTACTTGATATCTTTATAAGAAGAGTCTTATATCAGATATCAACATGACGTTATAATTCCAATGGTTGGAGAGTACGCTCCTTTTCTATAGAGATAGAAAAACTAGGGTTTAGCCAACCACCCATCTTCTTGAATCCTTCTTCTTTCTTGGTAGATCACCTCTAGAGGCCAAACACTTGGGTGGCTAACGTTGATCAAAGGAAGGAACCAAACCCGATGAATTCAAGTTGAACGCGAAAGGATTTGGAGGTGAACTTGTACCTAAGGAAGCTCGATCTTCAAGGGTATGATTTTATTCTTTATCTTTTCGTTTAATTAATAATTGTGCATAAAGGGTGATCCAGGTATATGGTTTGTAAAATTTTAAAACTCTGAGTTTTACACGTTTTCGCTTATTTTTGCAATTTGATTGCGTTCATGAATATTACAAACCTAACAGTTTTGACTTCTATACTCCATGAAATTAGTTGAATATCCTTAATATTTGCGCTTCATCTAGTATTTTTTCATGGAAATATTCTTCTGAGCATTCTTGAATTTTACTCTACAAAGCAGTATCATGTTGACAATTTGGACGTTATTAGTTCCTGGATAAATTAATTCTTGAACTTGTTTTATTGAATTCTTATATCATTGTCATCATCCTCATGTTTATATTTTGTTGAAAGTCATCTGTGGCCTATAGTGCATAGATGGACTTGGTATGATTATGACTAGGGATTATTCGGAGTAATCATGATCGTAATGTTTCAAATGATGTGGAAAAAGTCCTCATTGGCCCGTAGAGCATTGATGGACAGTTGTTGGCATGATCATGACCATTATTGAATACACAAATATTCTTGGTTCGTAGTGCATGGATAATTGTGGTCGTGATACTAAAGAATATACTTGGCCGTAGAGCAGGGGTGATTCGATGATTTGGATTATTTATTAAGCTGAGTCCCAGCGATAAAAGTGATGAAAAACCTTCTAAATCATAAAAGATAGTAGATTTTATTCTCTGCTTGACTCTTTTAATGGATTGCTTATTCCGCTGCAGTTAAACTTGATGGTTGTTATATTGTATCAGTTTAACACTGTTGAAGGCTAACGATAATATATTCTCCATTATCTTAGTCATAATATTTCTTACTGGGCTAGTTGAGCTCACCCTTTTACTTTTATTGTTCTCTTCGTGAAATGAGAACGTGGCGAGGACTAGTCGAGAATCTGCGGAGTGGCGGACGGATGATAGCATTAGTAGTCCTCACTATTCAAAGGTAATAGTGGAAAATAAATGTAATAATATTGAATTTGAGTTTGTATATTGTCTAGACGACAATATTTGTATTAAAACTCACAGCTTATGTTTTGTCGTACTTTACACGATAGTTGTATAATTAAGTTGTATTTGTATTCTGTACCATGTATTTTATGACTCAGAATAGGTGATGTATACCTATTTTGGGGGCATCACATATATGATTATTTGTGATTCAATGGTTATTAAACATAGGTGACAATGTGATTAGGTTATGTGTTGACTGCAATAAGTAGTATTATATGTTGAGATATGTTATTCTAATCGGTAAAATGATCTTATTACTGATAGGTGTTATATAAAGATAGAACTAAGTTATTTGAATAAGCGCGAGATCGGTGCAAGTATCTTACCTTTGCATTTTCTTTATGCAATGGACATGAGTAAGAATGTTTCTAAATTATATTATTACTGTACAGATTACTAACCCTATAATATATAAGCTCAATTATTATCAACATGTTAGTATATTGTAATTCAAATATATATATTCTGTTCGTTAATTTCTATAAATGGTTATACAAGTGTCCCCACTTGGATAATCATTGTATTTAATCACATGTTGATATACCTTTGTCAATTACCCGTATATATATGTTGAATTATAGATTATTGTTGAACAAGATAAACCTTACTATTATCCAACTAAATTACTTTGGGTGGTAACCCAGACTAGTATGAACATTCCTTACACGGGAAAATTTTTTATGCACCCAAGGTGGACAGAGTGAACAATCCTATCGTTCTTTCATGTTGTATTGATCAATGCAGGGCCTAATGGGCTGATCACCCCCCGTGCCCGTAAGTTATGACGGTTTACAGATTAATTTTTATTTAACCTTTTCGAAAATGAAAACAATGTTCATAGCATGTCACCATAACCCCAGTTATAATCAATATGTAGTTTCAAAAATTTAAAAGAGAGTTGTTATGTTATAATTATCGGTTCAGATTACTTCACAACTATTGACTTGTTGTAGAAGGGTAGTACAAAAAAAACATTTAAATTCTTCCAGCTTATATATATAATTGCTATTACTTGCTGGGCACTCAAATGCTTATATCCTTGCTTAATTTAAATGTTTTCAGTTAAGTGTGAAAAACTAGAAAGCTCATGCAGAAACAAAGGAAAAGGAAAGCTAACCAAATAAGATTTGTGGTAGTTTATGTATTAGTTCGATATTATTAAGACAAGTATGATATATATATATATATATATATATATTATCTATCATGGGTTGTAATGAATGTTTAAAGGTTACGTACTTGAGATTTAGACTCTGATAAAAATGTAAATTAAGTTGCTCTTTATATTATTGTTATTATTATTAGTATTATTCCACTCATAGAAATAGTATCGTGGAGCACCGAGTTCGGGTTTAAAGTACCCGAATTTGGGGGCTTTACATGAAGCAATTGGAAAGCATTGAAGATTCAATCTTGGATCATGAGAACAGATTTGCACTACAATTCCTTACTTTTATTCTCTCTTTGGTTCCTAACTGTATCTTACGATGTTATTCAATATGTGGATGATAGTGTTAATTCAGATATGATTTAAATTCTATTCTTAGATTGCAATGGATTCTATGGATTAGTTATTTCTGATATGCTTCGTTGTTAGTTTTATTAATTTTTATGAGATTGTCTATTAAGATTCGTGCTTATTTGCTTAGTTGATTGGCCGTCAATTACTGTGATAACCCATATGAACTTGAAAGATGAAGTATGGGTTTAGATTGGATCTGGATAGCTTGTGTTTGTATGTTCTACATGGTGATAGAATGTGTGATTCGTGCTTAGGATATACATATACCGAGGCATCGCTCGTAGTCATTTGAGAAGTTAGGCTTAAACCCTAATTATTTGTAAATCACATAGACATATAGTGGTTTAGGTAACGTGGGTGTTCATGTGTATTCTATCAATTGTGGATTATATGTGATATGAGTATGGTACATTGAGATATGGTTGTACTTTAATTTCATGTTCTCGACTAGTAATCTAGTGCAAGTAATTTGGCTTAACATGAAGTGTATGATTTTGAATGAGTCAATAGATGAAATTGTGAACTCAGGTCTTCATTATCTAGTCTCCCTCTAGGATTAGTTAGGTTTTTTTAATTTCGTAGTTTAAATATAAAATATAATATCATTTATTAAATAAGACTGAGATGGTTATGGGTTAATGCTTAGTGAACTTTATTAGTTAATTCTCTGTGGGAACGATACTTTACTTACTCTTTAATACTTGTTGACCGTGCATACTTGCACGCATATATTGATCGGTAAAACAACCAACAGACCCCATGTGATGATGGCGAATATACGAGTAGAACTGACTTTAATCGATAAATTTAAAGTTGCTCAAGTTACAGACCTGGAGCTGATGCGTATGAGGAAGAAAGTGCAAGAAGGTTCTATGCCGGAAGCAAGAATCGATGAAGAAGGAATACTTCAAGTCAACTCCAGACTTTGTGTTCCAAACAACCCTAATTTAAAGTATAAAATCATGATTAAGGCGCACAACACACCGTTTGCAATCCATCATGGGAGTACCAAAATGTATCGTGATCTTCGACATACATTTTGGTGGAGCAATATGAAGAGAGAGATAGCAGAGTTTATCTCAAGATGTTTAACTTGTCAACGAGTCAAGGCGGAGCATCAAGTACCAAAAGGTCCATTGCAACCACTTGAAATTTTAGAATGGAAGTGGGAGCACATTACCATGAATTTCGTTACTGGTCTTCCCAAGGTTTCTCAAGGCATAGATGTAATTTGGGTCATTGTTCATAGATTGACGAAGCCTGCTCATTTCCTACCTATACGAGAAACTTATATACTTGAACTTCTTGCTCGTATATACATAAACGAGATTGTAAAACTGTATGGTATACCGGTATCCATAGTTTTTGATCGAGACCCAAGATTCACTTCAAGATTTTGGGTTAGTTTGCAAAAAGTTATGGGCACGAATTTACGATTTAGCTCGGCATATCCTCCTCAGACGGAAGAGGCAGTCGGAGAGGACTATTCAAACTCTTGAAGATTTATTAACACTATGTGTCCTTGACTTCAAAAGACGTTGGGACAAGTTCTTACCATTGGTGGAGTTTTCCTACAACAACAGTTATCAAGCAAGTATTTGCATGGCTCTATTTGAGGCGTTTTATGGAAGAAAGTGTCATTCTCCAGTATGCTGGGATGAGGTGGGTGAAGCAATGTTGTTGGGACTGGAGTTGGTACGTATGACTACGAAAAAGATTCAAATGATCCAAAAAACGTATAAAAACCTCACAAGATCGACAAAAGAGTTATGCTGATCTTCACGTGGAATTCGATATTGGAAATCATGTGTTGTTATGTGTTGCTCCATGGAAGGGAGTTACGAGATTTGGAAAGAGAGGAAAGCTCAACCCTCGATTCATTGGCCCATTTTTAATATAAAGCCCCCAAATCCAGGTACTTGAAACCCGAACTCGGTGCTTTACGATACTATTTCTATAAGTGGAATAATACTAATAATAATAACAATAATATAGATACTAACTTAATTTACATATTTATCAAAAGTCTAAATCCCAAGTACGCAACCTTTAATACATTCCTCACAATACGTGATAGGTAATATATATCATACTTGTCTTAATAAAGATAACTATTACATAAAATGGCATTAAATTCATTCTGCAACCTTTCCTTTCCCTTTATTCTTAGCCGAGCCTTCTACTTGTTCACACTTAGCTGAAAAACATTTAAATTAAGCAAGGATGAGCATTTGAGTGCCCAGCAAGTTATAACAATTATATACATATAAGTTGAAAGAATTTAAATGTTTTTTTTATACTATCCTTCTACAACAAATCAATAGTTATGAAGTAATCTGAACTAATACTATTAACATAACAGCCCTCTTTCAAATTTTAAAACTACGTACTGACTATATATAGGGTTAAGGGGACATACTATGAATATTATTTTCATTTTCGAATAGGTTTAGCAGAACTTCATCCGCAAACCGTCATAACTTATGGGCACGAGGGTGTACATCCCATGGACCCTGTATTGATCAATACTGCATGCAAGAACGATATGATCATTCACTCTGTCCGCCTTGGGTGCATAAAAGTTTTCCCGTGTAAGGGATGTTCATACTTGTCGGGGTTCCAAACCAAAGCAATTTGGTTGGATAATAATAAGGTTTTATCTTGTTCAACAATAATTTATAATTCAACATATATGTATACAGGTAATTAACAAAGGTGTATCAACATGTGATTAAATGCAATGATTATCCAAGTGGGGACACTTGTATAACCATTTATAGAAATTAACAAACAAAATATATATCTGAATTACCATATACTAACATGTTGATAATCAATGAACGTATATAATATACGATTAATAATCGGTACAGTAATAATATAATTCTGAAACATTCTTACTCATGTCCATTGCATAAAGAAAATGCAAAGGTAGGATACTTGCCTGATGCGTTACTTACAATACACAACTTAGTTTTATCTTTTATATCACGACCTATCATTAATCAGATCATTCGTTCTATTAGAACAATATACTATAACATATAGTACTGCATTTTTCCAGTCAGCACATAACCTAATCACATTATCACACATGTTCAACAGTTATTTCATCACAAACAAACATTAATACAATCAAAATATCCAAGTCCAGATCAATTTAATTTAAATATATGATTGTCTGCAAGCGACTTTATCGGGTAATTATCGAGTCTAAGACTCTATTCCGAAGCTCAGTAACTATATGTATCAGTTATATCATTTTAAATGACTTAATAAACATTTAATATAATTTATCATGAATTTCAAACACCAGAATCATTATCAAATGATTTAAGTATTAAACAATTCTATTATAATTTAATTATTATTTAACTATTAATGAAACCATTGCCAAAATATTAAAGTTATTTATAATAACTCAAAATATTTTGAAAACATTTATATTACCCTTAAATGATTTTTAAAACGTTTAAAATTATTTTTAAATAATTACCATTAATATTAAAATATTAATGTACTATTTCTTAAAATATTAAAAGTCATTAAGTATAACTTAAAATATTTTTAATTCACTTAATATTATTAATCTTGATAATATTTAATTCACCTCTTAGTATTATTAATTCACTAATAACACTTTTATTCGCTTACTAATATTATTAACATCTTAATAATATTTTAATACTTTACTAATATTATTAATCCTCTTAATAATATTTTAATCATACATTAATATGATTACTTTAATAATATCTTACATATGCTTTAGCATCATTAATCAATTAATAATACTTTTAGTCAGTTACCAATCGTATTAATATTTTATGGGTTAAGTTCAGATGACCACCTAGGGTATAAGCGTTTTTTCACTTAACCACTTGTAGTCAGTAAAGCTACATTTAAACTCCCGACTTTTTGAGTTGAAGTGAAAACGTCACATTTTCCATCCAACTTAACCGTGCATGTATGTCAAACGCCAAAAGCGTGTGAAAAGGGCTATAACAGTTAAAAGAACATGATAAATGTCTGAAATACCCTTCTTCTTTTTCCTCTCTTCTCCTCTTATTCTCCCTTCAACCTTCAAACCCACAAAAACTCTCGCCCATTTCATCATTTTCTCTGAAATCCAAAATTCTCTTTATTTGTTAGTAAAATCGCTAATATAATGAAAAAATTGATTCGAAGACTCTCACGAGTTGTCGATTCATCGCAGTACTCTCTTCTCCGGTCAAAATCGCGGTCATCTACTACCCGACCTCGTCGTTCGAACGCTTTCTGCAACTTGAAGCGGTCACGGTCCGGCCATGCGTCTTAGGAGGATTTAAGCCAGATCCAACTTGAAATTCTTGTAGATCTCATATATTCTGGATTTACATGTTCCAGATTTTTAATGCAGTGCTGCGATGTGCTATATCTGAAATCGGTGATATTCGATACGCACAGCTTTTGTTCGACCATATTCCTGAAGTAAACCGATACATGTATAATAGTTTAATTAGGGGCTACTCAAATAGTGATGACCCAGTAAAGGCTATTTTCCTATACCAACGAATGCATTCTTTGGGGATTTATCCAAATGAATTTATTTTCCCTTTTGTTCTCAAGGTTAGCGCGTTCCAATCAATGTATTTGGAAAGGGTTTTAGTTCATGGTCATGTTATGAAACTGGGTTTTGGGTCCCAGGTCTGTGTGCAAAATGTACTTATTAGTGTTTATTTTGGTTGTGGGATGAGTGTTTGTGCCCATAAAGTTTTTAATGGTATTAGGGATAGGACCTTGGTTTCGTGGAATTCGATGATAAGTGGGTATTCTAAGATGGGTTGTGGCTAGGAAGCGTTTTTGGTGTTCAAAGACATGAGAAAACTAGAGGTGAGACCTGATGACTTTACATTTGTAAGCCTACTTTATGTTTGTTAAAAAAAAACGTGATGCAGAATTAGGAAGATTAGTGCATATGTATATTAAGGTTAATGGGGTTAAGACTGATATTTACGTACATAATTCTCTTCTGGATATGTATGCAAAGTGTGGGCATTTGCATACAGCTCAAGCCATGAAACTGTTTTCAGGGTGAAGTACATTAATTGTGTTACGAAATTAAGCTATCAAAAGTTTCTGGGCTACAAAAGTATGCTACATACTGAATTCCTATTGAACTCTGTAAATTTGAAAGCAAATATATATACTCCTTATACATGTATATTTGAAGAAATAATGATCTGGGCAGTCAAAGGTAGCATCAGTCAAAGATATATATAGAGGTAGCATTAGTCTGCTTTGAGAGAAATAGAAGAGCTCTTATCTAAGAAACTTAAGATTGAATTAAATGGAACGGAATGGAGTGTTGTTTATATAATACCACCGGCTTATGTTACAATACAAATTCATGAAGGATAATTAATCTTAAGCCAAATCATTTAACGGAGTTAAGACGGAAAGCATTTTTTCACTTCAACTCAAAAAGTCGGGAGTTTAAATGTAGCTTTACTGACTACAAGTGGTTAAGTGGGAAAGCGCTTAAACCCCATGTGGTCATCTGAACTTAACCCATATTTTATTTATTTACTAATATTATTGATCATTTAATAATATTTTATTCCTTTACTAATGTTATTACATTAATAACATTTAATTTAATCTCGTATATTATTATTTACTTAATAATATTTTAATTATCAAATAATAGTTTGATTTAATATTATTAATCTTTTAATAATATTTTAATCTAATATTATTAATTATTTAATAATACTTTAATCATTTATTAATATTTTAAATCAAATATGATTAACCATTTAATAATATTTTAATCTTAATATTTTTATTTACTTAACAATATCATATTCTAATATTATTAATATCATAATAATATTTTAATAATTTATTAGATCAATAAATAATTTATTTTAATTGTTCACCCTTTATAAAACCATTTATTTAATATCCATAAAAGGTCATAAATAATATTTCTTATTATAAATTATCAAAATACCTAAATTAGTCATAATATTATATATTACGAGTATTCAAGCATTAAAATCATATTTTTCTTATTTAAGACATCATTTAACTATTTATTTCCTTTTATTCATAACTTAATTATTTTTAGGAAAAATAGCAAACTGATTCCAAAAATTCTCATTTTCTAGATTTGAACAGTATATGACCCAGCCATGATCCCCAAAATTTTCTGGAATTTTAGAAAATGATTTACTAATTTTAAAGTGCCCAAAACACCCGGATCTTTCTTCATTTTTCATAAATCGAGTTTGGCTCAGCAATATCTGAAATTTTAAGGCTATACTCTCATAACATATATGAACCTACTATAAAAATGGCGGAATTTTCCAGTGTATACATAGTGACAAATTCGAGTGTTAATATTTAGGAGTCGTTTACGGAAATAGCCATTATGCACAACCTATAAATCGAAACGCGTCCGTTCTCTTTCCTACACGTAGATAACTTCTTAAGGTACCTCAATGATTTTTCCCAGATTTTTAAAAGACTTGAAACTATCAGAAACAGCCTCAAGAAAAATGGGGACAGTAGCTTTTTAGGGTTTTGAAACTTTAACTTTCTAAGTGGACTGTTTTGGGGAAAACAGCACTTATGGCTTCAATACTTGCTAGATTTGTGTTCTACCACTTGGGTTTACTAGATAACTCATGTATCTCGCATCCCCCTTTGACGGATCACAAATCCAAGTTGTAAAACTTGAGTTACACAAGATTTTGTGAAAGAAAAACAAGGGTTTCACCCCTTGGAGAATATATGCTCATTTTCTTCCTCTAAGCCTTTGATCTAACACTCAAGATACTTAGTTCCATACATGAAGATATGTAGAACTAGGGTATCTTGAGTATTAGTTCATAAACCCAACAAAACTCAAGCTATAATACAAAGTAGAAAAAGAATAAGAAAAAGAATGCATGAGAACCTCACCTAGTTTTATTTGCTATCCTTCTTGATCTTCCAAAAAGTAATGTATAATCTTAGGGTGTATTAAGCAACTAACACACCTCTCTCTCTCTCACACAAAACCGAAACTCTCTCTCCGTGACACTCCCAAATCTGGGTACTTCAATTCCACGGGATTTGGTGTTCACTATACAAATATCATCTATCTATCTACCCATAATAAATGCAAACCATGCAATAGATAGAAATAAAATCTTCCCCTTAAGGTTTACAACATCTGAATAATAATACAATCTCAGGTTAAACTAACCTTAAACATCTGTGCGGAAATATAAACAATAAGTCTTAAGTAACATCAATTCTAATTACATCACATAAATAATCAGTCTTCATTACTTGCTAAGCTTGCCCTTGCCTTTACTAGTGGAAGGTTTGTCTGCCCTTTTGTTCTTAACTGCAATGTTGTTATTACACAAGAGTGAGCACGATTGCCCACAAGTATAACAATATAACAATGAATAATAACATGTGAGAGAAATAATAACTTCTGAAATAAAAGCTCAACTTTTGAATCAAGAATGAATAACAAGAATTAAAAGATTTCTGAGGGTCATAAGACTTTGAACTATGTCCTAGGTTATCAAGGGTTATACTTGAAACCTTTAACAGTCATAAGACTATGGACCTTTCTACTTGTACTTAGGGGGATCAGCCCTTAGTACCATACTGTGCACAATATCTTAATACTAACGCATAAGTAAATCCCTTTGCAGGGTGGTTCATCTCAGTTTGACATTCGAGTCCGCACCAAAGGAAGTTTGGTTTGGATAATTCAATAAGTGTTCTGAAATTTAGAACGTTCATCAACTATGGACTAGTCAAATCAATAAGGTTCACTAGTCTAACAAGGTTCAACAATAATGATATTCAAATTGAATAATAATCTCAAGAAGTATACAATAGAACAAATATTGTATAACAAATTCATACTTTGAAAGGATAATAAATCTTTAATATAACAATTCGAACTTGAATAATATTAATGAGAATTTACTCAAGGTAAATAATAAACTTGAACAATGATAACAAGTAGGGGTAGGAAACTTGCCTCGTGCGTAGATTACACTTTAATAAAACACGTTCCTTGAATTAAATCTTACATACCATTTACATTCACAATACCAGTTAATTATAACTTAACTAATCATCAAACGTTCATTCTTTTTGTTTAACTCGAATTATGACTATACTTAGTCAAATTATCACATTCATTGTCACATACATTACACTTCACAAATAACAAGTTAATTATGTATTCAATAATTTAATCCACATGCAATTATGTTATTGATATGATAATAATCTATTTTAACATATTACATTACTTCTAATATGTTCTTATGTTCATTAAATTAGATTAATATCACATTCATGGACTTGAACACTTTAAAATTTTCGTTTACGGACTTTTACGGAGAGTATATACTGCTTTGGTTAATAAGCGTTGTGGCGTGGCTCATGACGTGGCGTGACACTTATGCTCAGAGTAGCCTTACTACAAGCATGACAGTACGCATACGTAAATGGCAATTCGCGAAAATCGTAGAACATGCCAATTTCTACCCATTTTTCTTATTTCTACACGAATTTAATAATACCCACGTGTTATAATTCGTATATAAACATTACTCAACATCTATAGAATGATTTTAACCCATTAAAACAAATAATTACAGAATTAAAATATAAAAATTTCAACGTCTTTGTGTTCTTGAAGATTTTGATCAAAACAAAAATTTTAACACTACTTGATTCGTTATAACAATCAATCCGCTCATTTAAGGTTTGGTCTCTTCAAAATAACATGCATAATCAAATAAGAGTGGGAATTTTATAAAAACATTTATGTTTGACACATTAAATTTACATATAAGGGCCATATGGCCATAACCCAAACGCTGTAATTTTGAAACAATCATATACGGTGTAATATAATGAAACTGATGATAGGGAATCATGCAATATATATATAAAACATGTTATACTACTCGAATTATTACATATATCCATATAACAACACAATTTCCCAATTACAGAGACTTTACAGGATGAATGAAAGCCATTTTTATAAAAACTTTAATACGTAATTTAAAATTTGGGAAGGAGGAGATTACTCACAGCTTAGTGTAGATAGAAGAGATGAACTTTCTCAATTAATCAAACAACTAACAATTCTCTCAAATTCTTAATTCTCTCTCTGTGTGATTTCCTTGTAGAACTTAGAAAATGAAGAGAAGAAGAATACGTATAATAATAATAAGGGAAGGAACTGACGCATTGTGGTTAGTTACCCAGTCATGGGTAACTTCCCTCAACTCCCACTAAGGCCATGTTTGGCTATCATTTTAAAAGCTTATACCCCATTAATTTAATAAAACCTCTTATACTATAGTTAAATAATGTCACACTTCTTTATAAAATAAATCAATATCTTATTTAATTTACTTTAAATAAAATATAATAATTTCTCATATATTCACATAGTCACATAATTAGATTTCTCATTAATAAATAATGTCAAATTATTAACTCTCTAATTAATAATTAAAATAACATTAGACTTATTAAATATTTCTTTTAATACAATAAGCTCACATAATGACATACTTCGATAATAAAATTTCTCCACATTAATTTAATAAATGTAACACATATAATTAAATTAATCTACCACAACTGTATCAATTAATTATTTAATCTAATAATTAAATCATCGAAAATATTTATCTACTTCAATAAATATTAAGAATTGAATTACAAAAATCTCGTTCGTCACATCTTTCCCCCTTAAAAGGATTTTGTCCTTAATCACGACTCAATAAATTCAACCAGTACATTCTCCCCCTTATAAAGATTCTGTCCCCTGAATCGCTTACACATAATTAAGTAAATAAATGAGGGTAATTCTTCAACATATTCTCTTCAAGTTCCCACATAGCTTCTTCAGCGTTGTGGTTCCTCCAAATTATCTTAACAGAAGGTATTACTTTATTTCTGAGAACTTGTTTTTTTCTGTCGACAATTTGAACAGGAATTTCTTCGTAAGATAAGTCTTTTTCAAAATGTAGGGGTTCGTATTCAATTACATGCTTGTAATCGGGTTTGTAGGGTCGTAAAACAGAAACATAGAAGACGTTATGGACATTATCGAGTGCTGGAGGTAAGGCTACCTCGTACGCAACTTCTCTGATTCTTCTTAGTACTTCGAATGGTCCAATGAATCTTGGGCTCAATTTCCTTTCTTTCCGAACCTGATCTTTCCCTTCCAAGGAGAGACCTTCAAGAAAACATAACTACCTTATTCAAATTCGATATTTTTACGATGTGGATCAGCGTATTTCTTCTATCTATCTTGAGCTACTACCAATGTGTTTCTGATAACTTTGACTATTTCATTGCATCGGTGTACTAATTACGCCCCAACAATTGTCGTTCGCCAACTTCATCCCAATAAAGTGGAGTTCTGCACTTTCTACCGTATAACGCTTCATAAGGCGGCATGCCAATACTAGTGTGGTGACTGTTGTTGTAGCCGAACTCTACTAACGGTAGGTGATCATCCCAATTTCCTTTAAAGTCCATCACATAGGCTCTTAGCATATCTTCTAAGGTCTGAATCATTCTTTCGCTCTGTCCGTCTGTTTGAGGGTGGTATGTCGTACTCATTCGCAATTTCATTCCCATACATTCCTGTAGACGTTTCCAAAAGTTCAACGTTAAACGCGGATCTCTATCAGAAATAATTGACACTGGCACTCCGTGCCTCTAAACAATCTATTTTACGTATTGTCTTGCCAACTGATCTAAGTTGAATCTGATTTTGATCGGAAGGAAGTGTGCGGATTTCGTCAGTCGGTCAACGATAACCCATACTGCGTCGTAGCCTTTCTGAGTCATCGAAAGGCCAACCAAGAAGTCCATTGTAATATGTTCTCATTTCCATTCTGGGATCTCCAATGGTTGTAGCAATCCACTTGGTCTCTGATGTTCTGCTTTTACTTTCTGACAGGTCAGACACTTGGCAACACATTCTGCAAGATCAAGTTTCAAATTCGGCCACCAGAAATGTTGTCGAAGATCTTGGTACATCTTGATACTCACAGGGTGAATCAAATATCGTGAACTATGAGCCTCACTTAAAATGTCTTCCTTAATCTCTGGTACTGGCGGTACCAAAATTCTACCCTCAAATCGCAGTATTCCTTCCTTATCCATCTTGAACCTCGGTTCAGATCCTTCAGATATCTTCTTTGTCACCTTTTTGCATTCGTCGTCCTGAAGCTAAGCCTCCTTTACTTTATCTAGTAGAGTTGTACCAGATTACATCTGAAATAGCTTCTCATCAATCTCCATAGGATAATTCACTGCCAACTCCAGTTTCTCCATTTCTGCAATTAGCTCCTCTTGAGCAGTCAACATCAACAATTTCTCACGACCCTTTCTACGTAAGGCGTCGGCAACCACATTTGCTTTACCCGGATGGTATAAAATCTCACAGTCTTAATCCTTAATTAATTCCAACCAACTTCTTTGACGCATATTCAAATCCTTCTGTGTAAAAATATATTTCAGACTCTTGTGGTCCGTATATATTTCACACTTCTCCCCGTAGAGATAGTGCCTCCAAATTTTCAAAGCAAAAACAACTGCAGCTAACTCCAAGTCGTGGGTCGGATATCCCTTCTCGTAATCCTTCAATTGTCGTGATGCATACGCAATGACTTTGCCGTTTTGCATCAGCACATAGCCAAGTCCTTTATGCGATGCATCACTATAAACAACTAAATTTTCTATATCATCCGGAAGAGACAATACAGGTGTTGTACTCAACCTCTTCTTTAATTCTTGAAAGTTTTCCTCACACTTCTCTGTCCAAACAAATTTCACAGCTTTTCGAGTTAAATTCGTTAACGGAGTTGTGATCATGGAAAAGTCTTGCATGAACCTTCTATAATATCCTGCCAATCCAATAAAACTTCTTACTTCTGACGGTGTTCTCGGCTGATCCCAGTTAATCACGGCTTCGACTTTGGATGGATCTACCGAAATTTCATTTTTATCGATCACGTGCCCAAGAAATTGCACTCGTTCAATCCAAAATTCGCATTTCAAAAACTTGGCATACAACTTTTCCCTTCTCAATACTTCTAATGTTAATCTCAAATGCTCTTTGTGTTCTTCCTTGGTTTTCAAATAAACCAAAATGTGATCTATAAATACCACTACGAACTTGTCCAAAAACGGCTTAAACACACCATTCATTAGTCCCATAAATGCTGCAGGAGCATTCGTAAGACCAAACGACATTACTAAAAATTCATAGTGACCATATCGCGTTCTGAACGCTGTCTTCGGTACATCCTCTGGCCTCACTTTCAGTTGATGATAACCGCTTCTCAAGTCTATCTTGGAAAAGTATCTCGCTCCCTTCAATTGATCAAGCAGGTCGTCGATCCTCGGTAATGGATATCTGTTCTTAATCATGACCTTATTCAGTTCTCTATAGTCAATGCAGAGCCGCATCGATCCGTCCTTCTTTTTCACAAATAACACCGGTGCTCCCTACGATACGCTTTCATTGAATGTACTTCTTGTCCAACAATTCTTGTAGTTGTACCATTAGTTCTTTCATCTCTATTGGTGCCATTCGGTATGGCGCCATCGATATTGGAGCGCTTTTAGCCCAAATCGATCACGAAAATCTACCTCTATCCGGTGGAAGTCCCGCAAATCGTCTGAAAATACGTCGATGAAGTCCTCACAATCGGTATTTCTTCTACCTTCGGATTTTCTTTTCGATCATCGACTATGTAAGCTAAGTATCCTACACAACCTTGTCTTTAATAACTTCGCGCCGCATCATCGCTTGAATAACTCGCTTGGCTAGGTGACTTGCTACCATAAAACAAAACCTTTGACAAAGTCATAAGGTTAATACGCTTCTTTTGGCAATCAATTACAGCCCCGTAATTGAATAACCAATCTATTCCCAATATAACGTCAAATTCCCCAAGTCGAATAGGGATAAGATCTACGTTCATGATATTACCCTTAATATCCACTCTACAATTCTTATGTACGTACTTAACAGGGATTATTTCTCTATTCGCAATTTCTATGTTCATGGGCTAATCCAATTCATCCCTAGGTAAATCTAAATTCTTTGCAATGTCATTGGATATAAAGGAACAAGTAGCACCCGAATCAAATAAAACATAAGCATTAATTTTATTGATCAGAATGATACCTGACACCACATCCCGAGACTGAACTGCATCCTGCACCGTCATGTTGAAAGTCCTGGCGGTCGGTCGGTTTGTGGCGGTTGGTCCGGTGATAGTTAAGGCTTTTCCACTGTTGTTTCTCCGGTTTCCTCCTGATCCTGATCCTCCCGATCCCTTCTTAGGACAGTCTCTTGCCAGATGGTCCTACGAATCACAAGTGAAACAAGCACCCTTCTTTGGGTTTGGACAGTTTGGTGCTATGTGGCCTTCCTGACCATAATTGTAGCACACTCGCTTCCCTTTCATGCAAACTCCCAAATGAGCTTTTCCGCTGTTTGAGCACGCTTCGATCTTCTTCTTCTGCCCTCCTTGTTGACTTCCAGCTGACGAATTATCCGTCCACTTCCTCTTCTGATTATGACTACCCCTAGTGTTACTCCCACCAGTCTTGTTATTACTTTCATTATCACTCTTCTTCTTTTTCTGTTCTTGATTATACTTGGTCATCGCATCGCTTCCACCTTTAGCGAGGATAGCCTTTTCCAATACTCCAGCAAATGTGTTTATCTGAAACATTGATACTTTACTATATACCAAAGGCTTTAGTCCTTGTTCGAATCTTCTGGCTTTTCTCTCATCCGTGTGTACTTGATACGGGGTGAACATCGCTAACTCGTTGAATATAGCCGCATAATCAGGTACGCTCATATTTCCCTACTACAATTCTAAAAATTGAACCTCCATCTGGTTCTGTGAGCTGGTTGGGAAGTACATCTCGAAAAACTTTTCTTTAAATCTCTCCCAAGTAATTACACCTTCACCTCCACGAACTTTGTTTGCTTGCCACCAATAGCTAGCTTCAGACTTAAGCATAAATGTTACAAAAGCGGTCTTCTGGTCTTCTCTAACCCTAGCAACGTCGAAAACCTTCTCCATTTCCATAACCCACGTTTGTGCCTCGATCAGGTTCATGGAACCTTTAAATTCTGGCGGTCCCACCGCCTTGAAATCTTTAAACGTAGTATTAGGTGGAGCTTGAGGTTGATTATTCATTGCTCCAGTCAGTAAGTTAACTAACTACTGCACGAGATTAGCATTGGCATTATTGTTGTTATTTGTTGACTCTTCCTGAGCTGGTTGACGTTGTTGTCTTCTTCTAGGCGGTATATTTCTGTTAAGAATAATATATGCTTATTAAATCTCTCTATTAAATTCTCTAAATAGTTAAGACTTAACTCAACAATTTAATATAATCATTTAACACATCATCTCAAACAACTTAATATATTTAATTCAAACTAAAAGTTTTACATCAAACGATAGCATAACTGCTATTTACATCCATCATCCTGAGATAAAGAATCAACATGATTTAAATATTAAAATATTCCTTTGTTCATAAACATATCGAAATTTACATATAAAACTAACTATGTCTTTCACATAATTAAACAGATTATATCACTATCTGTCAAGGTGCTGAATAGCCTTGCCACGCTCCTCTTCCATGATAAGAGATATCGTCCTGCGATCCAGCATGTACGATAGAAGTCCTTCGAACTGGATGGGGTACCTCAAAACTCGATCATGGGCCTCATCCATTGCATGATTAAGTGTAGAGTATGTCTCTCCAAGCTTTGCTTTCTTTGCACGACCATCCTCTTCTGCAAGATTAGCACTACGTGACTCTCTTACCCAGCCCTCCTCTGCTATGGCAAGCCTCTCTGAACTCTCTTTCAGATCCTTCTTCAACTTTTCTATCTCTGTGGTCTTATCTTCGGTTTGACCTTTCTCATGGACCGAATCCCATTCTACATTTCCCAGTCGTGAGTGAAAAGTTGAAATCTCTCTCTCCTTCTCCTCGAGAGTAATCTACTGAATAATAGCTCGCTCAGTCAGATCCTGCACCTCATCTCGTGACTCCACGTTACAGTCGTATAATGTGTCGTACATCTCAACATCGATGGAATGTTGTGGAAACTCCTCTTCTTCCTCTTCCTCATCAAATTCTTCTTCAGGATCCTCCTCAGGATCTGTCTCAGGTTCATGCTCCTGACCAACAACGGTGATCAATGGAGATGACTCCCTCTATACCAACTGTTCCCTAACGACATGAATGTCTCTGGGCTCCTCCTCTGTAGGTATTATAGGTACTCGGGGTTCCTCCTCCCCTACTCGACTAGTTCCTCCAATGTCAGACATCTTGACAACAAAATTTCGAGTTTTAGTTACTAAGTTGTACTAGTGAGCACATAATTTAACACATAAGCACATAAAGTCTTTTATTATCTTTAATGAATTACAAAAATTCATTTCCTAGAACTCGATAAAGAGTTTTCCATCACTATGTTCTTTCTATTAGGCTACTACATAAGGTTGTTCCCCCACCTAAGGTTCATAACCTACAACTTTGATACCAACTTGTGACACCCCCAAATCCGGGTACTTTAATTCCACGGGATTTGGTGTTAACTGTACAAATATCATCTACCTATCTACCCATAATAAATGCAAACCATGCAATAGATAGAAATAAAATCTTCCCCTTAAAGGTTACAACATCCGAATAATAATACAATCCCATGTTAAACTAACCTTAAACATCTGTGCGGAAATATAAACAATAAGTCTTAAGTAACAACAATTCTAATTACATCACATAAATAATCAGTCTTCATTACTTTCTAAGCTTTCCCTTGCCTTTACTAGTGGAAGGTTCGTCTGCCCTTTCATTCTTAACTGCAATGTTGTTATTACGCAAGAGTGAGCACGATTGCCCACAAGTATAACAATATAACAATGAATAATAACATGCGAGAGAAATAATAACTTCTGAAATAAAAGCTCAACTTTTGAATCAAGAATGAATAACAAGAATCAAAAGATTTCTGAGGGTCATAAGACCTTGAACTATGTCCTAGGTTATCAAGAGTTATACTTGAAACCTTTAATGATCATAAGTCTATGGACCTTTCTACTCGTGTTTAGGGGATCAAACCCTTAGTACCATACCGTGCACAATATCTTAACGCTAACGCATAAGTAAATCCCTTTGCAGGGTTGTTCATCTTAGTTTGACATTCGAGTCCACACCGAAGGAAGTTTGGTTTGGATAATTCAATAAGAGTTCTGAAATTTAGAACGTTCATCAACTATGGACTAGTCGAATCAATAAGGTTCACTAGTCTAACAAGGTTCAACAATAATGATATTCAAATTGAATAATAATCTCAAGAAGTATACAATAGAACAAATATTATATAACAAATTTGTGAGACCCCAGATTTTATGAATAAAAATTTAAATTTTTTCGAAATATTTGTTTTTAATATTATGGTGTGGATTTGAGATAATGTTATAGTTATGGGTAGTATTTAAAATTTTTGCGAAGTATTCAAGTTGTCATATTATATTCGATTGGTCGGGGAATATTTTATCAGGGAATATTCGTAACCAAGACAATCATCGGTGGACCCTACAATGTAATTATTGTCGATTGAGAACACGACAAAAAATTTTTTTATATGAAAATAACGGCGGAAGTTTTACTGTTAATAATTGTTGAACTACTTTACAGAGTAAAAATATGAATACACGCGGGTTGCATAAGAGCACACTATTGATTATTGATGCTTACGCGATAAGTCACCAGCTTTTTATTTTATTGGTATTATTAATGTAATAAAAAATGTAATACTTTTATAAAGTTATTCTATAAATAGAATATATATTATATTCTATTATGCATAGTATTGCATAATGTCGCATAGTGTTTTTATATAGAAAAATCTTTTTATATAAAATGTAATACTTTTATAAAGTTATATGTTTTATTAGACAATAATTAGAATATATTATATTTTATTATGCATAGTACTTGCATAGTGTTTGCATAGTAAAATCTTTTATAAAGTTATTCATTTTATTAGATTATAAATAGAATATATTATATTTTATTTAAAAGATTTTGCTTTAAATATGGACCGTCGATTAAAGTAAATCAATCTGGACCGCTCATGAGTTAGTTACTATGCACCATTTTTCTATAAATAGAAGCTCATTCATTCATTATTTCTTACTAATTCAATCAAACTCTAGAGAGAGAAACTATAGAGAGAAAGAAGAAAAGTATTCGCTACTTCACTACTTTTCATATATCCAAAGACTTTTCTTCTTAAGGTATGAAATATTATTTGTTGTACTCGTAGGGGAGTATTATTTCTTTTGTATTCATGAAGAGAACTTCATTATTCCATTCTTTGTTATTCTGCTGAATAACTCAGATATCGCTGAGTTACCCTATACTTGGTGACATTCATCAAATATTCCATCTTTATTATTATTACATTGGAATATCCTCGTCATGCGTTCGCTTACGCCTGGACCTGGTTCCGCTCTTTTATTATTATTACATTGGAATATCTTGTCTGCATGCGTTTTACGCCGCACTTCGTTCCGCCTCTTTATTATTATTCTATTGGAATATCTTGTCATGCGTTTTACGCTGGGACTGATTCCGCCCTTATTAGTATTCTCGTTGGCATAAACCGCTCATGCAAAATCTTTGCGTGCATAGTGATTTCTATTGTTATTCCATTCTTTATTATTCATTAGAACATCCTGCTTGTCAAGTAATTTCACCGACCTAGTTCTTCGTTATTTAGTATTCTGTTGAATAACTCGTCTATGCATCGTAATCGCATGCATGGTGATTTCTTTTGTTATTCCATTCTTTATTATACTCAAATGGTTAAAGTTTTGACTTCTATACTCCATGAAATTAGTGGAATATCCTTGATATTTACGCTTCATCCAAAGATATCTTTTCATGGAAATATTCTTCCGAGCATTCTTGAATTTTACTCTACAAAGCAAAGATCATGTTGAAAATTTGGGCGTTATTATTTCTGAATAAATTAATCCTTGAACTTGTTTTATTGATTTCTTATATCATTGTCATCATCCTCATGTTTATATTTTTTGAAAGTCATTTGTGGCCTGTAGCGCATAGATGGACTTGGTATGATTATGACCAGGGATTATTCGGTGTAATCATGACCGTAATGTTACAAATGATGTAGAAAAGTCCTAATTGGCCCGTAGTGCATTGATGGACAGTTTTTGGTATGATTATGGCTATGGATTCTCTTTGGCTGTAGTGCAAAGTTTAATTGTTTGATGGCATGATCAGGACCGTTGATGAAAACACGATTATCTTTGGCCCGTAGTGCATGGATAATTCATGGTCGTGATACTAAAGAATATCCTTGGCCTATAGTGCAGGAATGATTCGATGATGTGGATTATTTATTAAGCTGAGTCTCAGCAATAAAAGTGATGAAAAACCTTTTAAATCATAAAAGATAATAGATTTTATTCTCTACTTGACTCTTTTAATGGATTGCTTGTTCATCAGCAGCTTAAACTTGATGTTTGTTATATTGTATCGCTTAACATCGTTTAAGGCTAATGATAATTTATTCTCGCATTATCTTAGTCATAATATTTCTTCTTGGGCTAGTTGAGCTCACCCTTTCTTTCACTGCCTTCTTCGTGAAATGAGAATATAAGCCGGACGACGAGTCCTGGGAACTAGAGTGATGGTCCTAGATGGTGCATTAGTAGTCCTCACTATTCTGTAAAATAGTGTGATAATAATTGTAATGAGGACTCCTTTTGAGTTTGTATACTCTTTAGTAGACAATATTTGTATTCAAACTCATAGTTTATGTTTTGTCGTATTGTACACGTAATTTGTATTATTAAGTTGTATTTGAATTTGCACTCACGATATCAAGCACTCAAGATGGGTGATGTATACCTAATTTTGGGGGCGTCACAGTTGGTATCAAAGCTTAGGGATATGATCCCTGGCTGAGATGTGAGACAATAACTAGGAGGGGAGAGACGGGGAATTCCTTCGCTAGTATGACCTACCAAAGTTTATTTGGTATTTAATTGGTCGGTCAGAGTATAGAAATAATATGTGATATGTTAATTAACCCTTGTTTTGTGGAAGCATTTGAAAATGGCATCTGAAAATGTTGAGATGAGCAATGGAGCACAAGAGACCGTTGAGTCTCCATAGATCAATAATCAGGACAATGTGCAACAGGATGGTGATAATCCTCATGTAAACAACAACACTGATCAATTGACGAACGATGGTACGTTTAGGAGCTTTTTAGAATTCATGCAACATCAGGCGAAGACGGATCCTGTTCATAATGCAGGAGGAAACACTGGCAACCCACGGTTGGTCACCGCTAAGCAATTCAAGGAGCTGGGACCACCAGAGTTTAAAGGAAAGCCAGAACCACTTAAGGCGGAGACGTGGTTAAAGCAGATCACCAAGATATTTGATGTCTTGGGATGCTCCGAGGAGCAAAAGGTTCCCTTTGCCACCTTTATGTTGCGTGAAGAGGCAGATCACCGGTGGGAATCAGAAACGTACTCACCGACACACACTCAAGATGTCTTGGGAGAAGTTCCAAGAGCTGTTCAATGACAAGTACTTTCCTGAAAGCATTCGTCACATGAAGGAGGTGGAATTTATCAAGTTAGAGCAAAACAACGTAACCGTGTCGCAGTACGAAGCCAAGTTTGCCGAGTTGTCCCGATTTGCATCCCACTTGGTTGATAATGAAGAGAGAATGACGCGGATGTTTTTAAGAGGTTTGAAGCCGGAGATACGTCAATATCTTATTTCTCATAAACCGTGTTTTGTATTCGATGTTGTAAATAGGGCTCGCTTAGTGGAGCGCGATAACGAGTCAACGAACCAAAAAGAGAGCAAAATTAAAAAAATGATAATACTTGGTGATAATAAATCATCAAAGCGGTGACAATAAGCATGGAGGGAATCTACATGCTATAAATGGTAACCACTTCGGTGGTAATCATGGCCAAAACAATAATAATGGACATTTCAAGAAAAGAAGGTTCAACAATGACGTAAGGACGTCGGCACCAGCACCCGTTTCAATGGAAGAAGAACGACCACCGGTCGTATGTTTCAAATGCGGACAAGAGGGACACATCTGTCCAAACCGTACGCAACAATCCAAAATGTGTTTTAATTACGGAAGAGAAGGTCACCTAGCTCGATTTTATCGTAGAAGTCAATTCCAGCTGGGGTAGTGATGCCAAAGGATGTCCCAGACAAGCCAAAGCTGGTAGTTTAAGAGATAGCATTTTTTTTTCATGACGAGGAACCTGAATAAAATTATCACAGGTATGTTAGTCAAAAACTCTTGTGAAGTCTATACCGTGTTAGATACCAGTTCTATGCACTCTTTTATTTCACCTAGTTATGTTCAATGTTTGAATTTAACTCCGGAGAAGTTAGACTTTGATATATCTGTTTAAACTAAGTTGGGAGAAACCTTCGTTACCTCCACTATTTATAAATCTTGTTCAAATCAACACTTTCACGCTACTACGCCGATCTTATCTCTTTGAAAATACTTGCCTTTGATGTGATTTTTGGAATCGATTGGTTAACTACTCATCATGCTTTTAAGTAGGGTTGTTAGCTTTCATAATCCTAACCAACTTTGTTATGCGAATTCAAGAAACCAAACCACTAAAGTCAATCATTGTCATATCAAGCCATAAGTAAAGAGCTCCGGTCCTTTCGTTGTTGACTTTCTTGTGTAGAATGCACCGAAGCCAGACTTTTTGTAGGCGATGTCGTGAATGACGTACGATGGCAAGTTGATAGGTATCAATGTGATGTGTTATCCAAGTCTTGGATGAGAGTCACGGTTTTGAATGATATTTCTATTGTTAATAAATTTCCTGACGTATTCTTGAAGACTTCTTAGCCTACCCTAGAGCGTGAAATCGAATTTTGTATTGACCCCGGTACTAAACCCATTTCTAAAACCCTTAAATATTTCTTCAACTAAAGCGAACGTAACATGCGCTAAAGACGTTGACTCGAGCTGTTGAAGATTACGATCGTACCATTCAATTCCATCGTGGGAAAGCGAACGTGGTAGCTGACGCGTTGAGTAGAAGATCGTATGCGTTTACGAGTGCGATGTTGTTAACACAAAGGCCCATTTCATATGACTTACAAATGATGAAGATAGAGTTAAAGACTCTAGGAACCCAAGTGAAGATAAAGAATATACGAGTATAATCGACTTTAATCGATAAAGTTAAAGCCGCTCAAGCTACACACCCGGAGCTGATAAATGTAAAGAAGAAGGTTCAAGAGGGCGTTATTCTTGAAGCAAGAATTGACAAAGAGAGGAAATCTCAACCCTCGATTTAATTGGCCCATTTAAAATCCTCGATCGAGTAGGAACTATGGCTTATAGACTCGTTTTACTGCCAAGTATGTTGCGTGTTCAGAACATTTTTTTTTCGTATCGATGTTACGTAAATATGTGGACGACCCGAACCACATTATTAATTTAGAACCGGACGAGATAGCAGAAGATTTAACGTATGAGGAGATACATGTTAACATCTTGAATATGAAGGATCGTATTCAACACTCAAAGGTTATACCTTAAGAATTAGAATCTAAAATGAAGTTAAGGTATCTTCACCTCTTCGACATACCAGGTACGTACGCAAATTTTGAGGGCGAAATTTCATAAAGAGGGGAGATTGTGAGACCCCAGATTTTATGAATAAAGATTTAAATTTTTTCAAAATATTTGTTTTTAATATTATGGTGTGGATTTGAGATAATGTTATAGTTATGGGTAGTATTTATAAATTTTGTAAAGTATGCAAGTTGTCATATTATATTCGATTGGTCGGGGAATATTTTATCAGGGAATATTCGTGCAACGGCACAATCATTGGTGGATCCCACAACGGAATTATTGTCGGATTGAGAAAACGACAAAAATATTTTATGAAAATAACGGCGGAAGTTTTACTGTTAATATTGTTGAACTACTCGGTAGTAAAAGTACAGTAATACGCGTGGTTGCATAGTAGCACACGGTATTGATTATTGATGCTTACGTGATAAGTCACTCAGTTTTGTTTTATTTGTATTATTAATGTAATAAAATAGAATACTTTTATAAAGTTATTCTATAAATAGAATATATCATATTCTATTATGCATAGTGTTTTACATAGTAAAATCTTTTTATATAAAATAGAATACTTTTATAAAGTTATCTGTTTTATTAGACAATAATTAGAATATATTATATTTTATTATGCATAGTGTTTGCATAGTGCCTGCATAGTGTTTGCATAGTAAAATCTTTTATAAAGTTATTCGTTTTATTAGATTATAAATAGAATATATTATATTTTATTTAAAAGATTTTTCTTTAAATATGGACCGTCAGATTAAAGTAAATCAATCTGGACCGTTCATGAGTTAGTTACTATGCAGTCCATTTTTCTATAAATAGAAGCTCATTCATTCATTATTTCTTATTAATTCACTGAAACTCTAGAGAGAGAAACTATAGAGAAAAAGAAGAAAAGTATTCTGCTACTTCACTACTCATATATCCAGTACTCTTCTTCTTAAAGTAGGGAATATTATTTATTGTACTCGTAGGGAGTATTATTTCTTTTGTATTCATGAAGAGAACTTCTGTTATTCCATTCTTTGTTATTCTCGTTGAATAACTCAGATATGCTGGTTACCCTATACTTGGTGACATTCATCAAATATTCCATCTTTATTATTATTCATTGAATATCACGTGCTGTAATGCTTTACGCACTTTTTCGATTAAAATCTTTATCATTATTACATTGGAATATCCTCATGCATTTTACGCCGGACTGATTTCGTCTTTATTATTATTACATTGGAATATCTTGTCATGCATGCTTTTTTCTGGCGGGACTGATTCGATCCTTATTAGTATTACATTGGAATAACTCGTCTATCGCAAGTACCGCATGCATGGTGATTTCTGTTGTTATTCCGCTCTTTTTTCTCTGTTGGAACATCACCTCCGGTCTAATTTCGCTTTGACCGGTTCCGTTATTTAGTATTCTGTTGGAATAACCTGTTTATCCGAAGTACCGCATGCATGGTGATTTCTTTTATTATTCCATTCTTTATTATACTCAGTTGGTTAAAGCTTTGACTTCTATACTCCATGAAATTAGTGGAATATCCTTGATATTTGCGCTTCATCCAGTATCTTTTCATGGAAATATTCTTCTGAGCATTCTTGAATTTTACTCTACAAAGCAGTATCATGTTGAAAATTTGGACGTTATTATTTCCTGAATAAATTAATCCTTGAACTTGTTTTATTGATTTCTTATATCATTGTCATCATCCTCATGTTTATATTTTTTAAAAGTCATTTGTGGCCTGTAGCGCATAGATGGACTTGGTATGATTATGACCAGGGATTATTCGGTGTAATCATGACCGTAATGTTACAAATGATGTGGAAAAGTCCTAATTGGCCCGTAGTGCATTGATGGACAGTTTTTGGTATGATTATGGCTATGGATTCTCTTTGGCTGTAGTGCAAAGTTGAATTGTTTGATGGCATGATCAGGACCGTTGATGAAAACACGATAATCTTTGGCCCGTAGTGCATGGATAATTCGTGGTCGTGATACTAAAGAATATCCTTGGCCTATAGTGTAGGAATGATTCGATGATGTGGATTATTTATTAAGCTGAGTCTCAGCGATAAAAGTGATGAAAAACCTTTTAAATCATAAAAGATAATAGATTTTATTCTCTACTTGACTCTTTTAACGGATTGCTTGTTCATTGCAGCTTAAACTTGATGTTTGTTATATTGTATCGCTTTAATCATTGTTTAAGGCTAATGATAATTTATTCTGCATTATCTTAGTCATAATATTTCTTACTGGGCTAGTTGAGCTCACCCTTTCTTTCATAGTTCTCTTCAGGAAATGAGAATATAGCTGGGACGAGTCGGGGAACGGAGTGATGGTCCTAGATGGTGCATTAGTAGTCCTCACTATTCTGTAAAATAGTGTGATAATAATTGTAATGAGGACTCCTTTTGAGTTTGTATACTCTCTAGTAGACAATATTTGTATTCAAACTCACAGTTTATGTTTTGTCGTATTGTACACGACAGTTGTATTATTAGGTTGTATTTGAATTCTGTACCATGTATCTGGCGACTCAAGATGGGTGATGTATACCTAATTTTGGGGGCATCACAAAATTCATACTTTGAAAGGATAATAAATTTTTAATATAACAATTCGAACTTGAATAATAGTAATGAGAATTTACTCAAGGTAAATAATAAACTTGAACAATGATAACAACTAGGGATAGGAAACTTGCCTCGTGCGTAGATTACACTTTATTAAAACACGTTCCTTGAATGAAATCCTACATACCATTTACATTCACAATACCAGTTAATTATAACTTAACTAATCATCAAACGTTCATTCTTTTTCTCTAACTCGAATTATCACTATACTTAGTCAAATTATCACATTCATTGTCACATACATTACACTTCACAAATAACAAGTTAATTATGTATTCAATAATTCAATACACATGCAATTATGTTATTGATATGATAATAATCTATTTTAACATGTTACTATACTTCTAATATATTCTTATGTTCATTAAATTAGATTAATATCACATTCATGGACTTAAACACTTTAAAATTTTCGTTTCTGAACTTTCTTGAGAGTGGCTGTTGTGCGCCATTTGATATCTTGATTCTCGGCTTTTGGTCAATGGTATTTGTATGGCTGACTCTTATGCTGTGGCTCAGAGCGATGCGGCACGACGTACTAGACACAGAAATGGCAGTTCGCGAAAATCACAGAACATGCCAATTTCTACCAATTTTTCTCATTTCTACACGAATTTAATCATACCCACATGTTAGAATTTGTATATAAACATTACTCAACATCTATAGAATGATTTTAACCCATTAAAACACATAATTACAGAATTAAAATAAATAAATTTCACTGTTCTTTGTGTTCTTGAAGATTTTGAACAAAAACATAAAATTTTAACACTACGGATTCGTTATAACACAGAATCTGTTCATTTAAGGTTTGGTCTCTTCGTAACAACATTCATAATCAAATAAGAGTGAGAATTTTATAAAAACATTTATGTTTGACACATTAAATTTACGTATAAGGGCCATATGGCCATAACCCAAACTCTGTAATTTTGAAGCAATCATATACGGTGTAATATAATGAAACTGATGATAGAGAATCATGCAATATATATATAAAACATGTTATACTACTCGAATTATTACATATATCCATATAACAACACAATTTCCCAATTACAGAGACTTTACAGGATGAATAAAAGCCATTTTTATAAAAACTTTAATACGTAATTTAAAATTTGGGAAGGAGGAGATTACTCACAGCTTAGTGTAGATAGAAGAGATGAACTTTCTCAATTAATCAAACAACTAGCAATTCTCTCAAATTCTTAACTCTCTCTCTCTCTTTGTGTGTGATTTCCTTGTAGAACTTAGAAAATGAAGAGAAGAAGAATACGTATAATAATAATAAGGGAAGGAACTGACGCGTTGTGGTCAGTTACCCAGTCATGGGTAACTTCCCTCAACTCCCACTAAGGCCATGTTTGGCTATCATTTTAAAAGCTTATACCCCATTAATTTAATAAAACCTCTTATACTATAGTTAAATAATGTCACACTCCTTTATAAAATAAATCAATATCTTATTTAATTTACTTTAAGTAAAATCTAATAATTTCTCATAAATTCACATAGTCACATAATTAGATTTCTCATTAATAAATAATGTCAAATTATTAACTCTCTAATTAATAATTAAATTAATTAAAATAACATTAGGCTTATTAAGTATTTCTTTTAATACAATAAGCTCACATAATGACATACTTCGATAATAAAAATTCTCGACATTAATTTAATAAATGTAACACATATAATTAAATTAATCTACCACAACTGTATCAATTAATTATTTAATCTAATAATTAAATCATCGAAAATATTTATCTACTTCAATAAATATTATGAATTAAATTACAAAAATCTCGTTCGTCACATCTCTCTCTTTCTCTTGTATGTTGCTAGCTTGGGAGAAAAACAAGAAGAAGGAGAATAAGAGAAATGAAAATGATCTAGAAAATGAATGGGTGATTAACTATTATCTCACATACTTTTATTGTCCCATGGATAAAAGACTACACCTTATCTCTTCAATTAGCCTAGTCAAGTGATTAAGGGTGCTTAATAGATTTGCAACCAATGGGAGATTGACACACATGTACTTGTGTGTAAGACTTCTACTTATGGACATTGATTAGAATAATTTGTTGCCTTAAAAGGCCTAATGGGGCCAACTATATATATGCCCACTAATTCCTTCATTTAGCCTTTATTTTAATGCATAAATTCGATAAATCAAAGGTCTAAAATACCCTTAATCAAGTGGACTAAGTTTGGGCTTGCATTTTATTTCTTTTGGGCTTCTCCTTTAGTTGTTTTAGGCCATGTAATGAACATAGTCTAACAATTTTAATACATGCTACCCAAATTGTTTATTTAGGGTTTCCATTCCCAATCTTATGAAATTTAATTACTTATACATGTGACTTTAGCTCATAACCTAATTAGGTTTACTATAAATAGGTTTAAAATTATTAGTCACTTGAAATAACAAGATTATCCACATAAGTTAGTATACATATTAAATACTAACCTTAGGTTACAAAGCTAAAGTCACATGTATAAGTAATCATGAGCTAAATGTTAATTAGGGTTGACCTAATAAATCTAAATGTTAATTAGGGTTGACCTAATCAATCAAAAAAATAATCATATAACACAATTATATAATAGTCTTAAATTCACAATTGAGTTTCAAACTAGGGTTTGACATAATACACCATAACTGACCAATCATTGTCAGTCCACATACATACACTATATAATTATAGCACTAAAAATCAAAATATAAATAATATTATATTATTATTCTAATTCCTTGATCAAAATCCAAAATTAGGGGTTTGATTCCATATCTGATTTATCTGTCATACTTAACATTATTAATTATGTTAAAATAATTAACTTAATAATCATACTAAAATTCATATAATAAAATAATTATTATAATTTTTAAAAAATCATTTCATATATTATATAAATAATGTATGATTATATTTTCATGGAAAGTAATTAATAAAAACATTTCTACTATAAAATTAATTATTATAATAATATAGTTTATAATAATCAAAAATTTTAAAATAAAATTATTTAAAATCATTAATGTAATAAATATATCACATAAATACATACACACCTTATCTTGGCACATATTCCCCATATTTAAAATAAATAAAAAATTATACGCAAAATTTCTAATTTATTTGTATAGAAAATATCGGGTTGTTACATTTAATCCTTGATCGAGTAGGAACCGTGGCATATAAACTCGCCTTACCACCAAGTATGTCTCGTGTTCATAACGTTTTTCACATATCTTATGTTACGTAAATATGTGAAAGACTCGAACCACATTATTGAATTAGAACCAGACGAGATAGAGGAAGATTTAACATATGAAGAGTTACTTGTTAAAATCTTGGATAAGAATGATCATATTCTATGCTCTAAAGTTATACCTCAAGTCAAAGTTTTGTGGAGAAAACACGATGTTGAGGAAATGACCTGGGAGTTAGAATCTGGAATGAAATCACGGTATCCTCACCTCTTCGATATACCAGGTACGTACCTTAATTTCGAGAATGAAATTTCATAAGAAGGGGAGGTTGTAAGACCCCAACTTTTATGAATAAAGAATAATTTTCTCGAAATATATTTTTGAATATTATGGTGTGGATTTGATATAATGTTATAGTTGTGGGTAATATTTATAAATTTTGCAAAGTAAGCAAGTGGTTATATAATATTCGATTGGTTGGGGAATATTCGTACGACGACACAATTATTGGTGGACCCCACAACCAAGTATTGTCGTAGTTAGAAAATGGCGAGTAATTATCTTTTAAAAAAATAACTACGAAAGTGTTACTGTTCAAATTGTTAAACTACCCAAGAGTAAAAAATACGATGTCATACGTGTGGTTGCATAGTAGCACGATATATCGATTATTGATGCTTACGTGAGAAGTCACTCGGTTATACTCAATTATTGCTACAAGAAATTCTTTGCATCATATCTCTCATATTATTGATTCAATTATTGTCACGATGATCATCCTGCATAATATTTATTATTATTAAATTAATAATTGAGATGACAAAGTTATTCATATTATTATTTACAATATTGACAATGTCTAGAAGCTCTGTCGAGGAGGTTTGGTCACCTAATTGCGCGCCAATTAGGAGAAATCCTTATCGAAAAGCCCCCTCTTTCCTGGGAATAACCTAGTTGTTAAATATTGTGAGTTATAATATTAATGATGAATAAGTTGTGTTGATTAAAGATGAAATTGGTAGTTCCATTGTATTGGTATTATTAGTGTTAGTGGAAATCGACATTTATTTCGATAATAATTGATGTCTGGAGGTTATATTGACCAATCGGGTAATTAATCAGATAAATGAGCAATTAATTGCTATTATTTCACATGCTTATAACTATTTGTTCACATGTGTGTATTATTGATTCACATTCATGTACTATTAGGGGAGGTGGTACAAGATTGATAATACTTGCATGACTAAATTAAAAATGGAGGTATAGTTGAAGGTACTATACTGTATTTAGTATTTTCACATGATTATACTATTGAGTCACATGTGTGATATTCCGAGATTTCGAATAATCAAAATTTTACGAATAATTTTTTTTATTTAATATTAATAATGATTATTAATTTTGTTACAAGTTTCGGTGATACGAGTCTCGAGAAGGTTAATTTGTGTATTGACTAATAAAAATAGAGTAGACTTGTGCTTAACAGCTTTAGAAACCCTAACCTAATTTCTTGATAGGGATTCAGTAGAAAATATAATTAAAATAATTATATTAATGAGAATGTGTTTGTACTGTATGTTGTTAATGACCAATGATTGATCGAATAAGGTTTAAAATTAATAAACCCTAATAAGAGATTAAAAACTCTAATATCAGGATTAGAAACCCTAACGTACCGTTAGAAACCCTAATCGAAAGCCGAAAAACCCTAATTTCATATTCGAGAATCCTAAACCCTAAATTAGGAAACCCTAATCCTAATTGGTAAGCCTAAGGTGTTTATTAAACTTAAATATGATTAGAAACCCCTAATTATATTTTAGTTATTTTAATTTCTATTTTACAAACCCTAATTATAATTTAGAAATTTTATTTATGCTAATTAAAACCCTAATTAGGAAACCCTAATCCTAATTGGTAAATTTTAATGTGTTTGATAACATTTAATGTAATTAGTAATCACTAATTATATTTTATCATCTTAATTTTCTATTATGAAAACCCTAATTTTATTTTTGAAATTCTTAATTTTTCTTTTTAGAAACCCTAATTAGAAAAATTCTAGAATTGATGTTGCAAAACCTAAGGGTTGGAACCTTAGGGTTAAACCCTAAGGGTGTGACAAATTCCTTGTATGCCATTAAAATGGGAAAGAAAAAAACCAAAATACCCTTTTGTGTATTTTAATATGTAACTTGTAATTTTAGCTAACAACTTTAGTTGGTGAACTACCAATTTGACTTGGTGACACACAAATCCTGCAATGCCAGCCGAAAATCTCAAGATCTAGCAACATATCATTGTATATATATAGATTCAAGAGAGAGAAAGTCTTAAAATTTACTTATTTTGTTATTTTGCTCTCACCAACTCCTCCTCTCACTAGAAGCTCTGAAATTTGCTAAGTATATCAGTCCTAATACAGCTCCTAGATCAATCAATAACAGATTGGAGAGCCAAGATCTAAGATTATTCAAGAAAAGGTATAAACCTAATTTTTATTTTTGATCCAAGTTGCTAAGAATTTTATTTGTTTTAAATGTTTAGAATCTTGCTAATGGATGTTTTATGAAGATCTATGATGATCTATCATGAATCCATAGCTTCAAAGTGCCTTAAAATAGAGTTTTTCAAAATCTGTTCTTGAGTATGAACTATGGTCTGACAAGAAATGTCAGTGGTCGTAGATCTTGGTACGTTTGTGTTTTCTGTTGTTTTAGGTTTTGGATCTCTAGCTGGTTATGTGGTCTTTAATATGAAAGAAGAATCAGTGTTATTACATGGCCAGTTTGCACGATATTCATGGTCAAAGTATGTTGACCGACGTTGACTGGGCCAATTCTGGGTAACCCAGAAAGCCTTGATCAACGTCTGACAACGTTTTGTGGGCTTAATATTTGTCAAGTTGTTCGTGTTATGATGTTGTTGTTGTGACATATTTGTAGATAGTTATGTGTACTGTGTATCGGTTGCCTTATATCGTGTAGTATAGCATCAGATCAAATGTAATAGTTGGTCAAAGTAGGTCATTCGGCCATAACTTGAATTTGTGGGAATTTCCAGAAACATGATGAACGTATTTTCTGACAGCCTTTGACCGTCTTATAACTTATGATTTTGTTGTTGTCGAACTGATATGTTGTTGTAATGATGTTCCTTGACACAAGGAGTATATATTTGAACCATTAAACCACCAAAATCATGACTAGAGTATAGATTAAATTGAGCATGAAAGTGTCAACTCGACACTGTCTGGGTTTCTGGGTTACCCAGAAAACCCAGATGTGATCTGACAATGAGTTTAACTGTGACGCCCCCAAAATTAGGTATACATCACCCATCTTGGGTCGCCACTTACATGGTACATAAATTCAAATACAACTTACTAATATAACTATCGTGTACAATACGACATAAACTGTGAGTTTGAATACAAATATTATCTACTAGATATTATACAAACTCAAAAGGAGTCCTCATTACAACTATTATCACACTATTTCACGAATAGTGAGGGACTACTAATGCTATCCTCCTCGACCATTACTCCGCTCCCGACTTCGTCCCAAATATGTTCTCATTTCACGAAGAGAATAAAGGAAAGAAAGGGTGAGCTCAACTAGCCCAATGAAGAAATATTAGGACTAAGATAATGCGAGAATAAATTATCTTTAGCCTTCAACAATGTTAAACCGATAAAATACAATAGACAAACCAGGTTTAATGCAGCAGAATAAGCAATCCATTAAAAGAGTCAAGTAGAGAATAAAGTCTACTATCTTTTAGGTTTTAAAAGGTTTTCATCAATTTTTATCATTTGAGACTCACAATAATAAATAAACCACCACATCTAATCATCCCTGTATTACGGTCAAGGATTTTCATCAAATTATCAATGGTCATGACTAAACCGAATCACCCCCGGTCATAATCATACCAAAAACTATCCATCATCGCATTACAGCCACACGAGGACTTTTGTCACATCATTTATATCAAGTCATGATTATACCGAATGATCCTCGGTCATAATCATACTAAGTTCATCTATGCACGTAAGCCAAAGATAACATAATATAACATGAGGATGATGACAATGACATAGTAATTCAATAAAACAAGTTCAAGAATTATTTAATCCATGAATTATTAACGTCCAAATTGTCAACATAATATCGCTTTCAGAGAGTAAAATTCAAGAATGATCGTAAGAATATTTCCATGAGAAGATCTTGGATGAAACACAAATATCAAGGATATTCTACTAATTTCATGGAGTATAGAAGTCAAAGTTTTAACCAACCTGAGTATAATAAAGAATGGAATAACAAAAGAAATCACCATGCATGCGGTACTTTACAGAGGCGTGTTATTCCAATGTAATAATAATAATCGGAACCAGTCGGGTGAAATTCACACTCGGCGGATGTTCCAATGTAATAATAAAGATGGAACTGTCCGGTGTAAAACACATGAATAGGATATTCCAATGAATGATAAAGATTTTAACCAGTCCTGTAAAACACATGCATGTGATGTTCCAACAGAATAATAAAAAGCGGAACCAGTCCTGTAAAACACACGAGCATGGATGTTCCAATGTAATAATAGAAGAATGTCACCAAGTATAGGGTAAATCATGTATACAAAGTTATTCCAATGAGAATAATAAGCAATGGAATAACATAAGGATTTCACCAAGTATAGGGTATGCCACTGTATACAAGTTATGTATAGGGTATGCCACTTTTACAAAAGTTATTCAATGAATAATAGTGAATGGAATAATGTAAGTTCTCTTCAAGAAGAAAGAATAACACCCTCACCGTAAAAGAACCGAATATAGAAGTAGTGAAGTAGCGAATACTCTTCTTCTTTCTATAATTTTCTCTCTATAGCTTCTCTCTCTATAATTTCTCTCTCTAGAGTTTCAATGAATTAAGTAAGAAAATAATGAAGGAATGAGCTTCATTTATAGGAAAATGGAATGCATAGTAATCAATCCATGAACTATCCAGATTGATTTACTTTAATCTGACGGTCCATATTTAAAGAAAAATCTTTTAAATAAAATATAATATATTCTATTTATATAAAAACATTTTACTATGCAAACACTATGCAATACTATGCAAAAACACTATGCAACACTATGCATAATAAAATATAATATATTCTATTTATAGAATAACTTTAATAAAGTATTCTATTTTATATAAAAGATGTTTCGCTTTTATTACGTTAATAATACGAATAAAACAAAACGTCATTATCGCTATAATAATTCATATTATTAATCGACAATAATGGAATCAAACCGAGTGACTTCTCACATAAGCATCAATAATCAATACCGCAGGTGCTACTATGCAACCACACGTACATCGTACTTTTACTACCGAGTAGTTCAACAAGAACTACGGAAAACTTCCGCCGTTATTTCAATAAAATATTTTTGTCGCTTTCTCAATCCGACAATAATTACATTGCTGGGGTCCACCAATGATTGAGTCATTGTATTTAATATTCCCTCTAAACCGAATATTCCCCACCAATCGAATATAATATAACCACTTGCATACTTTGCAAAATTTATAAATACTACCCACAACTATAATATTATCTCAAATTCACACCATAATATTAAAAAATTATTTCACCAAATTTAAATCTTTATTAATAAAATCTGGGGTCTCACAATCCCCTCCTTATGGAATTTCAGCCCTCAAATTAGGGTACGACTGATATGATAAAGAGGTGAGGATACCTTGAATACCTTTATCGCTTTAAAAATATTAAATTCATCTTTGAAATCGCCAAAGCTATTCATTAACAATTCATCTTTGCACTACAAAGCAAAGATATACAAATCAGAAAACCAATAATGCTAAGACGCAGCCTTAATAAGATTATCACGACCACGAATTATCCATGCACCAACGGCCAAGGATATTCGTGTTTTCAATCTGATCATGATTATACCGAATAATCCTTGGTCATAATCATACCAAGTCTATCAATGCACTACTGACCAAAGATGACTTTTTTACCACATCCATGAATTAATATTTCATTCTTTGAGACTCAAATTTCAATAATTAATCCATATCATCGAATCATCTCGCACTTTCTGTGCCAAGGATATTCATTAAGATCACGACCACAAATTATCCATGCACTACGGCGAAAGATAATTGTGTATTCATTAGTATCACGACCACAAATTATCCAAGCACTACTACCAAAGATAATTGTGTATTCATTAAGATCACGACCACAAATTATCCATGCACTACTACCAAAGATAATCGTGTATTCATTAGTATCACGACTACAAATTATCCATGCACTACGGCCAAAGATAATTGTGTATTCATTAGTATCACGACCACAAATTATCCATGCACTACGGCCAAAGATAATTGTGTATTCATTAGTATCACGACCACAAATTATCCATGCACTACGGCCAAAGATAATTGTGTATTCATTAAGTATCACGACCACAAATTATCCATGCACTACTACCAAAGATAATTGTGTATTCATTAGTATCACGACCCACAAATTATCCATGCACTACTACCAAAGATAATTGTGTATTCATTTACTACTATGATTATACCGAACAATCCCTCAGTCATAATCATACCAAGTCCATCTACGTGCTATGTATGATGACTTTCAACATAATATAAGAATGAGGATAATGATATAAAGAATCAATCAAATGAGATAAAGAATAAATATTAAACATTTATAATATAATTTATCCAGGATTCAAGAATATCCCCATGTTATCAATCACTTAATAATATCATAATCTAATAACACTAATATTATAACAATATTTTAATCACTTCTTAAATTTATAAGCAATTTATCTCAATTGTTTACGCTTTAACCATATAATGCATTTAATCATTCAAAATGTCATACTCATAAGATATCATCACCAATTATCAAATCTCTCAAAAATATGCATATACTCTATATAGGATTCTTTAGCCATAAAATCCTATTTTCAACTTTGTTACTTCACATAACATATTTAACTCATTTGTTCGTAACTAAACTATTTTCATGAAAAATACCAAATCAGTCCTAAAAATATTTCTTTTCTGGGATTTAGCATAATATAGTCCCATAATAAAATATATTTTTCTCGAATTTTTAAAATTCATTTACTATTTTTCAAAAATCAATTTCTAATTAATTCCTTAAGAAATTAGCTACCTCAAGGTTAACTCCAAAAATTCCCAAATCTTGACAGGACCTTACACATGTTAACGTGAGCTTCCAGTTTAAATTTCATGGTCATCGGAGTTATAGAACTCCTATTATAGCGTTTTTCATTTAAAAAACCTAAATATTGAAATAGTCATAACTTGCTCATTTTAAGTCATAATGAGCTCATTTTTGGACAGGAGATACTTTATACCATATACTTTCATGTCCCAAAAGGCCAGAATTTTTCTCATAATTTAAGTAGCCGAAACAGCCTCTCTAAAATCATGGCAGAAGCTTTTTCGGTTTTTGCAGCTTTGCACTCCTTTGCTAAAATCAGTCCACACAAAAATCTACAACACCTTTTCCAGTAATTCCACTTGGATTAGTTAGGTAACTCATAGATCTAACTCTAGGACTTGACCACATTCAAAAATTCAAAATATAATAGGAGATATGGTCAATTGAATTTCATGTTACGTTTTTCACTAAAATCTGATTTTCAACTCTTTGTGATTTCTATGAAACTTTCATGTTTTTACATACTAACCAACATAACTCATCATAAAACTTACTAATACTTCATATACCCATGATTTTTATTAGTTCTATACTTTTATTATGACTTTCATCATAATCCACGTAAACAGATCCTTTTAGTTGAAGAAATATTTGAGGGTTTAAGAAATGGGTTTTTGTACTGGGGTCAATACAAAATTCGATTTCACGCTCTAGGGTAGGCTAGGAAATCTTCAAGAATACGTCAAGAAATTTATTAATGATAGAAATATCATTCAAAATCACATCTCATCCAAGACTTGGATAGTACGTCACATTGATACGAACTGTGACTTCTATCCCTTAACCTAGATAGCACCTCACAATGATACCTATAAACTTGCCATCTTCAGTCATGACGTCGCCTAACAGAAAGTCTGCTTCGGTGCTTCCACACAAGGAAGTCAACAACGAAAGGATCGGGCTCTTTACTTATGGCTTGATATAACAAAGATTAACTTTAGGATTTGGTTACTTTGAATTCAGATAACAAAGTTTGGTTAGGAATATGAAAGCTAACAACCTTACAAAAAGAATAATGAGTAGTTAATCAATCGTTTCAAAAATTACCTCAAAGGCAAGTATTTTCAAAGAGATAAGATAGATGTAACGTGAAAGTGTTTATTTGAAACAACAAGATTAATAAACAAAGGAGGTAACGGGTTTCTCCCAACGAAGTTTCAATAGATAAATCAAAGTCTAATTTCTCCGAGTCAAATTTAAACGTTGAACGCAAGCAAGAGAGATAAAAGAATGGGTAGAACCGCATCTAATAAGGTATAGACTTCGCAAGAATTTATAATTAACTAACCTGCTAAACTTCGTTCGGGTTACCCACTTTTTGAGAAGTCACGAAAACGCTCTTCCTGAAAACCACCGATTTTGTTTTGTCCGTATCCGCCTTTGGTGCCACTATCCCAAATGAACTTGACTTCACTATATACGACAAAAATCGAGCTAAATGACCTTCTCTTCTTGAAATTTCCACTTCTATTATCTTTGCCATGATTACCACCGGTGGTTACCATTCTTAGCATGATAATTTCCCCACGATGGTTATCATTGTTCGATAGCCGCTTGCCACCAATATGATTATTATCGTGTTGTTGGTCGTTACCTTTTGTTTGAATCGAATCAACACTCTCATGTGCTTCATTGCTTATCTCAAAGATTTTTGATGCCATTCTCAAACACCTGTCACAAAACAAGGGTTAATTGACATTTAACAAATTATCCCTATATTCTCGATGAACCAATCAAATACCAAATAAACTTAGGTAGGTCATACTAGCGAAGAATTCCCGTCTCTCCCCTCCTAGTTCTTATCTCGCATCTTAGCCGGGATCATATCCCTAAGCTCGATATTAAATGTGACGCCCCCCAAATTAGGTATACATCACCCATCTTGGGTCGCCACTTACATGGTACATAAATTCAAATACAACTTACTAATATAACTATCGTGGCAATACGACATAAACGTGAGTTTGAATACAAATATTATCTACTAGATATTATACAAACTCAAAAGGAGTCCTCATTACAACTATTATCACACTATTTCACGTAATAGTGAGGACTACTAATGCTATCCTCCTGGACCATTACTCCGCTTCCCCGACTCGTCCCCAAATATGTTCTCATTTCACTCAAGAGAACGGTGAAAGAAAAGGGTGAGCTCAACTAGCCCAAGAAGAAATATTAGGACTAAGATAATGCGTAATAAATTATCATTAGCCTTCAACAAAGATTGTTAAACCGATAAAATACAATAGACAACCAGGTTTAATCTGCAGCTGAATAAGCAATCCATTAAAAGAGTCAAGTAGAGAATAAAGTCTACTATCTTTTAGGTTTTAAAAGGTTTTCATCAATTTTTATCACCGAGACTCAAATTTTAATAAATAAACCACCACATCTAATCATCCTCGCATCACTTGGGCCAAGGATTTTCATCAAATTATCAATGGTCATGACTAAACCGAATCACCCCTCGGTCATAATCATACCAAAAACTATCCATCATCGCATTACAGCCCACCGAGGACTTTTTGTCACATCATTTATATCAAGTCATGATTATACCGAATGATCCTCGTCATAATCATACTAAGTTCATCTATGCACGTAAGCCAAAGATAACATAATATAACATGAGGATGATGACAATGACATAGTAATTCAATAAAACAAGTTCAAGAATTATTTAATCCATGAATTATTAACGTCCAAATTGTCAACATAATACCGTTTCGTAGAGTAAAATTCAAGAATGATCAGAAGAATATTTCCATGAGAAGATACTGGATGAAACGCAAATATCAAGGATATTCTACTAATTTCATGGAGTATAGAAGTCAAAGTTTTAACTAACCGAGTATAATAAAGAATGGAATAACAAAAGAAATCACCATGCATGCGGTATTGCGATGACAAAGTTATTCCAATGAATAATAATAATCGGAACCAGTCGTGAAATTCACACCGAAGCGAGGATGTTCCAATGTAATAATAAAGATGGAACTGGATCCGTAAAACACATGATAGGATATTCCAACGGAATGATAAAGACGGAACCAGTCCTGTAAAACACACAGCATGGATGTTCCAATGTAATAATAAAAAGCGGAACCAGTCCTGTAAAACACATGCATGGATGTTCCAAAGTAATAATAGAAGAATGTCACCAAGTATAGGGTAAATCACAGTATACAAAGTTATTCCAATGTAATAATAAGCAATGGAATAACATAAGGATTTCACCAAGTATAGGGTATGCCACGTGATACAAAGGTTATGTATAGGGTATGCCACTTTTACAAAAGTTATTCCAATGTAATAATAGTGAATGGAATAATGTGTTCTCTTCAAGAAGAAAGAATAACACCCTCACCGTAAAAGAACCTAATATAGAAGTAGTGAAGTAGCGTATACTCTTCTTCTTTCTATAATTTTCTCTCTATAGCTTCTCTCTATAATTTCTCTCTCTAGTTTCAATGAATTCGTAAGTAAAATAATGAAGGAATGAGCTTCTATTTATAGGAAAATGGAATGCATAAGAACTAATCCATGAACGGTCCGATTGATTTACTTTAATCGACGGTCCATATTTAAAGAAAAATCTTTTAAATAAAATATAATATATTCTATTTATATAAAAACATTTTACTATGCAAACACTATGCAATACTATATGAAAACACTATGCAACACTATGCATAATAAAATATAATATATTCTATTTATAGAATAACTTTAATAAAGTATTCTATTTTATATAAAAGATGTTTCGCTTTTATTACGTTAATAATACTGAATAAAACAAAACGTCATTATCGCTATAATAATTCATATTATTAATCGATAATAATGGAATCAAACCGAGTGACTTCTCACATAAGCATCAATAATCAATACCGGTACTACTACTATGCAACCACACGATTCATCGTATTTTACTACTACCGAGTAGTTCAACAAGAACTACGGTAAAACTTCCGCCGTTATTTCAATAAAATATTTTTGTCGCTTTCTCAATCCGACAATAATTTACATTATGGGGTCCACCAATGATTGAGTCATTGTGCGAATATTCCCTCGCTAAACCAAATATTCCCCACCAATCGAATATAATATAACCACTTGTATACTTTGCAAAATTTATAAATACTACCCACAACTATAATATTATCTCAAATTCACACCATAATATTAAAAAAAATTATTTCACCAAATTTAAATCTTTATTAATAAAATCTGGGGTCTCACATTAACTGCCCAAATCGTCATGATGTGTTGTGTTATGATCTAAATGAAGGTCGATTATTGAAATATTGCATTTCAGCTACACGATCAAGGTTCAAACTAGCCTAGAAACTAATTAAACTGAGAATGAATTATGGTCAAAGTTGACCCTTAGACTTTTTGGTCCGGTGTTCTTGAGGCTCAAGAGAACACCAACAAATGACACTTTCAGGTCGCTAAAGTCCTATAACGACGGTTTAAATAATTTTTATTTTCTAATTTTCCAAAAATTATTTAAAAATAGAAATAAATTCTAAAAATTATTAAAATTTTTAAAATTATTTTAAATTATGAAAAATATTTTTTGACCAATTGGAATATTTTTCTATAATATTTATAATTATTTAAATATTAAATGTATTTAATTTATTTAATTAGACTATTAAATAAATTAGAGACAAATGATTTAATATTATGAAAAATCATTTTAAATAAAAATAATGTATTTAAAAATATTTTAAATTATAAAATACAACTTTTAATATTTTTAGAGAATTTTCATTCAAAATTAATATTAATGATATTAGAATAATTTAATTATTAAATTAAATAAATAAGTTAAAAATGATTTTAATTATTTAAAAATAATTTTAAATAAGAATAAAGTGTTAGAAAATAATTTGAATTATATAATATAATTTTTAATATTTTTGGAGAATTCTCATTAATAAATTAATATTAATGATATTAGATTTATTTAATTATAATATTAAATAAATAAATTAAAAATGATTATATTGATTAAAAAATCATTTAAAATGAGAAAAATGAATTAAAAATATTTTAAGTAATAATTAATTTCTTTTAATATTTGAATGATAATTTCATTAATATTTAAATATTAATGGTAATGATTTAAAATGATTTTAATTACTTTAAAAATCATTTAAGTAGAATATTGATGATTTAAAAATATTTTAAGTTATTAACAATAACTTTAATATTTTGAAAAGTATGTTATTAATATTTTATATTATTAAATATTAATAATGATAAAATTATTTGATAATTAAATCATTTAAAAATGATTTAAGTGTTTGAAAAATTATTATAAATAAGAATAATTGTTTATAAATTATTAAAAGCTTCCAAAAAAATATTATAAATGATATTTGACTTATCTAATATAATATTGAAGTTTAGAAACCAAACTTAATTGACAATAACTGTGTTAATTATCGGATAGGGTGACCAGAATACCGAGAATTGACCGAAGTCCAACCAGACCGAAATAGTTAGACTTGTGTTTATATATGCTATAAACACTGATATGACCATGTGGTAATGTGTCTAGAAGAAGTTTGACTGTAGAATACAGTGATAAATGTTATAAATTATTGTGCTAATTGTAAGACCTATATTATTGGTTATAGGTCTTACAAACGCAGATAGGTATTTTGTGTAGCTGTAATCAGCGGAAGAGGCAAGTTTCCTAACTCAACCTTGAGTTATATTCATTCAATTATTATAATGGTTAATTATTGCTAATTATACCATGTCCAGGGCAATTATTGTTGATTATTCGCAGTTAGTGCATATTTAATAATTCAAATTGAATTACTGATTCAAAAAATATACATTTATAGAATAACTGTTGTTGGATATTTATATCCGTAGAAGATAGAATTGATAGTACATATAATTCCTGTTATTGTCGAATTATGTTGAGAAATGTCTTAGCTAATCATTCTAGCTAGACTAACATTTATTAGAACTTGATAGGTTCGAGAAGAGAATTCAATTATTATTGACATATCGATGCCAATTATTTCGGCTAGATTGAGAAGTAATTAGAAATTGAAATCACCGTATTTCGTTGAAAAGTTAAATCTTGATTCTGAGACTGAGAAGAACAACCTTTTATATAAAGGGAATATTTTATTGGTCGTATACTCGACCTTTGCGCGCGATTAAGTATTATGCATAATATAGGGTATAATGAAGCTGATCACTTTATATATACTTGTAGAGGGGTATAATTTAATCTTTATGGTTATCTGATACCCCTGGGTATATCAAGGTATAGCTTTGATAGTTACTCGAGAAGAGAAGTTCAAGATCCAATGGATCGCTCAACATAAATCTGGAAAACATTCCACTTTGCTATTTCGTAGAATTAATTCTTGATTATTCATTTGAATATCATAGAAAACCTTGAAAGCATTGTACTCTTTCATTATCGAATTATTGTTGCGTAGAATGTGAGAAGGTTTGATATTGATTTCTATATCTTTATTGTATCTCTTAACTTGTTGCTCACCCTTGCTATAAATAAAACTTTTCAACTAGGGACGAAGTTGCAGAAGGTGCTGCGAAGAAGAACAAAGGAAAAGGCATAGTTATAAATTAGTATAATGAAGTTCAGCATTATTATTATATTGTTGTATTGTAAACCCTTTTTGTATATCTAAAGGGGTAAGTTTGTAATTTTAAGGTTAGTGGACCTGGGACTTATGTATTAACAACATATGTTAATGACTTATGTATTCCTATTTATATATGAATGAGTAGTTAAATGGTATTATATTTTGCATCCTGAACACCAAATCCGTGGGTCAGGTAACCCGGATTTGGGGGTGTCACAACATGAATGAACTATTAATTCACATTATTTACTATTAGGGGAGGTGGTGCAAGTTTGATAATACTTGCAGGACTAAATTAAAAATGAAGAAAAAGAGGAAGGTATTATTCTGTAATATTCCGAGCCCCAAAATGTGCAATTATCGAAACTATATTTTCCTATAGATAGAAGCTCATTCTTCCTTCATTTCTCACCAATTCACAAAAGCTTTAGAGCAATTATTACAGAGAGAAATTATAGAGAGAAAGAAGAAGAAAAGTCTGCTACCTCACTATTTCAGTATCCAATTTTTCTAAGGTAAGGGGTATTATTCTTTCGTATCTATGAAGAGAGTTATTTTCTTTCAATACTCGTAAGGGTTGTTATTCCATTGTTTATTATTATGTTGGAATAACTCGCCTACATCTGGCAATACCGCATACATGGTGAAATTCTTCTATTGTTCCATTCTTTATTATTCTGTTGGAATAACCTGTCTGTGTGGTCTATCACATGCCTGGTGAATTCTGTTGTTATTCCATTCTTTATTATTCTGTTGGAACATCATGTCTGTGCAGATTACGCATGACCTGGTTCCATTCTTTAGTATTTTGTTGGAACATCCTGTCTGTGCAGATTATGCATGACCTAGTTCCATTCTTTATTATTCTGTTGGAATATCCTGTCTGTGCGGATTATGCATGACCTGGTTCCATTCTTTATTATTCTGTTAGAATAACCTGTTTGTGCGGATTACGCACACCTGGTGAATTCTTCTGTTATTCCATTCTTTATTATTCTGTTGGAATAATCTGTCTACGTGGATTACCGCATGGTGGCAAAAATCTATTTGCGGTTTTATATATTCTATTATACTCAGTTGATTAAAGTTTTGGCTTTTATACTCCATAAAATTAGTGGAATATCCTTGATATTTGCGCTTCATCCAGTATCTTTTCATGGAAATATTCTTACGAGCATTCTTGAATTTTACTTCAAAGCAAAAGATTATCGTGTTGACAATTTGGACGTTATTGATTTCTGGATAAATTAAATTATAAATCTTTACAAATTTATCCTTGAACTTGTTTTTATTGAATTCTTATATCATTGTCATCATCCTCGTGTTTATAATATATTGAAAGTCATCTGTGGCCTGTAGTATATAGATGGACTTGGTATGATTATGACAGGGATTATTCGGTATAATCATGGCCGTAATGTTACAAATGATGTGATAAAAGTCCTTATTGGTCGTAGTGCATTGATGGACAGTTGTTGGCATGATCATGACTATTGATGAATACATGAATATCCTTGGCCCGTAGTGCATGGATAATTTATGGTTGTGATACTAATGAATATCCTTGGTCGTAGTGCGTGGATGATGTGGTTTATTTTTTTTAAGCTGAGTCTCAGCGATAAAAGTGATGAAAAACCTTTTAAATCATAGAAGATAGTAGATTTTATTCTCTATTTGACTCTTATAATGGATTGCTTGTTTCGCTGCAGTTAAACTTGATGTTTATTATATTTTATCAGTTTAACACTGTTGAAGGCTAATGATAATTTATTCTGCATTATCTTAGTCATAATATTTCCTACTCGGCTAGTTAAGCTCACCCTTTCTTTCACTATTCTCTCCAGAAAATGAGAACGTAGCTAGGACTAGTCGGGGAACGGAGTGACGGACCAGATGATAGCATTAGTAGTCCTCACTATTCTGTTAAATAGTGTGACAATAAATGTAATGAGGACTCCATTGAGTTTGGATATTGTTTAGATGACAATATTCTTATTAAAACTCTTAGATTATGTTTTGTCGTATTTTACACGATTGTTGTATAATTAAGTTGTATTTGAATTTTTTACCATGTATTTGACGACTCAGGATGGGTGATGTATAACTTTTTTGGGGGCGTCATAATTTGGGTCATTTTTGATAGATTGACCAAGTCTGCTTTTTTCTTACCGATGTGAGAAACTTATACACTTGAACTTCTTACTCATATGTACATAAAAGAGATTGGTACGTATGACTACGAAAAAGATTCAAATGATCCGACAACGTATAAAAATCTCACAAGATTGACAAAAGAGTTATGTTGATCTTCATCGAAAGGACGTGGAATTCAATATTGGAGATCATGTGTTGTTACGTGTTGCTCCATGGAAACGAGTTACAAGATTTGGAAAGAGGGGAAAGCTCAATCCTCGATTCATTGGCCCATTTATAATCCTCGATCGAGTAGGAACTGTGGCCTATAGACTAGCCTTACCCCCAAGTATGTCTCGTGTTCATAACGTTTTTCACATATCTATGTTACGTAAATATGTGAAAGACCCGAACCACATTATTGAATTATAACCAGGCGAGATAGCGGAAGATTTAACGTATTAAGATCTACATGTTAAAATCTTGGATAAGAAGGATCATATTCTACGCTCCAAGGTTATACCTCAAGTCAAAGTTTTGTGGAGAAACCACGATGTTGTGCAAATGACCTAGGAGTTAGAATCTGAAATTAAGTCAAGGTATCCTCACCTCTTCGACATACCAGGTACATAACCTAATTTCGAGGACAAAATTTCATAAGAAGGGGAGGTTGTAAGACCCCAACTTTTATGAATAAATATTAGTTTTTCTCGAAATATATTTTTGAATATTATGTTGTGGATTTGAGATAATGTTATAGTTGTGGGTAATATTTACAAATTTTGCAAAGTAAGTAAGTGGTTATAAAATATTCGATTGATCGGGGAATATTTGTTTTAACAGGGATTATTCGTACTACGACACAATCCTTGGTGAATCTCACAAACGAAATTATTATCAAAGTTAGAAAACGACATAAATATCTTTTTATAAAAATAATGGCGAAATTTTTTACCGTTAAACTGTTGAACTACCCGATGTTAAAAGTACAGTAATACGTGTGTTTGCATAGTAGCACACGGTATTGGTTATTGATGCTTACATGAGAAGTCACTCAGTTATACTCAATTATTGCTACAGTAATTGTTGCATAATATCTCTCATATTATTGATTCAATTATTGTTACAGTATCATCTTTATAATATTTTATATTATTAAATCAATAATTGAGATGAAAAAGTTATTCATATTATTATTTGCAATATTAACAATGTTTAGAAAGTTCTGTCAAAGAGAGGTTTGGTCACCTAATTGCGTGCCAATAGGGAGAAATCCTTATCGGAAAGCCCCCTCTTTCCTGGGAATGATCTGGTTGTTAAATATTGTGAGTTATAATATTAATGATGAATAAGTTCGTGTTGATTAAAGATGAAATTAATATTTCCATTGTGTTGGGATTATTAGTATTAGTGGAAATCGACATCTATTTCGATAATAATGGATGTCTGGAGGTTATATTGACCAATCGGGTAATTAGTCGGATAAATGAGCAATTAATTGCTATTAATTGTATGATTCCTTGTATGGGTGGGGAATTGTATTTGGTGTAATAACCACTTATTTTCTCTCAATGATAATCATTGAAATGTTTGTGTCGCGTTATTTGCTATATGCATGTTAATAGGGTGATTCCTTTCTCATGTGCATAACAGATAGATAGGTTATAGGTAGAGAATACAAGGTTAAGTACGAGTTCTTAAAACTCATACTTATGTGACATTCTTGATTTATAGTTATATGAAATGTTTATGAACCCCTCAGTGAATGGACGCCAAAGGTCTGACTAGGACAAGTTCTTAAACTCATATGATTGTGGCAAGTTCATGAACTCATAAGTGTGGTTTGACGAACTGGGTATAGTTGTGTGTAAATGGAGTATTAAGGATAATAGGAATAGATAGATTACGAAGAAAATGATTATTAGTGGAGACATAAGTTTTCCAAAACTCCTAGCTATGCTAGACTTCGAAATTTTGACACCAAGCTAAATACGCACTATGTGCTTTAAAAAAAATAGACTCGTAATCATTTTTGGAACGGTTTAAAGTATAGTCTATGCTACTTATTTCGGCTAGACGCAAATGATTTGAAATACCAAATTATATTTTTATTTATCACTCATGTACCATGTAACCTGGTACAGAGATGATAAAAGTTGATAGAGTTATAAATGCAGGAATACTTAGTGTGAATTCGATCTAAAAATCATTGTTCCACTATTGTATGATGTGTTATGACAAAGTCATGCAATGATGGCATCCTCAAACGGACTGTTAATACAATACGGCATCATGACGTCATTCTCAAAAATATTTTCAAAAATTTTAATTTGCCAACGGGGTTTGGCTACACCTAAAAAATTCGACTGCATTGAATTATTGATACGAGTCTACGCTATTCGATTCAGCTAGACTAATGTTATGAAAAATCTAAGTGTTCATTGAAAAACAATTTCCTGAATCAAATTATTTTGGTGCGGAATCCGATAAGACTAAGGTAAAATTTTTGTGCCTATGGCAGAGACGAGAAACAGATTCGACCAATAGTACTTAATAAGTACAGGGAATACCGGGCTAATTACCCACTATGTCCGTAAGTTATGACGGTTTGCGGATGAACTTCCATAAAAACCTTTGCAAAAATGACAGACAATAGTCTGTATAACCCCTCAACACAATTTCAAAAAAAAATCCCTCTTGTGAGGAATGTATTGGGTAGCATGTTATGATGATAATATATGGTGTAGGGTAAATTTCGGGGACGAAATTTTTAGAAGAAGGGGTGAATGTGACAACCAGCGAATTTTAATATTTGTAAAATCTTAAAATATTAATTTAAGGTTAAATAATAAACCTAGACATAAAATAAGTGAATGGATTTGAGATTTCTGGTAAGGAATTTTGTGAATTTAAAATTTCTTTTGAAGAATTATTCAGGATTAAGTATATAAGTGAATATGTTCTGTGTATATGGTATTATATGTATAAAGTATGTGGTTAAGGGTCAAGGGTTGACCAGATAAGATATATCAGTGGCAAACCCTAATATTGTATTAAGAACGTCAACGTTCAGTTAGAAAATTCTTACGATTTATAAGAAACCCTAAAACTGGTTTTGGAACCCTAATTTCAATTTCGAGAATCCGAAACCCTAATTCGGATGTTGAAAACCCTAAATTGGTAATACAAATGATAATATAAGGTTTAAACGTTATTAATAATAACCTAATTAGGGATAACCCTAATTGATTTAGAAAACCCTAATTTCTGGATTAGAAACCCTAATTTATAATTAGGGAAAACCTAATTGTTAATTTAATAATTATAATGTTAATTAGGAAACCTTAATCCTAATTTTCAAGTTATAAGTAATTAGAAAACCCTAATCTAATTAGGAAACCTAATTTCTAAATTAAAAAATTATTTTCTAATTTAAACCCTAATTCTTGGGTTATAAACCCTAATGTACTATTTTCACCCTAATTGCTAAATTAGCAATTTTAATTAGGAAATAATAATCCTAATTAGCAAGATTGAATTTATGATTAGGAAATCTTAAATATAATTATAGAATCCTAATTATAATTTAGAAATATTTATTTTATTTTGAAAACCTAATTTGGAAATTCTAGAATTTATTTTTAAAAACTAACGGTTCAAACCCTAAACCCTAAGGGTTCAAACCATAAACCCTAAGGGTTGGGGCAAAAGACATGTAAGCCAATAAAATTAAAATTGAAATGACTATTTTACCCTTTGTGCATTATTTAGTATGTTGCTTGTATATCTTGCCAATTGAGTTGGCCACCAACTCCACCAACTCCATGTGGCCTAAATCTCCAGCCAACCAGCCGAATTTAGCATATCATAGCAGCATGTCATCTTATATATTGATTTAAAGAGAGAGAAAGTCACCAAAAGTGACTTATTTATGTGCCAACTCTCAAATAACTCTCTCTCCCTCTCTAATCATCCAAATTATATTAGTAAATCAGTCCTCAATCAAGTCCCTACTACTTCCATAACTAATCAAGAACCCCAGAATCAAGATCAAAGCATTAAAGGAGGTATAAACCCTAACTGTTGAAATCCATAGATTTGATGTTAGATGTTATGATCTATTATTTAAAGTTGTGTTAGAAGATGTCATTTAGTGATCTGGGTTGTTAGATCCTAGATCCATAAAATCAAAGTGCTCGAAATTGAAGATTTCTTAAATCTGGAAAATTTTGTAAATGTTGTCTAATAGTCACATGTCAGGGCTTCTAGATCTCTGTATGTTAGTTGTTTGTTGCGTTTTAAGTTATACACTTGTAGTATGTTGTAAGGGCTTTGATCTGGAACTTGAATCAAGCCCAGATCATGTGTAGATTGAATGTAATAAGCAGTCAAAGGTCGTTGACCGTTCACGAAATAAGTTTCTGGGCAGCCCAGTTTTGCCCAGAAAATTCTGACAACATTTTGCAGGGCTTGAATCGTGCAGTGTTTTATGTTATTGGTCATGTTGTTGATTGAAAATTGTAGACTGGTATATGAACTGCAAAGTCTTGCTATTATATCACCCAGAATAACAGTAGAATCAAAGATATACCAGGTCAAACCAGTGTTGACCGACTGGCCGGATGAAGATTCTGGAAAACCCAGAATCTTCAAGAACAAAGTTTTTGACAGTAGTTTGACCGACTTTGATATCTCTATTTTGGATGTTTTTATGTTGATCTGATGTTTTAGAATCATACACTGACATATCCACTACATATTTGAACATTTATAACACATTAAGCAAGCATGTACATCAAGGATTCAAGGGCTCAAAGGTAGCACCTTTTTCGTTCTTCAATTTACTAAAACCCGTAAAATCAAGAAGAAATTATTCCATATTATTTTGTAAGGCATTTATCTCACAGATCTGTTGTTGTTTGGTCATGAAATTAGTTTGTTCTTGTAGTATTACATCATTACTACAATTTTAACACCAATAGTTGCCCAGAATATATAACAGGAACATGAATTTATTGTTGGTCAAAGTACCCACCCTGCAGACTGACATGATGTTCTGGGTTTCTTCAAGAATAGCCCAAGAACACCTATAGCGACAGTTTCGTCGCTATTGGGCCCTTTAGCGATAGATATTTTCAGAAATTAATTATTTTAATTAATAAATAGATAAAAATGGTTTTTAATTATTAAAAATATAAAATAAATTCCTAAAAATTATTTTAAAGTCTGAAATTTGTTTTTAATTATTTTGAGTATATTTCATAAATATTTAATATTTTTGGAATGTTATTTAATTTATTTAATTATAATATTAAATAAATTATTTAAAAATGATTTTAATTCTTGAAAATCATGAAAAATATATTATGATATACGAAAATATTTTAAGTTATTTTTGATTACTTTTAATATTTTGTGAGGAATTTTATTAATTAATTAATATTAATGGTAATTAATTTATTTACTAAATGTATTAAATAAATTATGGAAAATTAGAATTTATGATTTATAAATCATTAAAAATGATTTAAGTGTTATAAAAATATTTTAAGTTATAACATATAACTTTTAATATTTTGTCATGAAAATATTACTATGTTAATATTAATAGCAATTTTCTTGGATAATGAATTTAATTGTTTAAAAATCATATAATGGTGATTTTAAAGTACTAAAAATACTTTGTGATATTATAAATATATTATAATATTATGACGTGTATTTCATTAATATTTAATAATAAATAGATATTAATGATAATAGAATATTATGGTATTTATATTATATAAATACGATTTTTATGATTGAAAAATTATGATAAATAGTAATAAATATTTAAAAATTATTGCGAGCTTACGAAAAATATTTTTGACTGTTAATAAATTATCTTAGATAATGGTTAAGTGTTTAGACAAAGTTTAATTGAACTTAAACTCGAAATTTTGTCCGATTAGACCTTCGGGATGTCAGAATTATACCGAACTCGACTTGAACTGTAAAAGTTTGACTTGAGGTTAAGTCTTATGTGTATTATAGATGGATAGGATTATGTGATAATGTGTTTAGGTTATTTTAAATATTGTGATGATATTATTCTAATTTGTATATCAATATTATTTATATATTAGGTTCAGACAAAGCTTATTAATTGTATAGCGGTAATCAACGATTCAGGAAAGTTTTACTTAACTCTACTTAGAGTTGTTTCATTCAGATATGCTTATGGATAATCATTATTGATTGCCATTGTAGAATTGTACTCTATGCATATTGTATGTATAAGTCAGGTATGAAAGGCTGATCACCTTCATTACCATTCGGTCCAGATATATTTGTTCATGTTTAATACTTGTTTAGTCAAAAGTTTGTTCGTGCTAATTCACAACTGTACTGTTGAATTATAGCCAACTTATTATTCAGATTCTTTCAATCATGATATATCGTTAAATTGTTGAACTTAAACTTGCTGGGCAAACTTATGCTCACCCCTGCAATATCATGATAAACATTGCAGATTAAGACAAATACGTCGGATACAAGGAAAGGTCAAAGACAGTTCCAGCTTTAGTATATGTTTGCAGTAGGTTTGTAACAATATTGTATCTTAATGTTATTATAAGTCAAATAAGTTATGAATTGTGTATTAAGTGAAGGTTACTCGACCTTGGGGAAAAATATGTAATGTTAATTGTATAAATAATTTATGTTTATATCTTCTGCAATAGTTATAGAATGATTGTACCAGATCTGTGGTGATTTGGGACCTGAATTTGGGGCTCTCACATGTACTAGGTCACATTCTGTGTTTCCAAGTCTTGAGTCAAGTTCCTGAATCTCTGCATCATTCTGCTCCATCGTAGCGTGATGCATCTCAACTAAATCCTTCAGTTCCTCAACATTATCCTGTAACTCTATGTTACGGTCATACAAAGCATCATACATCTCAGCTGATATGGAGTTTTGTGGAAACTCCACAGGATCCTCATGATCATCATCCTCTTCTATCTCCTCATAACTATCCTCCTCGGGATCGGTCACAGGCTCATCCTCTTGAATCGACTGTTCCCGCACAACGTGAATATCCCGGGGTTCGTCATCTCTAGGTATCTGAGGTATCACCTCCCTAGCTGGACTGGATCCTCCTTCGTTAGACATCCTGACAACAAAATATTTTAAGTTTTACTTAACATTATCGATACTCGCGAGCTCATAAGTTATTAACACATAGCACATAATGTATTTTATTTTTTAGCTTCAATGGATGCATTAATCCATTCCTTAAAACCCAATAAGAGTTAAACATCACGATATTTTCTGACTCCTTAAAGTTTACTTCCTAAGGTTTCCCCCACCTAAGGTTCATAACTTAAAGCTTTGATACCAACCTGTAACACCCCCAAATCCGGGTACTTCATTTCCACAGAATTTGGTGCTCATTATCAAAATAATTACATCTAACTACCCATAATAAAGGATAAAAACATCAATTAATTTAAACAATAATCTTTCCCATTATAAGGTTACATCATCTCATAAACAATCCCAGGTAATCTAACCTTAAATTATTACATAAGTTTGCAGAATACATCATAAAAGAAAATAAGTCTTATAACATAATGCATTTAAATAAATTCTAATAATTCTTCAACACGTGGACATCTTGCCCTTTCTTTTGCTAGTAGATGGCTCATCGACTCTTTCAACTTTAGTTACAGTGTTAATTGCAAGAGTTAGCAAACAATTTCTCATTGATATAATGAGTAGTAATAATAACAACATGAGAATGAAAAACGAATGTTGAATAATAATGAACTTGTTCTATGAATCAAAAATAGAAAACAAGTTTGAACTTTAATATCTGAGGGTCTTAAGACCACGAACTATGTCCCCGGTGATTAGGTATTACTACCCCAACCTTAACAGTCATTTAGACTATACAGACCCTACTTAATGTACTTAGGGGGATCAGCCCTTTGTATCATATATTGTGCATAAACATCTAAACATTACACGTACAAAATCCCCTATGTTAGGGTTGTTCGTCTCAGTTTGAATTTAGAATTTTCGCACTAAAGAAAGTTTAGCTTGGAACTAACTTATCAGTGGTTCTAGAATTTTAGAACACTATTCATAATAGACTAGTTCAATCAATAAGAGTTTGTTTACTACTTGGAGGTTTAATATAATCAATATAGAATTGAACAAGGTTATCAAAGTCAAAGACCGAATAACAACAATGTATAATTGAATAACCATGATATACATGCAAAGTGCTATATCCAAAAGACTTAGAACAATCTCATTTGAATCGATGTATTAGAACAATATATGCTTTGAATAATAATATCAAGATTTAGAAAAGTAAAACTCGCTCGAGGTAACGAATTAGGTTACAAGAGCTTGTACAAACATACACAAGATAGATTATGTTTGCTCAACTTCAACATAAAAATTAGGAACTTATACAACGATAACTTAAGAATAGAAAACTTGCATAAGTATAACATAACAACGATAAGTAAACCTTGCTGAATAATTAAGTAGAATAGGTAAGGGATACTTGCTCAATAAAAGTTTAGGATAAGAAAATTGCCTTGTATGTAAGCTACACATGTAATAATATTCGCCAATTACCCTACATATATCATTGAAATCGCAACAACAATCATTTGTATGAATATTAGCTTTAGGGGTTTAACCCATCATTTAGGTCATAACCATAACTTAACATCTAACCATGTTGGTTAACACCTTTAACGAATCTAAAATCTCACAATAAACTAACATAAATCTTGTCATTTATCTTTAACTTTCATAAACATCACCTTTTGATTCATTACATAACTTAATTAACAAACACTTAAAATGTAACGATCCCAAAATTCATACAATTTAATTCTCGACTTCGGCCGTTAACAATACATTCAACCTCTAATTTTACATCATTAAACGATAATACAACCATTGAAATTTTGTGAAATAATTAAAATTTTCTGTTACAAACTATTATCGTTCCCAAAACCTTCAACCTTTGCATCTAACTGTCTCAGAATCATTTTAATACTACAAGAGTTTACATCGTAAAACGATATTACAATTCAACATTAATACATTATTCGAAACCTTAAACATGGTTCAAATATTAATAACGCATCCAAAGTATATAAATCTTTAAGTATCACATCTGATTCATATCTTTTAAGTAGCACATAAATTTGCCTTAAATCTTTAACCTGCAAAAGGGGTTATTTGCAAGGTTGAGCTCGATAGCCTAACAAAATCTAACAGTTTTCATGCATCACATAGCACATAATAACATGCTCGATATACATCTCATAAACATTGGACTAACATAACATACATGTTGTAGTTCATATAACAAGTATAAAGATTGAGTTCCTTACGCAATCAACATTCATTACTCAATCAACGTAGTCATAAATTTACTTTAACATTTCATACTTTCAACATTAATATAACACATCATGATATTTGCAATAAAGATTTCAAACAGTTCATCATCAAATTCATATAGAAAATAAGAACTGAAAGAATTTCCTGGATCGTTGTTTACCAATAAAAATTTAACAGCTTACAGTTATCTGCACTTCACGTGCCCTACACAATTATATAATCATACACATCAACTATTAGTCACATAGCAACGCGTAGTAGTTGTAATGTAAACTTTACTCTATATCTCATAAGTCTGATGACATCCAACTTTGGATATGCTATAAACATCATATTAACCTATTTTTAAAAGGTATTGGACACCCATTTCGGATAAGATAGACAGTCCAAAACAGTGTTCAAAAAGGGGCGTTCAAAACTATTTTTCATTCTTTCCCAGCTTTACCCTCTCTCGCTAAAACAGTCATAACATTTCCGTTTCAAAACATTTTTGAGCGATTCTTGAGCCCACGCGAAGCTAACTTCCGGGACTACATCTTTTATTTTTTAACCTTTTCCAAATTCTAAACACAGAATTCCATAAAATTAGTTCAGGTGACTGCCCCGAGTTGGTTAGACAGTTTTGACGCAACTACTTTGAATGGTCATAACTCTTTGCTCCGAAGTCGGAATTAGTCCGTTCCGGAGTCTATGGAAAACTTATTCAGTGTACTATAGCATACCAAAAGCCCAGAATTTTCTAAATAATCTAGCTAACCCCGAATTTTCGTTTTTGGATCAGCAGTCCACTAGTTTTTCGGACTTCTCGCTTTGATATCCAAAATTGTAATTTAATTTTAATATTTTTAACTAAATTAAATAAAATAAATATTTTTGATGATTTAATTATTAGATTAAATAATTAATTGATGAATTTAATTGTGGTAGATTAATTTAATTATATGTGTTATATTTAATTAAATTAATGTGGAGAATTTTATTATTCAATTATTATGTAATTATGTGAGCTTATTGAATTAAATGAAATATTTAATAAGCATAATATTATTTTAATAATTAATTAATTAGAGATTTAATAATTTGACTTAATTAATAAATGAGAAATTTAATTTTATGACTATGGGAATTAATGAGAAATTATCATATTTTAATTGAATTAAAGTAAATAAGATATTTGATTTATTTTATAAAGGGTGTGACACTATTAAACTATAGTATAAAAGATCTATTAAAATTAAATGGTTATAATTCTTTTAAGGTTAGCCAAACAAGGTATTAGGGAGGTTGAGGCGCTTAACCCATGATCGGGTTAATCTAACCACAACTCCTACCCGATTATTTTATACGTCGCCTTCTTCTTTCATTTGGCTAAGTCTGGAAAAATAGTCAGAGAGAGTTTGATAATTTGTCAGAGAGAATTTAAGAATTTGAGAAGGAGATTGAGAGTGAGTGATTAAAGAAACATCTAAGCCTACTAATCTACACTCTACGCTTTGGGTAATTTCTTTACCCCGGTTTTTATTTACGTTGTTTAAGTTTTATAAGAAAATGGCTTTCAAGTTCTGTAAAACCAATGTAATTGGAAAAAGGGTAGTTATTATGTGTTATATATGTGGTAAGATGTTATTATAACATGTTTTACTGTATATTGTATATTTCAATATCATCAGTTTCATAAAAATTATGTCATACATTGTTTCTTCAAAATACAGAGTATGAAAATATGGCCATATGGCCTTACATACCAAATTTAACACAATAATCATAAGTGGTATCATGAATTTACACTTTTATATAATTATGCATGTTAAAACGAAGAAAACAAACTTCAAAATGAAATGTATTCGATTGTTATAACGAACCTCGTAGTGTTAATTTTCATGTTTTGTGTTCAAAGCTTTCAAAAACATGAAGAACGATAAATTATTATATTTTTTGATTATGCAAATTATGTGTTTTAACATGTTAAAATCATGCTAGAAGGATTAAGTAGTAGTTATGTGTATAAAATAATGTTTGGGTATGTCTAATTTCATGTATGAATTAAGAAATTGGTAGAAATTGGCATGTTACTGCAATTTTCGCGAATTCTGTAGTTACAGTCTTCTTTCTGTTCGTTACATGTACCAGTCACGTACCGCAGTACAACCAAGCGTCATGAGTCAAACGAAAGCCATGCCGAAGCACCGATGATGATGACAGCACCGGGCCATGACATAGAGAGTAAGCTTGATGGTGGCGTCATGAATGCCACTCTCTGCAGTTTGTCCAAAATGAGTATTTTAGTGGTTTTATTTAGGGTTTGTGATAGTAACCTAATCTAATGTACATAAAAATTTGTTAGACATATAATGAGATGTTAAAATAGATTCTTAACATGTCAATAACGCATTTAAGTATGGATTGAATTATTGAACACATAGTTAACTTATTGTTCGTAAAGTGTAAATTATGTGACAATAAGTGTGATAATTTGACTAAGTATAGTCATAACCAAAGTTTAGACAAAAGAATGAACTTGTGATGACTAGTTATGTTATAATTGACTGGTATTGTGAATGAAAATGATATGTAGGATTAATTCAAGGAACGTGTATAATTAACGTGTAATCTACGCACGAGGCAAGTTTCCTAACCCTACTTGTTATCATTATTCAAGTTTATAATTTACGTCGAGTAAATTCTCATTATTATTAACCAAGTTCAATTTGTTATATTAAAGATTATTTATCTTTTCAAAGTATGATTCTGTTATACAATACTTGTTCTATTGTATACCTCTTGAGATTGTTATTCAATTTAAATATCATTTATTGTTGAACCTTGTTAGACTAGTGAACCCTTATTGATTCGACTAGTCCATAGTTGATGAACGTTCTAAATTTTAGAACCCTTATTGATTTATCCAAACCAAACTTCCTTTGGTGCGGACTCTAATGTCAAACTGAGATGAACAACCCTGTATAGGGATTACTTATGCGTTAGCGTTAAGATATTGTGCACAGTATGGTACTAAGGGCTGATCCCCCTAAGTACGAGTAGAAGAGTCCATAGTCTTATGACTGTTAAAGGTTTCAAGTATAACCCTTGATAACCTAGGACATAGTTCAAGGTCTTATGACCCTCAGAAATCTTTTGATTCTTGTTATTCATTCTTGATTCAAAAGTTGAGTTTTATTCCAGAAGTCTTTGATTCACTCGCATGTTATTATATATTGTTATTTCATTTTTATACTTGTGGGCAATCATGCTCACTCTTGCATAATAATAACATTGCAGTTAAGAACGAAAGGTCCGACGAGCCTTCTACTAGCAAAGGCAAGGGCAAGATTAACAAGTGATGAAGACTTGTTTTTTTATGTGATAATGTATTTCTGTTTAGACTTATGTTAATGATGTGTAAGATGATTAATTGTTTATGTTTCCATGCTTAAGATTTAAGGTTAGTATGACTTCGAGATTTATGTATTTTTACGATGTGTAACTCCTTAAGGAGATGATTTATTTCTATCTATTTATGCTTTCATTTATTATGGGTAGATAGACATATGATGTTTGAATAGTGAACACCAAATCATGTGGGAATTTAAGTACCCGGATTTGGGGGTGTCACAGGTTGGTATCAAAGCTGTAGGTTATGAACCTTAGGTGGGGGAACAACCTTAGGTAGTAGCCTTATAGGAAGAACATAGTGATGGAAAACTCTTATCGAGTTCTAAGAAATGAATTTCTTAATTCATTGAAGATAATAAAAGACTTTATGTGTTTATGTGTTAAATTATGTGCTCACTAGTACGACTTAGTAACTAAAACTTGAAACTGTGTTGTCAGGATGTCGGATGTTGGAGGAACTAGTCGAGCTGGGGAGGAGGAACCCCGAGTACCTACAGAGGAGGAGAGCCCCGAGAGACATTCATGTGTCGTCGTGGGAGCGATTAGTACAGAGAGAGCCATCTCCATTGATCACTGTTGTTGGTCAGGAGCATGAGCCCGAGACTGATCCAGAGGAGGATCCCGAGAGGAGGAAGAGGAAGAAGAGGAGTTCCCACCGAACTCCATTGATGCTGAGATGTACGACGAGCTATATGACCGTAATGCAGAGTTGCGTGACACGGTCCAAGATCTAACTGAGCGGACGATTATTCAGCAGATTACCATCGAGCAAAAGGATAGGGAGGTTGTGACTCTTCACACACGTCTGGGAAACGTGGAGTGGGATTTGGTTCACGAGAAGGGTCAAACCGAGGAGAAGTCCGAAGAAATAGAGAAGTTGAAGAAGGAATTAAAAGGGAGTTCAGAAAGGCTGACCATATCAGAGGAGGGCTGGGTAAGAGAGTCATGTCGTGCTGATCTTGCAGAAGAGGATGGTCGTGAGAAGAAGGCTTAAGCTTGGGGAGACGTACTCTACACTTCAAAATGTAATGGATGAGGCCCAGGATCGAGTTATGAGGTACCCAATCTAGTTTGAAGGACTACCATCGTATATATGCTAGATCGCTTTGATTTATGTCCCGTATCATGGAAGAGGAACGTAGCAAGGCTATTCAAATACTTTAACAGAGCAAGTGATATGATTTGTTTAATTATGTGGAAAAAAAACTTATCTGGTATTTAGATGTAAATTCCGATGTGTTTATAAACAAAGGAATATTTTAATGTTTTAAATCCTATAGATTCTTTATCTCGGGATAGTTGATGTAAATAGCAGTGATGCTATCGTTTGATGTTAAAACTTTTGATTTGAATAATTATATCAAGTTGTTTGAGATAATGTGTTAAGTGATTATGTTAAATTGTTGAGTTAAGCCTTAACTATTTCGAGAATTTAATAAAGATCTAATAAGCATATATTTTAACAGAAATATGCCACCGAGAAGAAGACAAAACCGTCAAGCGACTTTCAAGAAGAATCGATGAATAACAACAACAACAACGCCAATGCTAACCCCGTTCAACAATTGGTGAACTTACTAGCCGGAGCGATGAATAATCAACCTCAAGCTCCACCGAATACGACGTTCAAAGATTTCAAGGCGGTGGGACCGCCAGAGTTTAAAGGCTCCATGAACCCGATCGAGGCTCAAACGTGGGTTATGGAGATGGAAAAAGTTTTTGATGTCGCAAGAGTCAGAGAGGATCAGAAAACCGCTTTTGCAACGTTCATGCTAAAATTCGAAGCCAGTTATTGGTGGCAAGCGAACAAGGTCCGTAGAGGAAAAGGTGTGATTACATGAGAGAGGTTCAAAGAGATGTTTTTCGAGATGTATTTCCCGACCATCTCGCAGAACCAAATGGAGGTTCGGCTTACGAGTTGAAATAGGGGGATATGTCCGCACTACCGCACTATGCGAAAAGATTCAATGAGTTGGCTAGGTTTTCCACATATCAAGTACACAAAAATGAGAGAAAAGCAAGAAGGTTTGAACAAGGATTAAAGCCCCGGTTGTATAGTAAAGTAAAGTGTCGTTGTTTTCGATTAAAGACATTCGCTGAGTACTAGAGAAAGCCATACTCATGCCAAGGTGGAAGCGATGCGGTAACAAAATATAATCAGATCGGAAGAAGAAGAAGAGTGAAAATGAAGGAAATAACAAGGCTAGTGGAAGCAACACGGAGGTGGTAATAATAATCGAAAAAGAAGGTGGTTTGACAACTCGTCAACTAGAAATCAACAAGGAGGTCAGAAAAAGTGGATAGAAGCGTGCCCGACCTGCGGGAAAGCTCATTTGGGAGTGTGTATGAAGGGTAAACGAGTGTGCTATAATTGTGGTCAAGAAGGCCACATAGCACCTAACTGTCCTAACCCAAAGAAGGGTGCCTGCTTCACTTGTGGCTCAAAGGATCATCTGGTAAGAGACTATCCTAGAAGGGATCTAGAGGGGCAGGGTCAGGAGGATTTAGAGGAAACAGCAGTGGAAGTGCTTTGACTATCACAGGAACAACCGCAACCAACCGACCGACTGACCGACCGCTAGGACATTCAACATGACGGTGCAAGATGCAGTGCAGTCTTGTGATGTGGTGTCAGGTATCATTTCGATCAATAAAGTTAATGTTTATGTATTATTTGATTCGGGTGCTACTTGTTCATTTATATCCGATGACTTTGCTAAGAACTTAGAGTTGCCTAAGGATGAGCTAGAATACCCCATGAACATAAAAAATTACGATTAGAGAAATAATCTTTGTTAAGTACGTACATAAGAACTATAGAGTGGATATTAAGGGTAATATCATGAACGTAGATATTATCCCAATTTGACTTGGGGAATTTGACGTTATCTTGGGAATGGACTAGTTATTCAACTACGGGGCTATAATTGACTGTCAAAAGAAGCGTATTAACCTTATGACTTCGTCAAAGGTTGTGTTTTATGGTAGCAAGTCACCTAGACAAGTGAGTTATCTGAGGATGATGCAAGCCAACAAGTTGTTAAGACAAGGCTGTGTAGGATATTTAGCTTACATAGTCGATAGTCGTAATGAGAATCCGAAAGTAGAGGAGATACCAATAGTAGTGAGGACTTCACGACGTATTTTCGATGATTTGCCGTGACTTCCGCGAGATAGAGGTTGAATTAAGTGATCGATCGATTTGGCGCCGAGAACGCTCCAATATCGAAGGCACCATATCAATGGCACCCGGTGGAGATGAAAGAATTGATGGTACAACTACAAGAATTACTGGACAAGAAGTACATTCAACCAAGCGTATCACCATGGGGAGCGCCAGTGTTATTTGTGAAGAAGAAGGATGGGACGATGTGGCTTTGCATCGACTATAGAGAACTGAATAAGGTCATGATTAAGAATAGATATCCATTACTGAGGATCGACGACCTGTTCGATCAATTCAAAAGAGCGAGATACTTTTCAAAGATAGACTTGAGGAGTGGTTATCATCAACTGAAGGTGAGGCCAGAGGATGTACCGAAGATAGCGTTCAGAACGCGATACGGTCACTACGAATTTTTGGTTATGTCATTCGGTCTAACGAATGCTCCTGCAGCATTTATGGGCTTAATGAATGGAGTGTTCAATCCATTTTTGGACAAATTTGTAGTGGTATTTATAGATGACATTTTGGTATATTCAAAAACCAAGGAAGAACATGAAGAGCATTTGAAGGTAACGTTAGAGGTGTTGAGAAGGGAAAAGTTGTATGCCAAGTTTTTGAAATGAGAATTTTGGATTGAGCGGGTACAATTTCTAGGACACGTGATCGATAAAGACAGAATTTCGGTGGATCCATCCAAAGTCGAAGCCGTGATAAACTTGGATCAGCCGAGAACACCGTCGGAAGTACGAAGTTTTCTTGGATTGGCAGGATATTACATAAGATTCATTCAAGACTTTTCCAAGATCACAACTCCGTTAACGAATTTGACTCGAAAAGCTATAAAATTTGTTTGGACGGAGAAGTGCGAGGAAAGCTTTCAAGAATTGAAGAACAGGTTGAGTACAGCACTTGTGTTATCTCTTTCGGATGATATAGGAAATTTTGTTGTTTATAATGATCGCATAAAGGATTTGGTTGTTTTCTTATGAAAAAAATGGCAGAGTCATTGCGTATGCGTCACAACAATTAAAGGATTATGAGAAGGGGTATCCGACCCACGACTTGGAGTTAGCTGCAGTGGTTTTTGCGTTGAAAATCTGAAGGCACTATCTCTATGGGGAGAAGTGTGAATTATATACAGACCACAAGAGTTTGAAATATATTTTTACACAGAAGGACTTGAATATGTGCAAAAGAAGGTGGTTGGAGTTAATTAAGGACTATGATTGTTAGATTTTATACCATCTGGGTAAGGCAAATGTGGTCGCCGATGCCTTAAGTAGAAAGGGTCGGGAGAAATTGATGATGTTGACCGCTCAGAAAGAGCTAATTTCAGCCATGAAGAAGTTAGAACTGGAAGTGAATTATCCTATGGAAATTGATAAAAAGCTGTTCCAAATGCAATCTGGTATAACTCTACTAGATAAAGCTAAGGAGGCTCAGCTTCATGATGAAGAATGTAAAAAGGTGAAAATGAAGATATACGAAGGAACCGAACCGAGATTTAAGATGGATAAGGAAGGAATACTGAGATTTGAGAACAGAATTTGGGTACCGCCAGTAATAGAGATTAAGAAAGACATTTTAAGCGAGGCTCATAGCTCATGATATTCGATTCACCCTGGTAGTACCAAGATGTACCAAGATCTTCGACAACATTTTTGGTGGCCAAATTTGAAATGAGATGTTGCAGAGTGTGTTGCCAAGTGTCTGACTTGTCAAAAAGTGAAAGCAGAACATCAGAGGCCGAGTGGGTTGCTACAACCGTTGGAGATCCCAGAGTGGAAATGGGAACATATTACGATGGACTTCATGGTTGGCCTTCCGACAACTCAGATAGGCTATGACGCAGTATGGGTTATCGTTGACCGACTGACAAAATCCACACATTTCCTTCCAATCAAAATCAGATTCAACTTTGACCAGTTGGCAAGGTTATATGTGAAAAAGAAATTGTTTCGAGGCACGGAGTTCCGGTGTCAATTGTTTCCAATAGGGATCCGCGCTTTACATCGAACTTCTAGAAACGTCTACAAGAATGCATGGGTATGCAATTACGAAAGAGTACGACATATCACCCTCAAACAGATGGGCAGAGTGAAAGAACGATTCAGACATTAGAAGATATGTTAAGAGCTTGTGTAATGGACTTTAAAGGAAATTGGGATGATCACCTACCGCTCATTGAGTTCGGCTACAACAACAGTTACCACGCTAGTATTGGCATGTCGCCTTATGAAGCGTTATACAACAAAAAGTGCAGAACTCCGCTATACTGGGATGAAGTTGGCGAGAGACAATTATTAGGTCCAAAATTAGTACAGCAAACAGAAGAAATTGTCAAAGTGATCCGAATAAGACTGGTAGCAGCTCAAGATAGGCAGAAGAAATACGCCGATACACACCATAAAAATGTTGAGTTTGAATCGGGTAGTTATGTATTCTTGAAGGTCTCTTCCTGGAAGGGAAAGATCAGGTTCGAAAATAAAGGAAAATTAAGCCCAAGATTTATTGGACCCTTCGAAGTACTGCGAAGGATCGGAGAAGTTGCATATGAGGTAGCCTTACCTCCATCACTCGAGAATGTCCACAACGTCTTTCATGTTTCATTTTTACGACCCTACAAACCCGATTACAAGCACGTGATTGAATATGAACCCATCCTTTTTGAGAAAGACTTATCCTATGAAGAAATTCATGTTCAGATTATTGACCGGAAAGAATAAGTTCTCAGAAATAAAGTAATACCTTCTGTTAAGGTAATTTGGAGGAACCACGGCGCTAAAGAAGCAACGTCGGAACTCGAAGAGAATATGATGAAGAATTACCCTAAATTATTTACTTAAATTTTGTGTAATCGATTCTGGGGACATAATCTTTGTAAGGGGGAGAGAATGTAATGAGTCGAATTGATTGAGTCGTGATTCTGGGGACAGAATCCTTTTAAGAGGGGAAAGATGTGACAAACGAGATTTTGTAATTTAATTTTAATATTTATTGAATTAAATAAATATTTTCGATGATTCAATTATTAGATTAAATAATTAATTGATGAAGTTGTGGTAGATTAATTTAATTATATGTGTTATATTTATTAAATTAATGTGGAGAATTTTATTATTCAAATTATGTAATTATGTGAGCTTATTGAATTAAATGAAATATTTAATAAGCATAATATTATTTTAATTTAATTTAATTAGAGATTTAATAATTTGACTTAATTAATAAATGAGAAATTTAATTTTATAACTATGAGAATTAATGAGAAATTATCATATTTTAATTGAATTAAAGTAAATAAGATATTTGATTTATTTTATAAAGGGTGTGACACTATTAAACTATAGTATAAAAGATCTATTAAATTAAATGGTTATAATTCTTTTAAGGTTAGCCAAACAAGGCATTAGGGAGGTTGAGGCGTTAACCCATGATCGATTAATTACCACCACAATCAAGCGCTTTCGATTATTTTATACGTCGTCTTCTTCTTTCATTTGGCTAAGTCTGGAAAAATAGTCAGAGAGAGTTTGAGAATTTGTCAGAGAGAATTTAAGAATTTGAGAAAGAGATTGAGAGTAAGTGATTAAAGAAACATCTAAGCCTACTAATCAACACTCTACGCTTTGGGTAATTTCTTTAACCCAGTTTTTATTTACATTGTTTAAGTTTTATAAGAAAATGGCTTTCAAGTTCTATAAAACCTATGTAATTGGAAAAGGGTAATGATTATGTGTTATAGATTTGGTAAGATGTTATTATAACATGTTTTACTGTATATTGTATATTTTCGTATCATCAGTTTCATAAAAATTATGTCGTATATTGTTTCTTCAAAATACAGAGTATGAAAATATGGCCATATGGCCTTACATACCAAATTTAACACGATAATCATAATTGGTATCATAAATTTACACATGTATATAATTATGCATGTTAAAACGAAGAAAACAAACTTCGAATGAACAGATTCGGTGTTATAATGAACTCGTAGTGTTAATTTTCATGTTTTGTGTTCAAAGCTTTCAAAAACATGAAGAACAGTAAATGATATATTTTGATTCTGCAAATTATATGTTTTAACATGTTAAAATCACGCTAGAAGGATAAAGTAGTAGTTATGTGTATAAAATAATGTCTGGGTATCTGACAAACGAGATTTTATAATTTAATTTTAATATTTATTTAATTAAATAAATATTTTCGATGATTTAATTATTAGATTAAATAATTAATTGATGAAGTTGTGGTAGATTAATTTAATTATGTGTTATAGTTATTAAATTAATGTGGAGAATTTTATTATTCAAATTATGTAATTATGTGAGCTTCTTGAATTAAATGAAATATTTAATAAGAATAATATTATTTTAATTAATTTAATAATTAATTAGAGATTTAATAATTTGACATATTTAATAAATGAGAAAATTAATTATGTGACTATGTGAATTAATGAGAAATTATTATATTTTATTCAAATTAAATTAAATTAAATATTTGATTTATTTTGTAATTAGGTGTAACATGATTTAAACTATAGTATAAGAGAATCATTAAATTAAATGGTTTTGGAGGCTATTTTTGCCAGCCAAACGAGGCCCTAAGAGAAGTTAGTAGCAGTTAACCCATGATGGGTTAACTGACCACCACAACGCGTCAGTTCTTAAACCTTCATATGTTTTCTTCTTTTATTATCTAAGTCGGGGAAAAAGAAGACAACTTACAAAGAAAATTTTAGAGAATTAGAGAGAAACAGTGTGAGTTATTGTGATATTGTAGAAGAACGTGAAAGTTAGAAGAATTATTTTAAGGGTAATCTCTTCAACCCAATTTCTATTTTACGATTGTTAAAGTTTTCATGAAAATGGCTTTAAGTTTTGTTAAAACCTCTGTAATTGGAAAATGGTAGTGATTATGTGTTATATATGTGGTAAGATGTTATTATAACATGTTTTACTGTATATTGTATATTTCCGTATCATCAGTTTCAGAAAAATCATGGCGTACATTGCTTCTTAAAAATACAGAGTATAAAAATATGGTCATATGGCCTTACGTACCAAATTTGATACATCAATCATATATTATATCATAAATTTATACTTGTGCAGGATTATGTATATTAAAACGAATAGATCAAACTTCGAATGGACAGATTTGGTGTTCTAATGAACCCGTAGTGTTGATTTTCATGTTTTGTGTTCAAAACTTTTAAAAATATCAAGAACAGTAAATTATATGTTTTGATTCTGCAAATTATGTGTTTTAACATGTTAAAATCATGCTAGAAGGGTTAAGTAGTAGTTATATGTGTATTACAGTGTTTGGGTATGTCTAAATTTGTGTAGGAATAATTTAATTGGAGGTTTTGGCCATGTTCTGCAATTCTTCGAAAATTGCAGAACTGGTACTGGTTCACCGCGCCGCGACGCTAGTCCCATGCCTTAAGGCCCGCGTGATAAGTGGGTTTTATACCTACTTATGGAGTACCAATTCATACGAACTATGCCCATCTCAAGTACATTTTAGTATGTTTTAGCTGTATTTCATGTTAGTTTGCATTCCATATACTTAAAACTCCTTTTGGTGAATAAGTGCAGGAATTGGCCTAATTTGGTGGTATTATAGGGCACGAGGCTAATTGACGCATGAGGCGAGGCAAAAGCTGGAATATACATGGCTGAGGATTGAGTGGAGCATGGATGGACATAGGAAATTTCAGTAGCAGTAGCAACAATGCATAACCAAACCCAGGAGCAGAATCAGAAGTCATCAATTGCAAGCTGCGGGGCAGGAAGAGCTTGGAGAAGCGCGCCCGCGCGAGTACCCAGCCAAACAATGGTACCTACTACAATTTACGCTACCGCGAGCATGACAATCCTAGGGAACGCGCGCCGGCGTGAGAGCCCGACTGGACATTATAACTTACTGCAAGTCTCGCACCCACGAGAGGAAGCTGCTGGAGGAGCGCGCGGTCGCGCGCGAGGCTTGAAGCTGCTGATTTGTTTTATTTTATTTTTCAATTAAAATGGTTGTAATTGATTTAAAACGATATATGTCGGGTGTCAAACGTATCTTTGATATCTTTTAGTCGTATTTTATCATCGTAATCAGGGTTTTACTCTCGGGGGGAGATTCCAAGGTAGAAGGAGGCCAAAACTCTACTATTCTACTTCTTCTTGGGATTTTCTACCAAAGTGGATTAGTATTATTATTTTGCTGTAATTTTATGAGGATTTCAATAGAAATAGTGGATTCTATTCAGCAATTGGGTTTGATAGTTTTATCTTTCATCTTTTAATTATTTGTTTATTAATCATGTTTAGATTTGATCCCATGACGGCTTTTGGTTCAGTCATGAACTAAACTCCATTATGGTATTCTAACGGATTTTAATATGTAGTTTGATTGTATGCTTAAATGCTGGATTGTGTTACATGTCATATGGGATGTCTATCATGATTGATTTGCATGTATGAATGCTTGATCACCATTCGTTTTAGTACTTGTATGGAATTGACAATGAACATGCAAGTATGGATTGTAATCATGATAATATACGCATATGGGGCTGTTTTATATGGCTTGTGTATTTCGTGAACTAGATAGACATATATTGTTTCATCGTATAAGTTAGAATAAAGGCTTGAACTTAAATTCAATATAGTTGCAATTTCATATAGACATGTAGTGATTTTGGTTATATTGATGATTACATAGAGTCTATCATCTGTGGATGATGTGTAAGTAGGTCTTAGTGCATTGAAAAATGGCTATGACTCTTTTAGTGTTCTTGGCAAATTTCTTCTGATATGTGAACAAGTCATGCATGATAGTGGCGATTGAATGAAATATTAAATGAATTTAGGATTCCATTATTTCCAGATTTGATTTATTCCGTTGTTATTATTGTTTTAGTCATTATTCGCGATTTGATAACAAACCAATCTTATTCATTAGTTTGAGCATATAAATATAGTGAATTAGTGAATGCATAGTTTTTTAAATTAAACAACTTTCTCTGTGGTATCGATACTTTACTTGCTCTGTATTACTTGTTGACACATGTATGCTTTCATGAGTTAGAGCTCTTTTGTTAAGACTAAAAAAGAGGCAATAAGTTTTTGGCGCCGTTGCCGGGGAAAGGCGTTTAATTTAGTATAATTATCATTCATTTTAAGCTATACTGTATGACTTAGACAATTCTAGTCTTATCTCATTTCAATTTTTGTTTTTGTTTCAGGAATTTGGATAATTTTTTATGCACACGCGGTCATCACACCCCGACTTAACACCTGTTCAGGACAACATAAACGGGAGAGGTTGGAAAGAGAGTGTTCGTAGGAATTTACAGGCACAGTTAGAAAGTACAACAGCTAATATGGCAGCCGAGGCACAAGGAGAAGAGCAAAGAGAGGAGCATAGGGCTCTGAAGGAATATTCCATGTCCAACATTAATGGACTACAGTCTAGCATTGTCAGACCAGCGATAGCAGCTAATACATTCGAGATAAAAATGGGCACTATTCAGATGGTTCAGAATTCGATACAGTTTGGGGGTGCCGCTATAGACGATCCGAATGAACACCTGTTGAGTTTCATCGAAATTTGTGATACATTCAGATACAACGATGTAACGGAGGATGCTACCAGACTTAGGTTATTCCCATTCTCATTGAGGGATAAAGCACGAAGTTGGCTTCATTCTTTGCCAGTAGGATCTATAACCACATGGGAGGACTTAGCCCAGAAGTTCTTAGCTAAGTTCTTCCAAATGGCCAAGACTGCAAAGATGAGGACAACTATCTCTCAGTTCGAGCAACAACAGGGTGAGTCCTTATATGAAGCATGGGAGAGATATAAAGAAATACTGAGGAAGTGTCCACATCACGGTATGCCAGATTGGATGGTGATTAACACGTTCTATAATGGATTGGGATGGCAATCGAGACCTATTGTAGATGCAGCTGTTGGAGGGGCATTATGGGCAAAAATCTATGAAGAAGCCTATAACCTTATCGAGACAATGGCATCGAACGATTTTTAGAATCATACATCTCGGATGCCACAACCCAAAGTTGAAGGTGTGTTTGAGGTAGATGCTATTACTCAGTTATCAGCACAGATGGCAGCCATGGCAAAGAAGATAGATACTTTGGCCGAAAGTAAAACAAAGACAGTAGCCTTGACAGAAGAATGCAGTGCAGTACTTCAGCAGAAGTTACCTCCGAAGTTGAAGGATCCGGGCAGTTTCACAATCCCGTGCACAATCGGGAATATGAATTTTGAAAAATGCTTGTGTGATCTTTGGGCGAGCATAAATTTGACGCCCTTATCATTGTTCAATCAATTGGGACTACCGGATCCAAAGCCAACAAATATTTCTTTGTAATTAGCTGACAGATCCATAACATATCCACGGGGAATTGTTGAAGATGTATTAGTGAAGGTGGACATATTTATCTTTTCGACTGACTTCATTATTCTGGATTACAAGGAAGACAAAAATATACCAATCATACTGGGAAGACCATTTTTAGCCACAGGCAAGACTCTAATCGATGTGAAGAAGGGGGAACTCACTATGCGTGTTCATGATCAAGAGGTCACCTTTAATGTCTATAAAGCTATGAAGTTTCCTGCGGATGAAGAAGAATGTTTTCTGGTTGATTTGGTGGATCAGGTCGTAAATGATGAAGTATAGAGCCGAGTGGATGATGAACCTTTGAGGAGAATAATTGCTGAAAATTTAGATTTGGAGGAAGAGGAACTTGACGAACTTGTGAAATACCTAGATACCACTCCACAAGTAAGAAAATTAAGAACACCTGTTGAGCCATTGACAAAAACGGGAGAATCATCAGTAAAATTAAAGCCATCTCTTGAGACACCTCCAGAACTTAAATTAAAACCACTTCCAGAACATCTCAGGTATGCATTTTTAAATAAAGATTCAAAGCTACCTGTGATTATTTCTTCTGCATTAACATCGTTTCAGGAAGAAAAACTGCTATGAGTGCTTAGAGAGTTCAAATCAGCGATTGGCTGGACCATAGCGGATATCAAAGGGATCAACCCTTCGTTTTGCATGCATAAAATCCTGATGGAAGATGAAAGTAAGCCGTCGGTTGAGCAACAAATGAGACTTAATACAATAATGAAAGAAGTGGTTAAGAAAGAGGTACTAAAATGGCTGGATGCAGGCATAATCTATCCGATCTCAGATAGCTCATGGGTGAGCCCAGTGCAGTATGTACCGAAAAATGGAGGCATGACCGTAGTGACTAATGAAAATAATGAGTTGATTCCAACACGAACAGTGACAGGGTGGAGAGTATGCATGGACTACCGCAGGCTCAACAAAGCTATAAGGAAAGATCATTTTCCACTCCTATTCATTGATCAGATGTTGGACAGATTTGCAGGTCATGAGTACTATTACCTACTGGACGGATATTCGGGCTATAATCAAATAATGATAGCTCCAGAAGACCAGGAAAAGATAACTTTCACATGTCCATACGGCACATTTGCCTTCAAACAGATGTCTTTTAGGCTGGGCAATGCTCCAGCCACGTTTCAGAGATGCATGATGGCTATATTTTCAAATAATGTGGAGCAGAATGTGGAAGTATTTATGGATGACTTCTCAGTCTTCAGGGACTCGTTTGATCTATGCCTTGAAAATTTGGTGATGGTTTTGAAACGGTGTGTTGAAACAAGTCTAGTACTGAACTGGGAAAAATGCCATTTTATGGTACAAGAAGGAATCATATTGGGACACAAAGTATCGAAGAAGGGACTCGAGGTAGATAGGGCAAAGCTGGAAACAATAGAGAAATTGCCACCACCGTCTTCGGTAAAAGGTGTTCGCAATTTTCTGGGACATGCAGGTTTCTACCACAGATTCATCAAAGACTTCTCCAAGATAACTAAACCACTATGCAGTTTATTGGAGAAGGATGCGCATTTTAACTTTGATGAGGCTTGCGTGTCGGCATTTGAGCACCTAAAAGGGAAATTAACATCAGCACCAATTATTACTGTGCTAGATTGGGATTTGCCATTCGAGCTGATGTGTGATGCCAGTGATTATGCCATAGGGGCTGCTTTGGGGCAGAGAAAAGAGAAGATATTTCATGTTATTTATTATGCCAGCAAGACCCTTACAGATGCACAGCTGATGTAACGCTCAAGAATTTCGAATTTTCAATGAATTAAATTTTTATTTGATTATGTGGATTAAATGAATTTAATTGAGTTATTATGTGAGTAAGATGTTCGAAGGTCGTTCTATGACCTAAAATGTGTAGATGAGGATAGTATTCTGGCTTTATGCTAGAATTAATTGTTGTGAATTATCAAGACGAGAACGAAGGTTTTCTGAGATTGTTTGCTTAAAAACACTATTCATCCGATGACGTTCAGAGCTAGGGTTTGAAATTCTGAGAAACGCGTAATGTTAGAATATGACGATATTATGGAAAATCCAATAATATTACCGTTATGGCAAACGAAGTTTTCGCCTGCGGACTTAAAACCTAAGGGTTTATGGAAGAGGTTTCCGAAAGAGAAATGTAATGCGTATAGTTGTTTCGATTATTATACGTAAGGAATATGAGTATTATACTAGTATGTATACGAGTATGATATGAAGAATAGTACGACGTATAATACGAGTATTATATGAATATTATACGAAGAGAATACGTGAATAATATGCGTAGAATACGAATCGTATTATTAGAGTATGAGCTAAGGATTTTATTCAATCCAATTGGACTTGGATTAATATACAATCCCAATGAATTAATTATACAAGCCCAAGTCAAGGCCCAATATTAGATTGGTTAAAGCCCAATGTTTTTATGTCAAGCCCAATCCAAAAAGTAATCCGCGGGTTGAACCGGTGGGTCAAGGGATGGGTAAAACACATGGGGCAACCCATGGGGATGACCCATGGGCAAGGTTGGTCGGCCACTTGGTGTGCAAGGCAAGTGTCACTTGGTCACCAAGTATTTTGCTTGGTGACAATGTGACATCCCCAAATCCGGGTACTTTTTACCACGAATCTGGTGTACTAATTCTATAATTATTGCAGAAGATATAAACATAATTTGTTTATACAATAAACTTTTACACATCATTCCCAAGGTCTACAACCTTAACTAAATACATACCTTCAATATCTAAAAAGGTTTACAATACTATTTTCGCTGTAAATTTAATAAATCTAATCGCACTATATAATTAAATCTTGAACTTTGCCTTTGCTTCTCGCTCTTTACTCGAGCTTTCCTCTAAATCAAAAATTTTATCATGATATAGCAAGAGTGAGCAACAAATTTGCCCAGCAAGCATAAGTTTAATTAAGGATATATCATGATTGAAAGAATTGAACAATAAGCTAGCTAACTTTCAACAATATAAACATTGTGAAAGAGCATGAACAAATTTTCTTAGCTGAACGACCAAGTCAATAAAAATGAATGGTCAATAATGAACATGAACAGATTAACTGAACCAAATGGTAATAAAGGTGATCAGCCTTTCATACCTGATTAACATTTACAACATACACAACATGTGAATCAATAACCAGTATAGATGTGAATAATCAACAATAATCATTCACTAACATGCTTTGAAAATACAACTCAAGTTTGAGTTAAGGAAACTTGCATGAACCGCTGATTACCGCTAAGCAATATAATGTAATCTCTTATGAAAGACCTATCAATTATAAGATTGATCTTTTAATTAGTATAACATACCTTATTTCATAATACTATCTAACACTTAATCACAGTCAAATATTAGATATTCTTAACACCATATTCATTTACTTACTTATAAACTCATCATCTTATATTAACTTGTCTAACATTCACTCCCAAAGTTAAGCATTAGACACTACACCTTAGTCTGAGTATTATCATTATACTTTGATAATCTTTTCATTATGTCATAACTTATTCTCATAAGTTATCCCTTTATATGTTATCTTAGTAATCTAGGCAATCTTTCAGTAAATTGAAATATCATTTCAGTAAACCGGATTACATTTTAGTATCCTAAAATCACTATTTCAGCAAACCAAAATCAGATTAGCAGACTAAATTCAATTTCAGCAACCTGAATTCAAAATCTTCAATTTCAGCAACCTGAATTCACTATTCTTTTGCACGAAAATAACAAATCAACTTATTATTTTTCTATCTTTTTGCCAATCATATATACATGTATTTCATACACAAAAAATATTTTTCTGTAATTTTTCAACTCCCTTAAGTATTTTTCAAAAATCAATTTCTAGTTAATTCCTTAAGAAATTAGCTACCTTGTGCTTAACTCCAGAAATTTCCATCTCTTGGCATAATGTTATACATGTTAACGTGACCCTCCAGTTTAAATTTCGTGGCCATCAGAGTTATAGAACTCCGGTTATAGAGATTTTCGTCCGAAAAACCCAAATATTGAAATGGCCATAACTTGCTCAATTTAACTCGGAATGAGCTCATTTTTGGACAGGAGCTACCTTATACCATATATTTTCATTTTCCAAAAGGCCGGAATTTTTTGCACACACTAAGAGACCGAAACAGGCCCTGGAAAGTTCTTCGCAGCTTGTTTTTGTCATTTTGCAGCTTTGGAGTCCTTTGCTAAAAATAGTCCATACGAAAATCTACAACTCCTTTTTTAGTGATTCCACATGGAGATGTTAGATAACTTATAGATCTAACTCTAGGACTTGACCACACTAAAAAATTCAAAATATATTAGGAGATATGGTCATTTGAATCTCATGTTCCGTTTTCACAAAAATCTGATTTTTAACCTTTGGTGTCTTTTAAGAAAACTTTTCTATTTTCACATAAAATCAACATAACACATCATAATACTTACTAATACCTCATACACCCATGGATCTACCATGATGAATGATCTATTTCATCAAACAATTATCAAACACAAAATAAAACACAATCTTGGTAAGGAAAAATTAGGGTTTTCTACATTTCTAGAAACCTAGTTTCATTTCTCCCCTTTTGATCCACCGTTAAATACTTTAACAAGTTAGATTCATACATGAATCTACATAAAACACATAAATAAAAGGGTCCTAAATTTCAAATCACAAAACCCTTTTCTCCATCAAATCCATAAAAAGAAAAGAAATTAAATCCTTAAAATTAATTTTTGTACCTTGACTTTTTAGCTTCCTTCCTTCTATACCCAAAGTAGGTTAGAAATCTTGGTTGCATGAGCTTAGGCCCTCTTCCTTCCTTTCTTCTTCTTCTTCTTCTTCTTCTTCTTCTTTTTCTACCATGGAGATTCTTCTCTCCTATTTCCCATGAAGGGTTGCCGCCCCCTCACACGTTCTCTCTCTATATTTACGTGAGAAAAAAAATGAGAGCTCACATGAACTACCAAGTTTGCTAGAAAAATTAAAGTGATTAGATTGTATCTCATCATATCTTTCCATATCTTGCTCTTCTCTCTCTCATTATTCAAGATGTAACTTGCGAGCAACATCTAAAGTGTTGTCCAAATAAAAAGATGACAACTCATGGAGTTTGTTTACCTACTAAAGCTACCTAATCATTACATTCCACTCCTTTTTCTACTCCTCTAATTTTTGGCCACACGGCCTCTTCATTCACCAATTTGGTTGATATTAGCTAGCTTAATTAATGACCATAACGCCCCTCCTTAAGTGAACTTTAATTGGGCCAAGCTTGGGCTCCCTTTTTATTTCTTTTTGGGCTTGCACCTTCTTATTTCTTTGTCTACTAATTAAAATGAGCTTGGGCTCCTCCACCAAATAAATTGGGTCATCACTAAACTTGCCCTTTATATTAAATATTGAGCTAGTTCAATAATTTAATTCTTCTTAAATTAATTAACTACCAGTCTCATGCTTAAATAAACACTTGGGCTACAAATTAATTCTTAATTCACTTACTCCCATATTCATACAAAATAATTTAATAATATGAGACATGGTCCACAATTCATAGATTAGGTCACTAGTATATAATTAAAATACTAGAACCACATACACATAATCTTATGAACTCATACACTAAATATACTTCATTATCAGACTATCACTTATAGTCTATCAAATCATTCAAATTCTTCTCCAAAAATTTTGAAATCCTTAAAATTCTTTTACAGAAACGTCCAATCCATACACTTATTTTATGTCTAGATTTATTATTTAATCTTTACTCAATCTTTTGAGATTTTATAAAATTGCCCAAATTTGTGGGTTGTCACATTCACCCCTTCTTCTAAGAATTTCGTCCCCGAAATTACAGTCCACTAATCACCACTCCTTTTATTCAGCAAAACTAGGTTTTCAAATCAACCCTAACTTGATTTCATGCTCAATTTAATAGTACAACTTGCTTCCTAATATGAGGAGCTCTGCCACTATCACATTCTTCCATGACTTCAGTCTAAGGAGTTAAAACTTTTCAAATAATGTTGAGGGGTCATATAGACCATGAACACGTAGTTTTAACGATATTTATATCGCAAAACAGTAAATTATTAGTATGTTTACAATCACAAAGAAGGTAAACTACCGTTGCTAGTACTTTAGGTAATTAGCCTATCGTAATTTTACGTCATGCATAACGTATCAATCATGTCTAGCGAATATTTACGCTACTAGATTGGATTATTTTATCCAAACAACATAGTTCACCTCAGTCTTATCATAAGGTTCCGCACCAAATCAATTTGGTTCGGGATAAATTCTCAAAAATACTTTGAATTTTTCATAAACATTTGTCTAGCTGAATCAAATAGCTTAGACGCATATCAATAATTCAAATTTTAATCGAAACATTGCTAGCCAAATTCGGTTGGCAATAAATTACCTTAAAAATTCTTAAAATCATTTTATGACGTCATGATACCGCACTGTATTTACAGTCCATTTGAGGATTTCGTCATTTTGTGACTTTGTCATACTACATCATAATATAGTGGGCTGACGATCTTTAGATCATATTCCACACTAAGTAATACTGCATTGATGACTCCATCATTTTTATCATTCTGCATCAGGCTCCATGATACATTGATGATATATAAAATACATTTTGACATCTCAAATTATTTTTTTCTAGCCGAAACAAATTAGCAGAGACTCTTCTTTAAATAGCTCAAAATCATCAAAAATCATTTTTTATGCTATTATGCCGCAACTGGTAACGATGTGTCAGTGTCCCGAAGTTCACAAATACACACTTGTCACCATGTGTTGCTGATAACAAAAATTTATTTTATCTCGAAAGGCACATCAGTGCGAATTTAGCTTGATGTCAAAAACATCGAAGTCTAGCATAACTAGAAGATTTGAAATACCTATACTTCCATCATCAACTTCAATTTCTCTACTGATCCATTTCTTAATAAATCTATCTATTTCTATCATCTTCAATTCTCCATTCACACATAACTATACCCAGTTCGTCAAACTTACCACACATTATGAGTTCTGGAACTTTCCAAAATCATATGAGTTTAAGAACTTATCCTAGTCAGACCTTTGGCGTCCATTCGCTGAGGGGTTCATAAACATTTCATATAATTATGAGTCACGAACGTACCATAATTATGAGTTTTAAGAACTCGTACTTAACCTTACATTCTCTAACTATACCTTACCTATTTGTTATACACCTGAGAAAAGAATCACCTTCTCAACAGATATATAGCAAATAACGCGACACAAACATTTCAATGATTATCAGAACCAGAAACTAAGTGGTTGTCAAACCAAACTCGGCCACTATGATACATAGGAAGCTAAGCGCACAATTCGCCGCCCATATAAAGAATTGGTCAACCTAACCACTATATCGACCAGGTAGCTAAGTGATTCTAAAACCAAGTACAATTTCCCCGCCCATACAAGGAATCATACAACTCAGCTGCTGACCTGAGTCCTCAATTGAAATCCTACACAATTCTAACTTTCTCTTTTCTTAATACGAATTTTCTTTAATCCGTATCTTAACATTTACCGCGGGTCGAATCGGTGGGTCAAGGGATGGGTAAAATCCATGGGGCAACCCATGGGGATGACCCATGGGCAAGGTGGGCTGGCCACTTGGTGTGCAAGGCAAGTATCACTTGGTCACCAAGTATTTTGCTTGGGGACAAAGTGGTAAATAAGTGAGGAGGTGGGGAATTGGACCATTTTGCCCCTCATTGTATTTTCTATAAATACAAGGCTTAGGTTGAGCTTTTGTGGTTTTACAAAGATTGACCAACATATATTGAGAGAGAGAAAGAGCTAGAAACACTAAATTCTTCTACTTCCAAGCAAACCAATTGACGTTTATCAAGAACGTTAACTACTTCAAAGGTAAATTCCTATAAACCGTAATCTTCATCCTTTTCGATTTCTTTTTCATAGAAGAATCATAGATGAGTGGAGAGCGTTTATTGAGAAGGTATAAGAATGCCTATCAATGACCAAATCATGGATAGGACATGACCAAATAGAAATCGTAAGTGTTTACGAAAGTAGAAAATGTAGAAAGTCTTGAACGTGAACTTACTTATAATTGAACATTTTTGAAATTGTTATAGCTAAGGTATGTGAATCTTGATTTGGTTAGGATGTAGATATGAAGTCCATGGAGTATTCCATGTGATTTGGCTTAGAAAACATTAGTAACGAAGTTATGACGGATTTTGCGGAAATATACGATAAACATCGAAAATGTATAAAGTCTGGATTAAGGGTCAAAAGTTGTCGTGTGACTTGAAAACGTTGGTTTCTAATGTCAACACGTGAGATAAAGTAATTAAGAGTCGTTGGCGAAAGAATCATCGCATTCCGACTTATAACGAAGAAAACGAGTATTGAACGGGCGAAAACGTTAAACGAACGCTTAAAAATGAACTTAAAGGTGAATTTCGAGTTAACGAATTTGGAAATATGAACACTTAAAGGATGTAATTCCTGACTTGTAGGAATTTGAATGGGTCAATTCGGATGTAAAACGAACAAATTAGGAAGCCGGGAGTTTTGTTAAGAAACCAAACTGTTTTGGTCAACTGGTGCATAGGTTCGGCGCCGCAACGCCAAACCCTATGTTATCTCATTGTCATCTTATGGCGCCGATTATGGCCAGGAGAAAATAAAAAGGTTTGGAGACTCGCTGCACCATGATGCTAGAGTTTGTACATGGACTCATGCCATGCCGCCAAGTCCGCAAAACCTCTCGAGAGTGGGCGCCATGATGCCCACTAGAATGCATAGGATGTCCTGCTGCAGCGCCGGTAGTAGAAAAAGGTTGACCAAGTTAGTTTTTGTTTCATTTTGAATGAAGACTTAATATAAGATATTGAAGGTACTTAATGTACATTATAAGACTTACCTTAACTCACTTGTAAGGTGTTAATGTAAGAAGATCTAGTAAGGTTTAATAGTAATTAAACGAAGAACACAAATACGTAATGAGTGAACCGTGAATGACGTTCAACATTTGTAATTAACCATTTATGATCGAATGTCGGTTAAGGATGTAAGAACGTTAATGAAACGTAACGAAGTATAGAAAGTCGAATCGACATTAATAACAAAGTTAAAACAAGTAAGACATAGAAGAGAAAGAAGTTGGTTAGAACCGTAAAGATAGTTTATGTGATAACTAATTACAGTGTGCTATGTGAATATCTCATTTAGATCCTATAAAGACTGAGAATAGTTGGAATATATATTCAAAGACGCTTGAAGGCAAGTCTTTCTTAACTCTTGTCTGACCTTCGTGTTAGTCAAGTTTTTACGTGATGCATGATATATAATGCATGAATCGTAAATAGAAAAAGAGTCGATGCCTGTTTTATCCGGGCTAGACAAGTATTGAAGGATAGATTGAATTATTTACATGTCTGTTGATATAGAACTGTTAATGCTATCCTATGCCAAGTATTTGGTACGGATGAGAAGGTAAGTTTGTCTATTACAAACAAAAGTATTTTCATTGATTATTCGTTGGGCACGCGAGGTTGCCAAATGTTAAACGTAAATATGTTTAACGTAAGAGTGTTGATCAACATAGAGTAATATAGGCTGATCACCTAGAAGTGCTCGTAAGTAAAGACGGGTGGATGGCCTTAGTGCCGGATATCCTTTTCAAGTATGAAAACGAAAAGAGTATGTTCATGGTCTATTGACCGGTTCATCATTCCTAAGCTATTATTTATGCTATGGAATTGTTGTATGAGAAGTATTAGTAAAATGTTAATAATGCTTCATAGATAATTGCTCAGATATAGAATTAAAGCATGTGTTTTTAAGGTGATATTCATATGATTCGTTGTTAAGACTTGCTGAGCTAGTTATGCTCATTCTTGCTTGAACCATATGTTTGCAGCTAAAGCCGAACGAACTGAGAGTTCTAAGAGAGATAAAGGCAAGGCTAAGATGGACAATTAATCGTCCTGTAATAGACTAGTATATTTGTATGTAATATACTTATGAAGAACAACGAATGTATTTGGTTATGAACCTGGGAAAGGATTTATTACAGATGTAATACAAAGATAGTAATTACACTCATTTTGTTGTTATTTCAATGGAATGATTGTATGAAATGTAGTATCGTGGAGCACCATCTGTCGGGTTGGAAGATACCCGGATTTGGGGGCGTCATAAGCTGAACTACACCACCATGGAGAAAGAGTTATTGGCAGTGGTATACGCTTTTGATAAATTTAGAGCATATTTGATCGGCACAAAGGTGATAGTATATACAGATCACGCTGCAATTCGACATTTAGTGGCGAAGAAGGATGCAAAGTCTCGGTTGATCAGATGGATTTTATTACTGCAGGAATTTGATTTGGAAATCAAGGACAGGAAGGGCACTAAAAACCAAGTAGCGGACCACTTATCTCGACTTGAGAATCCGAAAAGGGCGACAGATGACAAAGTTTTAATCAATGAATCCTTTTCAGATGAGCAGTTGTTTGTGGTGAAAGTGGAAGTGCCTTGGTTTGCAGACTACGCAAACTATTTGGTCAGTAAGATGCTACCTCTTGACTTGGTGGGTTATCAAAAGAAGAAATTTCTGCATGATGTCAAATGGTATATATGGGATGAGCCTTATTTGTTTAAATAGTGTTCTGATCAAGTTATAAGAAGGTGTATTCCGTATAGCGAGACCGAGGAAATTCTGCAGGATTGTCACTCTGCTGCGTATGGAGGTCACTATGGTGGTGAAAGAACAGCAGCTAGAATACTACAGGCAAAATTCTACTGGCTGATAATTTTCAAAGATGCATACAGTTTTGTCCAACGGTGTGATAGATGTCAGAGAGTGGGGAACATCTCTAAAAGGAATGAAATGCCATTAAATACAATCTTGGAAGTAGAAATTTGTGACGTATGGGGAATTGATTTTATGGGGCCTTTCGTTTCTTCCTACGGAAATCTCTACATTTTGCTCACTGTAGATTATGTCTCGAAATTGGTTGAAGTGGCAGCTCTTCCGACAAATGATGCCAAGGTCGTCCTCAGATTTTTACACAGAAGTATCTTCATGAGGTTTGGGACCCCAAGGGCTATCATCAGTGACGAAGGCAGTCACTTTTGTAACAGGCAGTTTACAGCCTTGTTGGATAAATATGGGGTGAATCATCATATTACTATAGCATATCACCCACAAACGAATGGCCAAGCTGAAGTGTCGAATCGAGAAGGTAAGAGAATCCTGGAGAAAGTTGTGAATCCCACAAGGAAGGACTGGTTATTGAAGTTAGATGATGCAGTATGGACTTATAGGACGGCATATAAGACACCATTGGGTATGTCACCTTTTCAACTCGTGTATGTAAAAGCCTGCCACCTTCCTATGGAGCTCAAGCATAAAGCATATTGGGCAATTCAAAAGCTAAATTTTGATTTGAAAGCTGTCAGGGAGAAACGCCTACATCAACTCAATGAGTTGGATGAATTCAGATTGCAGGCATACGAGAATTCGAAGTTGTATAAGGAGAAAGTGAAGAAATGGCATGACCAAAAAATCATTGAGAGAGCATTTGAACCAGGACAAAGGGTTTTTCTTTATAACTCCAGACTTAAACTTTTTCCTGGGAAGCTGAAATCGAGGTGGTCAGGACCATTTATAGTGAAAACTGTTGTTCCGCATGGTGCAATTGAAATATTCGATACGTTTCTAGACAAGCCTTTTAAGGTGAATGGACAGCGCTTAAAACATTACTTTGGTGGTGAGGTCGACAGACAGAAAGTCGCCTCAATTCTTTCTTCAACATGAGCATCAGAGACAGACAAGCTAATTGACTAAAACTTAGCGCTTTATGGGAGGCAACCCATTATTTTTTTTTTCTATCTCTAAAATCTCTCTTTCATTCTTTATTTATTTAGTTAAGTTATTTCATTAACTCAATTTCAACCTAAGTTAGGACAATGCGATTATCTCTGCATAATTAACATACTAGCTGATATTTAAGGGGAGCGTGTATATGCATTGTTTAAAATGAGGGTGATACAATAGACATTCATGTTTATTTATTAAACCATGCTTTGATAAGGTCTATTGATGAATTGCAGGTGTATTGGAGAGCACACATTTCTGTCTTGCAGAGTCTAAAAATAAAAACAAAGAAGAAGAAGCGGATCACATGACCACGCAATGAACATGAACACACCGATCATCACTACGCGCTTCAAAGGCCACATGACTTGCGATTAATAATGCCACTCGCACGCCGCTGTCTCGAAAACCATTATGGGGCGCGCACGGCTGCCATGCGCGATAGTAGACGTGGAAATATTTTTAAAAGTACAAAATTCAAGTTGTGGTCTAATTGGGTCTCTCATTTAATATAACAGAAGCGTATTATTCTGTTCTCCTATATTCAGAAGACTCATCAACTCTCATCAAAGTTCATACCCACAAATCTCCTTCCTGGCATAAATCTAGGGTTCTACTTGGGTTGTGTAGCAGTAAGTTTGGGGGCATGCTCATCCATAATTCCTCTGCCTTCTCTCTATCATCCGCATATGGGTCCAAAAACAGCACGCGCAATCTCCTTCTCTTCTTCATCAGAATCTTCCTCCGATAACCAAGAAGAGGATGTCTTAGACGAGAGTAAATTTATCAGTTTGAAGGCCCAACAGGACTATTATCGAAGTGTGGCCAAATCTTTTATGAAGGAACGGGGACTTCTACCTGAGAAGCAGGATGCCCAAATCTGGTATATGATACGTGAAAGAGACTGGGTTGGTTTGACTGCATCTCCTATGCCTATCCCCATGGGGATTATTAGAGAATTTTATGCGAATGCCGAGGAGATGATAACAAGAGGCATCACGCTGGTTCGAGAAGAGAAGGTGAATTTTTGACCTTCAGTGATCAGAGCAATATTCAACATATATGATGCACCACCCACTGGGGCTGACAATTGGATAGAAGGTGCATATTTAGAAACGGATCTAGCAGTTGTGATTACTGATTTGTGTATTCCGGGCACCAAATGGAAGTATAAGGCTAGGACAACTGAACCAAAATCTTTTCCATCATCAGCATTGAATCGATATGCCCAAGCATGGAACCTGTTTATCTGTGCCAAGCTAGTCCCATCAGCTCATTACAATGCAATAACCACTGAGCGTGCTATTATTTTGTGGGGAATCATCAAAGGCAAATACATTGATGTAGGCCTTTTAATTCATCAAAACATGCTGCGTTATATTCGAGGGAGCAGAACTGGGACTATTCCGCATGCATCTGTGGTAGCCATGCTCTGTACCCAATAAGGAGTCCAATGGAATAATGAGCAGCTGCAATACCCAAACCATGAAATCACTCACACTACTATTGCCAGATTCAAGGAGTGGACAGGTGGTGTACCACACCCACACGGACTAGGATTCATCCTTCAGCCCACTTTTCCAGAGGCCACCACAAAGCCCCCCTCAGTGTATGATGAGCGGGCCCCATCCACGCACGCACGTGCCACCCATGGCGATCGCCAGCTCCGAAGGTTGGAGCGAAAAGTTGATGCCATGTACTATAATTTGGGCACATTTTCGTCGGGACTTACAAGGGCCTTGGCCAAAGCTTTTGCACAACAAGGAACAACACTAGAATGGCCTCAGTTCGGAACCGCAACACCATATCCACCACCAGATTCACCACCCGAGGAGGTTGGCACCACCGATAATTAGGGGAGTTTTTTTCGTACCCTTTACCTTCATTCAATGGGGCATTGAATATTTTAAGTTTGAGGGTATTGGGGAGTAGGGTAGTGCATGTAGTTTTGCATGATTAGTTTAATTTTTTTTTAGTTTTAGCATGATTAGTTTTAAATTTTTGCATCATATAGTTATTTTGGCATATTTTTGTAGTCTATTCTTTAGTTTCATGTTTAGTTTGCATATCTCACAGTTCTTGTCGTATAGAAATTTGTGTCTAGCCAATGATGATAGTGAAGTTTTTAAATAATTTATGAGTATTTTGGATAATATGAGCTGATATATAATGTTTTACACAATGCAATTCATAATGCTGTTTAAATGCTTTCGGTTTGCACAAATATGTTCACATCACTTGTAGGTATAAGAAGCATGTGTTGCATTGCTCGATAAAAAAAATGTAGTTGTAAAAAGGGAAATATGTGAAAAGTGAGATTAGACTGTATAAAACATTGATTTGTAAACTTTGGGAAAACATGGTATCTGTGTATAAAAAAAAGAGAAAAAGAAAAAAAATAGCAATAACGTGGCTAGTCTCATTTTGGGACCTGCTACTTGAGTAAAACGCCCGAGGGGATTGTCTCACACTAGCGCCTCCTAAGGTCTTCCATGGTGCAGGAGTCGTTGGTTGAAAGCTCGCTAAGGGTAGCAGCAGCAGCCTAATGGAGTAAGACATTGTACAATCATGTGAAAAAGAAAAAGAAAAGAAAAATAACAATAAACACCGCGAGAAAGTGCGAAAATCGCCCTCGTGAGTAAAAATAAAGCAGTTAAACTCATTGTTGAACCTTAGTTTATTTTAAGATGTTGGAATAGTATTGGTTGCATATATATACATAAGTCTTGATTTGAGCTATAATTTTCTATTTTGAGCAGTATAGCATGAGTATTTTGTGCCTAAATCAAGTTTTGGCGAACACAACACACACACACATAGCATCTCTATAGCATTTGTGAATTATCTGAATGTATAACATTATGCCTGCAGTTTGGTTTGAATCTGTATTCTTGAATCTAGAAAAAAAAATCGTTGAGGCAAATTGGACTTAATTTCTATGATAGTAAGAACAATGTGAGATTAGTTGCATCATAATTTAGTTGCATAGTAATATAGCTGCATTTTCATTGTTCATTAGTATGCATTGCTTGAGGGCAAGCAACGGTTCAAGTTTGGGGGTATTTGATAAGTGGGTTTTATACCTACTTATGGAATACCAATTCATGCGAACTATGCCCATCTCAAGTAAATTTTAGTATGTTTTAGTTGCATTACATGTTAGTTTGCATTGCATATACATAAAACTCCTTTTGGTGAATAAGTGCAGGAATCGGCCTAATTTGGTGGTATTATAGGGCACGAGGCTAATGGACGCATGAGGCGAGGCAAAAGATGGAATATGCATGGCTGAGGATTGAGTGGAGCATGGATGGACAAGCATGGATGGGCATAGGACATTTCGATGAGATGAGAAACAATGCGTAACCAAACCAAGGAGCGAATCGGTTATCAATCGCAAGTCATAACCGCCATGAAAGTACCAACCGAACAATGGTACTCTATCAGGAGTTGTGCGGCCGCGAGCATGACAAGCCTAGGGAATGCGGCCACAAAGAGAGCCAAACTGGACATCATAACTTATCGCAAGTCTCATGACCCAGAGGAAGCTGATGGAGAAGTCTTGTGGCATGCGAGGCCCTGAAGTCAGCCGATTTGTTTTAATTTATTTTTCAATTAAAATGGTTGTAATTGATTTAAAACGATATCTGACGGGTGTCAGACGTATCTTTAATATCTTTTAGTTGTATTTTATCATCGTAATCAGGGTTTTACTCTCGGGGGGAGATTCCAAGGTAGAAGGAGGCCAAAACTCTACTGTTCTACTTCTTCTTGGGATTTTCTACCAGAGTGGATTAGTATTATTATTTTGCTGTAATTTTATGAGGATTTGAATAGAAATAGTGGATTCTATTCAGTAATTGGGTTTGATAGTTCTATCTTTCATCTTTCAATTATTTGTTTAATAATCATGTTTAGATTTGATCCCATGATGGCTTTTGGTTCAGTCATGAACTAAACTCCATTATGGGATTCTAACGGATTTTAATATGTAGTTTGATTGTATGCTTAAATGCTGGATTGTGTTACATGTCATATGGGATGTCTATCATGATTGATTTAATTGTATGAATGCTTGATCACCATTCGTTTTAGTACTTGTATGGAATTGACAATGAACATGCAAGTATGGATTGTAATCATGATAGTATACGTATATGGGGCTGTTTTATATGGCTTGTGTATTTCGTGAACAAGATAGACATATACTATTTCACTGTATAAGTTAAAATAAGGGCTTGAACTTAAATTCAATATAGTTGCAATTTCACATAGACATATAGTGATTTTGGTTATATTGATGATTACATAGACTCTATCATCTGTGGATGATGTGTAAGTAGGTCTTAGTTCATTGAAAAATGGCTATGACTCTTTTAGTGTTCTTGCCTACTTTCCTGTGATATGTGAACAAGTCATGCATGATAGTGGCGATTGAATGAGATATTAAATGAAGTTAGGATTCCATTATTTCCAGATTTGATTTATTCTGTTGTTATTATTGTTTAAGTCGTTATTCGCGATTTGATAACAAACCAATCTTATTCATTAGTTTGAGCATATAAATATAGTGAATTAGTGAATGCATAGTGGTTTAAATTAAACAACTTTCTCTGTGGAATCGATACTTTACTTGCTCTGTATTACTTGTTGACACATGTATGCTTGCATGAGTTAGAGCTCTTTTGTTAAGACTAAAAAAGAGGTAACAAGTTTTTGGCGCCGTTGCCGGGGAAAGGCGTTTAATTTAGTATTATTATCATTCGTTTTAAGCTATATTGTATGACTTAGACAATTCTAGTCTTATCTCATTTCAATTTTTATTTTTATTTCAGGAATTTGGATAATTTTTTATGCGCACGCGGTCATCCAACCCCGACTTAACACCTGTTCAGGACAACATAAACGGGAGAGGTTGGAAAGAGAGTGTTCGTAGGAATTTACAGGCACAATTAAAGTACAATAGCTAATATGGCAGTCGAGGCACAAGGAGAAGAGCAAAGAGAGGAGCATAGGGCTCTGAAGGAATATTCCATGCCCAACATTAATGGACTACAGTCTAGCATTGTCAGACCAACGATATCAGCTAATACATTCGAGATAAAAACGGACACTATTCAGATGGTTCAGAATGGGTGCCGCTACAGACGGTCCGAATTAACACCTGTTGAGTTTCATTGAAATTTATAATACATTCAGATACAATGGTGTAACGGAGGATGCTATCAGACTTAGGTTATTCCCATTCTCATTGAGGGATAAAGCACGAAGTTGGCTTCATTCTTTTCCAGCAGGATCTATAACCACATGGGAGGACTTAGCACAAAAGTTCTTAGCTAAGTTCTTCCCAATGGCCAAGACTACAAAGATGAGGACAGCTATCTCTCAGTTCGAGCAACAACAGGGTGAGTCCTTATATGAAGCATGGGAGAGATATAAAGAAATGCTGAGGAAGTGTCCACATCACGGTATGCCAGATTGGATGGTGATTAACACGTTCTATAATGGATTGGGATGGCAATCGAGATCGATTGTAGATGCAGCTGCTGGAGGGGCATTATGGGCAAAAAGCTATGAAGAAGCCTATAACCTTATCGAGACAATGGCATTGAACGATTTTCAGAATCCTACATCTCGGATGCCACAACCCAAAGTTGCAGGTGTGTTGGAGGTAGATGCTATTACATAGTCTTATGACTGTTAAAGGTTTCAAGTATAACCCTTGATAACCTAGGACATAGTTCAAGGTCTTATGACCCTCAGAAATCTTTTGATTCTTGTTATTCATTCTTGATTCAAAAGTTGAGTTTTATTTCAGAAGTCTTTGATTCACTCGCATGTTATTATATATTGTTATTTCATTTTTATACTTGTGGGAAATCGTGCTCACTCTTGCGTAATAATAACATTGCAGTTAAGAACGAAAGGTCCGGTGAGCCTTCTACTATCAAAGGTAAGGGCAAGATTAACAAGTGATGAAGACTTGTTGTTTTATATGATGATGTATTTCTGTTTTAGACTTATGTTAATGATGTGTAAGATGATTAATTGTTTATGTTTCCGCAGTTAAGATTTAAGGTTAGTATAACCTGGGATTTATGTATTTTTATGATGTAACTCCTTAAGGAGAGGATTTATTTCTATCTATTAATACTTTCATTTATTATGGGTAGATAGACATATGATGTTTGTTTAGTGAACACCAAATCATGTGGGAATTGAAGTACACGGATTTGGGGGTGTCACAGGGTATGTCTAATTTCATGTATGAATTAAGAAATTGGTAGAAATTGGCATGTTCTGCAATTTTCGCGAACTGCAGGTTCTGGAACTGTTCGTTCATGCCCTCGGTATCGCAGTGCACAAGAACCGAACAAAGAAACAACGGCGTGCCACTGCATATATAGCACCAAAGGATTCGCCATCGCATGGGCGAGCCGCAGCAAATACCGAGAGTAAGCGTGATGGTGGTGCCGCAACGCCACTCTGTAGTTTGTCCAAGAATGAGCATGTTAGTGGTTTTATTTTAGGGTTTGTGATAGTAACCTAATCTAATGTACATAAAAATATGTTAGACATATAATGAGATGTTAAAATAGATTCTTAACATGTCAATAACGCATTTAAGTATGGATTGAATTATTGAACGCGTAGTTAACTTATTGTTTGTGAAGTGTAAATTATGTGACAATAAGTGTGATAATTTGACTAAGTATAGTCATAACCAAAGTTTAGACAAAAGAATGAACTTGTGCTGACTAGTTACATTATAATTGACTAGTATTATGAATGAAAATGATATGTAGGATTAATTCTAGGAAGGTGTATAATTAACGTTTAATCTACGCATGAGGCAAGTTTTCTAACCCTACTTGTTATCATTATTCAAGTTTATAATTTACGTCGAGTAAATTCTCATTATTGTTAACTAAGTTCAATTTGTTATATTAAAGATTATTTATCTTTTCAAAGTATGATTCTGTTATACAATACTTGTTCTATTGTATACCTCTTGAGATTGTTATTCAATTTAAATATCATTTATTGTTGAACCTTATTAGACTAGTGAACCCTTATTGATTCGACTAGTCCATAGTTGATGAACGTTATAAATTTCAGAACCCTTATTGATTTATCCAAACCAAACTTCCTTTGGTGTGGACTCTAATGTCAAACTGAGATGAACAACCCTGTATAGGGATTACTTATGCGTTAGCGTTAAGATATTGTGCACAGTATGGTACTAAGGGCTGATCCCCTTAAGTACGAGTAGAAGAGTTCATAGTCTTATGATTGTTTAAGGTTTCAAGTATAACCCTTGATAACCTAGGACATAGTTCAAGGTCTTATGACCCTCAGAAATCTTTTGATTCTTGTTATTCATTCTTGATTCAAAAGTTGAGTTTTATTTCAGAAGTCTTTGATTCACTCGCATGTTATTATATATTGTTATTTCATTTTTATACTTGTGGGCAATCATGCTCACTCTTGCATAATAATAACATTGCAGTTAAGAACGAAAGGTCCGATAAGCCTTCTACTAGCAAAGACAAGGGCAAGATTAACAAGTGATGAAGACTTGTTGTTTTATGCGATAATGTATTTCTGTTTAGACTTATGTTAACGATGTGTAAGATGATTAATTGTTTATGTTTCCGCAGTTAAGATTTAAGGTTAGTATGACCTGGGATTTATTTAATTATTTAGATGATGTAACTCTTTAAGGAGAAGATTTATTTTTATCTATTTATGCTTTCATTTATTATGGGTAGATAGACATATGATGTTTGAATAGTGAACACCAAATCATGTGAGAATTTAAGTACCCGGATTTGGGGGTGTCACAAAAATTCTCAATTTAGTTTATGTGGGACTTGTTTATACTAATTCTAATTTGTTTTTACTAATTTTTCATATTTTTAACATGCTAAGTGTATTCATTCATCACGAATTCGTTTCTTAACAAATTTGATCCATTCAAGTTGCTTTGTTTTTTGTTTTATAGAGGAGAACAACAATCATCCATCAATTTAAAGTTTCCATCACGAATTCATCATCAACGTTAGTCCCAAAGTATACCAAAACACACATTACAATTAAAACCCAAATTCCTCTTCTTTAGTATAAATACATGAATTAATTCTGAAAAATTGTTTCTAGATGACCATTATCAAATTATAAATATCTAATAACATATATAACATCGTAACCCACAAATTCATTAACCAAAACTCCAATTTTAAAAGAAACTCAAGAACACATAAATTAGAATTATAAACTAGATTATGTAACTTTAATTTCTTAGGAAAATAAAATTAACCTTATCAAGAAAATTATAATTTCTATTCAACCATTATAATCATAACATTATTTAACAAATTCTCACCCTCTAATTTAATTATTTAATTAAATTAGAATATCACTATTATACCCGCGTAATAAAATACGATAAATCACATCTATTTTATCACACTTAAATAAACTATCCCATAACAATTTTCATCAAATATTTATTTAATACCATAAATATTCATTTTATCCCATAAAGTTTCCAATTAAAATATTTAATATACTTAATAAATATTTTAATCGCATTATAATAACATTTACATTTTCATGTAATATATTACCTTCTCACTTTATTAAATCAATTATACTTGTATTAATTCAATATTTTAATTAAGTAAATTATTCACACTATTATGAAACTTAACTCATAATAATTTTCATTGCCCCTATAAGGCATAACAATTAAAATTATATTATTTCATAACATAATTTCAACTTAATTAAACTAACTAATGTTATTTAATTTCTTTAATAGTTTAATTAACTATTAAATCTCACATTCTCCAACATATGAATATATAATTCTCTTCACACCAAATCACATAATTCAAAATATATACACCTCATAATAAGAATTTTAATTATTAAATTCTTATTTTAATAACTTATAAAAATTCGAGTTGTCACATCCTTCCCTCCTTATAAAGATTCTGTCCTCAGAATCAAAGGAATCTCCCTTACTCAGTTTTCACCAAATCCCTTTTCAAAATTTATCGTTGAATATCTTCAACACATTACCATAATATAGGTTTTATATTTCCTACTACATTCATTTCTTTAACAAATTCTAGATTTTATTTCATAACTTTCACTTGAACTCAATTATATTTTGAGTATTGTATATTCTTTAACCCATTCATTTCCTTTTCTAAGGATCATTATCATAAACACTCGGGATATTACATAAAACTCTTCACACTTTGTATTATAACACATTACAATCTGTTGTTGTAGTCTATGTTGTGTCTTAACATCATTAACATGCTTGCCAAACTAGATTAAGTCCATTAATCATGACCTACAAATAAGAAGAAGTCACTGCCTAGGTTCAGGAACTGCATTCTGATACAGACATCAAGGGCAATTGCTACCGATGCAGATTCATTGAAGGCTTTACTACAGAAGTCAAAATGCATTTAGCCGTCATGAAACGTAACAAGCAATGCGCCCGATGACATTGCATCGAAACTCAAAGAAGACGCTCTCTGCTACACAGTAGACACCCAATTCAACCCAAACCACAGAAATTCGCAAACCTAAACATCTAAAACTCTATAATAACATAGTTAAGCATGCTATACACCATTCTAACTACATAAACCTCACATATACACAAATTTGAAGAATCAAAACCATAATTTTCCAAATTTCTTCAATTCTAACACTTTTAGCGAATTTGATCGCCGCGAATTCGTTTCTTAATCAATTGACACAATTCGAACTACGCCGCTTTCGTTTCTTAACATACTAACATAATCCAACATCAATTTACGGATTATCATACATATTAAACATGAAATTTTGTACTTTTAAAGCTATTTTTCATAAAGATACACTGTTATTACTAATTTCTTTCTACAACCCAATTTCACGTGTTTTAATCATCAAACAAGACTCACATACAATGATTTACAGATTCTAACACCTTACTTATATATACATATCAATTCAACGTGATTTCCAAATCATATAGAATATATAGTACCAAAATTAATAGTTAAAATCAAGAATAGTTTATACCTTGATTTAGCAAAATGATTAGCAAACCCTTCTCTTCCACTTGACAATCACAGAAAATTCTCTCAAGCTCTCACTCTCAATCTCTTTTGTGTTTTTCTCTCTTGTTTCCTTCAACACTCTGTTCTTAGTTTAGCCTTAGATAAAATAAAATACGTAAACATATACCGACTCCCACTAACCCACGTATACTTCAGTTATAAAACCCAACAGGCATCAGTTCAAATAAGCCAAAGGCCATAAGGCCTTGTTTGGCTAAACACATAATTCTCATACTAGATTATTTTAATAATCTTATATTATATAGTTTCCACCTGTCACACTTTAGTTAATTTAAATAACTTTAGTTTAGTTAATTTAAATAACTTATAATAGTAATTATAATAATTTCTATCATAATTATATTTATGAATAATAAATAATTATATATCTAATTTAAATTAATAAATTAGACATAAACATAACTTTATTTAATTTACTTATTTTCTTAAATATTAAACACTTCGCTTAATTTAATTATTTTCATTAAATTAAATCCTCAAATAATAAAATTACCATTCATTAATTTAGTTAGCATACATACTCAACTAAATTATTACATCACAATTCATCAAATATTTATTTTTCCTAATAAATAAATTATTTAAAATATTTATTATTTAATCAATAAATTTTTAAATTAAATTATAAATTTCTCGATCGTTACAAGTATTACTTTTGTATTGAATTAATACTATGACAAATGATGAATGTAATGGTTATTAAGAGCATGGGAAGGAATTTATTATGATGTAATGACTAGTAAACATATTCATAGAAATGATGTATTCATTGAATGTATGTGTAGTTAGTAGCACCATGTAGCACAATATCTAGGGTTGAGAGATACCCGAATTTGGGGGCATCACAATTGTCTCAGCTTATCCTCCTACTGATTCTCCTGACGAGGAGGGTGGCGATGATTATCGATTCTCGAGTTAAGAAAGTCCTCAATTCTGATTTTCTTTATTTTCCAATGAGTACATTATTTATTTTAAGTTTGGGGGCATTTGCATTTGTGGGCATGATAGTTTAGTATTGCATATTAGTTAGTTTTTTGGCAATCTTGAGTTGATGCATAATTTATGTAGTTTAGTATTTATATGTGTTAGGATAGGTATTTAGGTTGCACAATTTGTGTAGTTGCGTGAATTGGGAAATAATTGCATGTTATTAAAATAATGGTCAATGATACGAATGATATTATGGTTAATTCAAAGTAATTGATGAACAATATGAAGTATAGTTTTGGTTTATTACTTGATTTTAAACTTGCTTGAGACATCAGTTGTTTTGCTAGTTAAAACTTTGGAGAAAATTGCATGATTGCCCATTTTTGAAATTTTTTGTTGAGATTTTATGAGATTTTTTTTCACATCTTTGAGGGATAATCTAGGTAGATATTCACTAAGTTTGGGGGAAATTTTCTTGGGGGTTATTACAATAATTAAATTTCCTTTAAAAATTAAATGATTTTTTCAATTATCTTGACTAGTCTAGTATTTGGCCTTTGTTACTTAAGTTAATAGATCCTTAGGGGTGTCTTTACACCTAGTACCCTAAAGCCAACTAGTTTGAGAATCACTGGTCAAACGCTCGTTACATGGATAACTCTGGAAAGCCAAATAAAACTAGACATTATATACGTCAAGATTGAAGTTTATGACGAGATGGAGCGTAAAACTCACTTGTCCAATAAAAAAAATTAAAAAAATGAAATGAAATATATAATATCCATGAGAACCCTAGGCTTGGTGTGTTATCTGGAGTCTGCACTATATAGATTTGATGTGTTTTACAATTCCATATAATTGATATGGAATTTTTCTGTTAAATGATTGGTTTTGTGAATTATTTTGAGTTTTGATTGGTTAGAACAATCGGTATTCAGAAATGAACACCAAGTAGTCAATGGCATATGAAAATTGGAAGAGTAAATTGAAACTTATACATAGCATTGTATGGATTTTGTTTTTGAGCATTATTGAGAATCATTGAGGCCATATGTTTGATATTATGTTGGTTATTGTTTGATTCATAGGTAGTTTTGTTAGTTGCATATTATTAGTCATTATTTTGTTTGGGGACAAGCAAATGTTCAAGTTTGGGGATATTTAATGAGTGAATGTTATACCTACGAATTGGATGCATTTAAGTTTGAAATTAATCTTGGCTATTCTCAACTATTTATTGTTACTTTTGATGCATTTGTGTGTATTTTTGTAGGTTGTATTGAATGGTAATGGAAATTGGAACGTTTGGGGAGTAAGTAGCAGGAAACGACCATAAGGAGGCTTGCAGTCAGTCTGGCTCGGCAGTGCCAGAGGTAATGTAAATCTGGCGTGGTAGCGCCAAACTGTTAGGTTTGTAATATTCATGAACGCAATCAAATTGCACAAAGTAAGCAGAAACGTAATAAAATAGAGTTTTAAAATTTTACAAACCATATACCCGGATCATCCTTTATACACAATTATTAATTAAACGAAAAGAAAAAGAACAAAAATTATACCCTTGAAGATTCGAGCTTCCACAGGTACAAGTTCACCTCCAAATCCTTTTCGCGTTCAACTTGAATCTAGCGGATTTGGTTCCATCCTTTGATCAATGTTAGCCACCCAAGTGTTTGGCCTCTAGAGGTGATCCACCAAGGAAGGAGAAAGATTCAAGAAGACAGGTATTTGGCAAAACCCTAATTTTTTTTATCTCTCATAGAAAAATGTGTACTCTCCCAATTATTGGAATTACGTATTTACGTGTTTTGTGAAAACAACCACCCTCACCCGTAATAAGACTCCTCTTATTTATAGATGTGGGAAACTCTCCTTAACAATTAAGGAATTGAGTTTTATTTTAATTAATTAAACTCCTTTAATTAATTATGCTCCCAATCTTTAGAAAAAATTAATTAAAATCTTTTAATTAATTTGCCTCCTAATCTTATTAGGGATATATGAGAGTACTTTTATTAATTAAATCCCAAACTCCTTTAGATATTAAATAATAATAATAGTAATAATAATAATAACACTCCTCTTATTAATTTATATTTAATATTTCCAAAATATTAAATATTAAGCTATTTAATTTGTTCTATCACCAAATATTAAATTAAATTTACTTAACTTATTATTACGATTATGCAATTAACTTCTTAAATAATTATTCTTCCTTTTATGGTGTGACCCTTTAGGTTCTTCATATTAAACCGGTTGTGAATAAATCAATTAGAACAATTCTAATCTTATTTAAATAAATAAATTAAACTATTAATTTATTTAAATAAATAATATTTATTCTACAATATGGATAAGGCTCCCTTGCGATTAACGACTTTCCAGATAATATAGATTTCAACATTAATCATAAAAGAACCTTTGAGTAAATAGTTATCGTACAATTCAATCCTTCCACCATACAATGTCCCAATTAAATATAAGACATGGAATTATTGTTAAGTCTTATTTTATTTAATTATATGTATTTTGACTCTTAAATGCACAACTATAAATAATGCAAATTAGAAACTTCTTTCTAATTTCATTCTGCATCGGACAAGGACTACTGAGTTGTCATTTATCGAATCACATAGGACATTTCTCTTCTTTTACTAGAAGCAGTAGATTCTTTATTGATCATACATTATCTCCATGTACGACTTATTATACCCAAGCATACCCTTTGATATACCCTAAGGGTCTTAAGGAATAAGTTAAAGTATAATTCATCATACACAAGATACTATGATGATCTCAAGTCCAAGGATCACTTTTACTACTCTCACTACATGAATTCATATTGACAGGCACCTACATATTTTCTTTAGTGTCTCCACACAAATGATCATGAGATCAATCATCCTCATCCAATGAGCAAGCACCGTATGAATCAATCTATCCGGATTTACTAATCCCCAATTTAGTCATCCAACGATCGGGAACTATTTTAGTTTTAAGCTTTCTAAGAATTTAGATCTCATTAGAATGATCATCATCATTATTCTAAAAGCATTGCTTAAAACTATGGGTTTATCACATATTATAAAGCAACATCATGTAAATAATTAAAAGCCTTTAATAAATTAATACTTTTTATTAATAAATGAATATCATCAAAAATGATTGGCTTATGTGCATACTACTTTCAATCTTCCACTTGCACTAAAGCCAATCGCCACGGTATCTCATACCCTTCTTCTCTAAGTGACGATTATCCTGCTGTTGGATAAGCTTTAGGTAATGGATATGTAATGTTGTTCTTTAGAGTTCACTATCTCTATAGTGATTTCCCATCTTTCAATGATTCCTGTAATCAAATGAAAGTGTCACAACACATGTTTAGATCCAAGATGAGACTTAGGAACTATTCCTAGTTCTGTAATGAAATTTTCATCCAAACAATCAACTTGCAGCTTCATTTACAGCTATATACTTTGTCTTCATCACTAAACCAGCAACTCTTTGTTGTTTGAAATCTTTCCAATTCACTGCACCACTGTTCAAGGTAACGCTTTACCTTAAAGTGGAATTTTTGTCGTCTTAGTCTGTCTGAAAAAACTTGAGTCTGTTAAACCCTCTAGTTTTAATTTAGACCCACCATAAATTTTAATCACATCCTTAGTGCCGATTAAGTACTTTAAGATGTTTTTCACTGTCTGACAGTGATCTTCTCTAGAATATGACCGATCAACATCAGGTCTCGTATATTTCATTGTATACATGATTGTCACTCATGCGATCTCTCTTTTTTGGAGTCTATGGGGACTATTAAGAGAGATACACTTCATGGCTCATCAACATGAGACATCTCTTAGAGTTTGCCATGCTAAACGACTTTAGCATCAAATGAATATACGTTTGTTGGGTTAAGTCTAGCATCCTCTTGAATCTATCTATATAGATTTGTATCCCCAATTAAGATACTCTTCCCAAATCATTCATGGAGGAATGTTTAGACAACTTTATCTTTACTAATTGTAGCATTCGTATGTCAGTCCTAATCCATAGTATATCAACATATAATATTAGGAATGTCACGGCGCTCCCACTGACCCATTTGTACACACTAGGTTCATTCTTATTTGTGATAAAATCAAACTCTTTTGATTTGTTTCATCAAAATGAATATTCCATTTTTGAGAAGCTTGCTTCAATCCATTTCTCTGAGTGTCTACAACTCTTACTTCATCGTATGTAACTAGGTCATCATCTTCTATGATACGCACCTCATCATCATCATTCATGATGAATCCATACCTCTCAGGTATCTTCGGTAATATTCCAGATTTACGATTCGGTTGTGGTACAATAGTTCTATCTATAGGTTCCTCTTATTTGACTTATAGTGTTTTGTGGTTCTTGAACTCTTCAAGATCTATTATCCTCCCACTAGCCCCTTTAATGATAAAAACCTTTTATCTTAGAAGGTAGCGTGTTTCGCAACAAACACCTTTTGCTACGTAGGATTATAGAATATATACCCTCAACTTACTTTATGATGTCCCACAAATCTGAACTTGTCAAATCTTGTCCCAAGCTTATCCTTTGAAACCTTTTTCACATAAGCTAGACAACCCCTTATCTTAACATACTTAAGATTAGGAATCCTCCCTGTCCATAACTCTTATAGAGTCTTGGGGTCAAATTTTGAGGTTACCTTTTATAGAGATGTCTTTCTAGTTTCTGGGCATGACCCTTAAGGATACTGGAATATCAGTAAAATCATTGTGGACTGTACCATGTCCAACAAGGTACAATTTTTCCTTTCAGATACATCAATCAATTATTGCGTATCAGGAGGCGTTCATTGTGAGAAAACTATTTGAGATGATCTAGAAACTCATTGCACAAGTATTCATTCCTCGATCTAATCAAAGAATTCTAATACTTTTCAATTAGTTTCACTTTTAAATTCTTTGAACCTATCAAATAATTCACACTTGTATTTCATCAAATACAATTATTCAACTCTTTGAATAACAAACTCCTTTTCTTATACTAGTTTGTTCTATTTACAAAATAATTTTTCACGTAAGTCAAGTATACAAAATTCATTAAGTAATATTCTAGTTCTATACAAAACATTATTATTATAAATAGAACAACAATTGTTCTTAAATATAATACCAAAGATTTTATTGTCCAACAACAAAAATGGAAATAATGTTTCTAACGAGAACTAGAATACAATAACAACTTATTGACTTAATAGACTTGCCCGTAGGCAATGCTAAACAATAAGTTTATATGACTAAAATAGCAACCTTTGCTTCATTTCCCACACATGGGATTACTTATATTTGTTTAGCTTTCTACTTCTATTTGGTCCCTTCATAAAACTATATTTATGATAACCAAAGTCAGTATCCAATACCCAAGTAGAACCTTGACTTAAAGAAAAAAAATTATTTTAATATGAACAAAATTGTATTTGTAACCGAAACTTCACTAAGCTTCTTCTAGTTAGCCTATGCAAGATGCTTCTTGCAGTTTCTTTCCAGTGTCCAGGCTTATTACAGTGGAAGCAAAATCCTTTGCTATCCGTATCAGTTTTGTTCTTATTATCCTTTATTTTTGCCTTTCTATTTACCTTCTTTGAATCGTTTTTTTTTTCAGAAGATCATTTGCCCCCTACCGATAAGACTTGGTTTTTCTTGGTTGAAAAGTGACTCTCAGCATTTTCAACATGTTAAGAAAATCAGCGAGGCTGATATCTAGCTTGTTCATATGAAAAAATCACAACAATTGTGAGAAGGAGTCCGGGAGTAACTGCAAGATCAAATCTTGGCTCAACTCTCCATCCATGACAAAATTGTTATCCTAATTGTTCAATCAAATTGATAATGTTTAGGAAATGTGTTTGTACTATAGTGTCGTTGGTCAGTCTAGATCGGAAGAGCTCCTTATATATCTGATATCTATTAGTCCTACTTTCCTCACCATCAACTACTTGATGTACAAGAGTATAGTAGGAGCATCCATAGTTTCATCTTGTGACGAAGCTCAAGCACTCATGGATGCGAGCATGATGCATTGAGCCAACTATGCATCATCTGCCACTTTCTAAAAGTAGCAATCTTTCCTAAGAGGCATTGTCTGCAACCATTGCAGGGATAGGCGTATTAAGGACATAAGATAGCTTTTCAACCGTGAGAACTATTCTCAATTTCTTTAACCAATCCGAGTAATTCGGTTCGGTTAATTAACATCTAATATGTTTCGCAATGATAGTAATTTAAACATTGTAAAATTTTGTAAATAAATTTATAATTAATAATATTTTAGCATATATTCTTTTATTAATTACCAAAATAATTTAGGTCTTGTTTTAAATTCGTATCTCCCACTATTTTTATCAAACTATATTACCCTCACTTATATAGTTCGGCAAAATCTAATTAAAGATTTTCTAGTGAGAATAAGGATCCCATTTCAAATGTATATAGCCTTGTGTGTGCACAACAAACTATATATAAATAAATAGGTAGACAACTCTTGTCAATTACATAAACTATGCAACTCCTTGTATTTTGCCTCTTAGATCATAATGGTCAAGTGTGTGCACATCTGAACTAAAATGATATAAGTTAAGTTATACCTAGCACTCCATATATTCAAAAGAAAAACATTGTCCTTGTGTGTGCACAACAAAACAACATTGTTCAGTCTATTTATAAGCATTACATGTGATAAAAACAACATCTTAAATATATAATACTTGCTTTGTGTGTGCACAACAAACTCATATTAAAATATTTAATACTCTATTTTTTTACCATGCTAGAAGGCGACGTTCAAAAGTCCAAATATCTTTGAACGTTATAACTTAATATAATTTATTTGAGGGTTTTGTTATGAACTTGTCTCATCTTGTTTAGTGCACATGCACACACACACACACACACACACACACACACACACACACACACACATATATATATATATATATATATATATATATATATATAAAATACACATCATATTAATTAACATGCGAAGTATGTTTGCATAATATAATTAACATGCGAAGCATGCACATATAGAATATTATATTCTACACTGATTTGATTATGGACTTTATTTTAGTTTGGTTCACTAGAGCCACCAAGTGAACCAAAAGGTCAAACCTAGGGTGAAAGAATTAAATTTAAATATAACTATTACATTTAACCTCGGGCTCCAATACAAACGGGTCTTCAAGCACTCCTTGCTCCTTGATCTCCAATTCTTCAAAATTAATTCTAATTATTCCTATTACAAAACTATTTAAAATAAATAGAAACCTTGATCAGCAGTCAAGGGGAAGTACATAGGAGGAGGGTAGAATTTACATTAAGAAAAATTAGAGAATACGAGGTACGCAGACCTCATTTAATAAAACTCATACATTCATGCATCCAACTAAAATAAAATCCAATCACATTGGTCAATAGTCCATAATCAAGCATATTTATTATCATACATATCACCATATGAATCAATAAATAACATTCATCTCATGAATAATAAACATTCAATATATATATTGATATCATTTAATGGACAAATTTAGTTAGCATAAAATCTATATTTGAATCAAAATAAACTCTTTTATTTTAATCCAAATTTAAATCGAAATAAACTTCTTTTATTTTAATTTATCCAATTTGGAATAAAATAAACTATTTTATTTTAATTCAATTCTTTAATAAAAATAAACTCATTTATTTTAATTAATTATGGAATCAAATTCCAAGTCAAAATAAACTCTTTTATTTTGGATAATATGAAATCTTATTCCATATCTAAATAAACTCTTTTATTTAAGGAAACACTGATTTTCTTTTCTATTCACAAATAAACTCCTTTATTTTGAATAATATGAAATCTTATTTCATATCTAAATAAAATCCTTTATTTTAGGAAACAAAGAATCCAATTTCAACTCCAATTAATTATTATGGAATCCAATTCCAATTCTAATTAGTTAGCATGAAATACAATTTTAAAATTAAAATAAACTTTTATTTTAATTATAAAATTATTAAGAATATTAATATATATATATATATATATATATATATATATATATCATCATGCACGTGACATCTAGTAACAAACATGATATATCACTTGATTATATTACTACAACATGATATATTATATATATATATATATATATATATATATATATATATATATATATATATGATTCATATTCTCTCAGAAGTTATTACATATAATATATATATTATATGATAACTGTAAGACCTCAACTTTTTATAAATAAAATCAAATTTCCTCTATTTATTATTGTGAATAATAAGGTGTTAATTTGATATAATACTTTGGTTATGGGTGAAATGTGAAAATTTTGCAAAATAAGCAAGTGGTTATAAAACATTCATTTTGTCGGGGAATATTCGTTTGGTCGTGGAATATTCTTGATGTTGGAGAATATTCGTACGACGGCGCAGCCATTTGTGGGCCCCATAACGGATAACTGTCAGATGAAGAAAACGACAAGTTTGAGTTTTTATAAATAACAGCGTAATGGTTACCGTTAACACTGTTGGAATATCCGGTGGTTAAAATATAGTAATACGCGTGGTTGCACAATAGCACACGGTATTGCAAAATATTTTTTGAATTATTGATTCTTACGTAAGAAGGCACTACTCAATAATTTTTACAGTAATTACAGCTCAATATTTTATTTTATTGATTCAATAATTGTTGCGTTGATATTTTATATTATTGTTATTTCAATAATTGTCATTGCACAGTATTTCCCATTATCAGATCAATAATTCATATTATTTGAATAATATTATTAGATAGCATTATTGGCAATGTCTAAGGAAGTTCTATCTAGGAAAGGGGTTTAGTCACCTAATTGTGCGCCAGTAAGGAGAAATCCTTATCGGAGAGCCCCCTCTTTCCTGGGAACGACCTGGTTGTCATAATTGTGATTCTGTAATATTATTTATGAATAATTAATTATTAATTTATATGATAAGGAAATATTTATTTTATGTGGATATAAATGATGGATATATTTATTTTATGTGGATAAAAATGAAGGAATAAATACTGAGGTGTTTTATCAATATTTTGTCGGAATAGAGGTGTTGAAAATCGTCCGTATATGGATTTCGGTCATTTTTCGTTTGGAATTTAGAAAAATTTAAACTTACAATGTTGTAGAGAATTTAATTTCCTATGGAATGGACATAAAATTCGCATTTTTCTGATAAAAGGGCTATTTATTATGAATTATTGAAGTTTCAGAGATAAATATTTTTATTCAAAACATGGGTGGGCCCCACTTCTGTTTTTAGTGGAAAAATGTGCTGAAAATTTTGTACCAAGTTGATGTGCTAGTCTTGGTCTTTGGGCATGCATAGAATTGGTTTTAAAAAACTAATATTTTATTAATTTAGTCTCCTTTGGCGTTCTAGCATTTTCCAATAAATAGGTGCTTAGGTTAGAATTGAAAATCACACCAGAAACAAGTTATATATCTCTCTCTCTCTATATATATATATATATATATATATATATATCGAGCGTATTTTGTGAGTAGATACTTTGTGATTTGCTATTCAGTGCAAGTTTCCTTCAGCTTTACATCTGATATTCCAGTTAGATATACTATTCTTTTGAGGTAAATGATGTTATTTTCTTCGTAAATGATATTATTTCTTTCAATATCATTATGCCGAAATATTGATATAAATTTTATTGTGGAATTTCTACCTTTTTGTGTCGGGGTTACTATTCACGTATACGACACTATTCATTTAAACAACACTATTCACGAATACGGCACTATTCACCGAAAAATGAATTTTTCTCCTTTTTGTCCAAGATGTCTATTACGGTTACTATCTTTGATTGTATCCTTGTTTTGATCTTTATTTTTGAATTCTGTTTCATAATTGGTTATTATGGAGTATTATTGAACTTAGATAAACTTTAATACAAATCCCTAATATTTGTCCTTTTATCTCACTGGATTCGTTTTCTTTAAGATATTTTTCATCATCCTCAGTCCTAAATGATGATATTATTGAATATCTTTTGCATGTAGTGCAAAGATGAATGATTAACTGATGAATATCTTTGGCCCGTAGTGCAAAGATGAACAGGTGTTGAGATGAACATGACCAACTGGTGATACAAATGAATATCTTTGGCCTGTAGTGCAAAGATGAATATTTGATTCAAGATGTATATTGATTGATGTTACAGGGATAAAGTATTGATGATTGACTTTTAAATCTTAGAAGATAATAGAATTCATTCTCTACTTGACTCTTCTAATGGATTGATGTTTCCACTGCAGTTGTTGATCTAAAACTTGTTGTCTATTATGTATCAGATTTTTTCCTGTTGAAGACTAATGATAATTTTTTGTATATTATCTTAGTCATAATATTCTTTACTGGGCTAGTTGAGCTCACCCTTTTCCTTTTTGTTCCATCTTTATTCTCAAGAGGATAGAACATAGCAGGAACTAGCCGGGGTATGGAGTGAATGAGACCGTGGATACACCTTTAATCACCACCTAGGGGAACTTGCAACAGGAAGGCAATATTCCTCCTGTAAACAACACTACCAAACAAATGATGAATGATGGGATGTTTAGAAGCTTTTTGCAGTTCATGCAAAATCAGACGAGTGAGACTCTTGTACAAAATACGGGTGGAAATGATAGCAATGTGCGGCTTGTCACAGCCAAGCAGTTCAAAGAGTTTGGACCACCAGAATTTGCGTGAAAGCCGGATCCGATCAAGGCGGAAACATGGGTCAAGAAAATTACCAAGATATTTGATGTCTTGGGATGCACGGAGGAACATAAGGTTCCATTCGCCACCTTTATATTTCGTGGTGAGGCAGACTACTGGTGGAAGTTTGTGAAGCGTACCCAGCCAGCCGCACTCAACATATCTTGGGAAATGTTTCAGAAACTGTTTAAAGACAAGTACTTTCCTGAAAGTATTCGTCATATGAAGGAGGTAGAGTTTATTAGACTAGAACAAAACAATATGACGGTGTCCCAGTATGAGGCGAAGTTCGCGAAATTATCCAGGTTTGCACCTCATTTGGTAGAGAATGAGGAATGAATGACGCGGATGTTCCTGAGAGGTCTAAAACCCGAGATTCAACAATATCTTATCTCTCAAAAAATTTCTTTATATTCAGATGTTGTCAACAGGGCTCAATTATTAGAGCGAGATAATGAGTATGCTCAATCGAGGGACCACAATCGTATCATATCTCGGTGATGCAAATAAATTATCTGAGCGATGATAACCAGCGGGGAGGAAAAAATACGGAAAAAAGTGGTAACCACTCGGGTGGTAATCCTGGCTATGATAATAGGAGAGGTGAGTCAAGTGGAAATTTCAGAAAGAGGAGATTCAACAATGACGAGAAGACATCAGCAGCAGCACCATCACCAACAACAAATTCTAGGGGAGGAGAACGACCGCCAGTTAGATGCTACAGATGCAGAGATGAGGGACACATAAGTCCAAACTATTCACAGTCTTCCAAGGTGTGTTTCAGTTGTGGAAAAGAATATAGCCCGGTTTTTTCTGGTAGCAAAGTCAAGTCCAGCTGGCACGGCGACACCAAAGGCGACTACGGACTAAACAAAGTCGGTGGTTCAAGGGAGGGCGTTTGTCGTGACTGGCCAAAATGCGAGAAACCCGAACGAGGTGATCACGGGTAAGCTAATCTTGAACTCTTGCGAAGTTTATACCTTACTAGATACCGGTTCTACCCATTCTTTTATCTCTCCTACTTGTGCTCAACGTTTGAACTTGACTCCGGAGAAATTAGACCTTGACTTATCTGTTGAGACTCCGTTAGGAGAAACTTTCATTACATCTACTATTTATAAATCTTGCTTGATTCAAGTTGGAATCATCACATTACCTGCCGATCTTATTTCATTGAAAATACTTGCATTTGATGTGAATTTAGGGATTGATTTGTTAACCACTCATCATGCTAAAATTGATTATTTTCGTAAGGTTGTTAGTTTTCATATTCCTAACCAACCTGTTATGTGAATTCAAACAACCAAACCACTAAAGTTAATCACTGTCATATCAAGCCATAAAGTTATTCCTTTATTGAAAAAAGGAAGTCAAGCTTTCTTAGCCCATGTCACGGACTTGAACAAAAACACGTCAAATTTGAATAATATTTCTATTGTTAGTGAATTTCCTGACGTATTTCCTGAAGAACTTCCCGCTCTACCCCCAGAACGTGAAGTTGAATTCTTTATTGACCTTGAACCGGGTACAAAGCCCATTTCTAAAATCCCATATCGAATGGCTCCTATTGAACTTCAGGAGTTAATGGTCCAACTACAGGAGTTGTTGGACATCGGTTTTATTCGTCCTAGTACATCTCCTTGGGGTGCTCCTGTGTTATTCGTAAAGAAGAAAAACAGGAGTATGCGACTTTGTGTTGAATACCGGGAATTAAACCATGTCACCATCAAGAATAGGTATCTGCTACCTCGCATTGATGACCTGTTTGACCAGTTGCAAAGAGCACAATTCTTTTAAAAGATCAATCTTTGTTCTGGATATCATCAGCTCAAGATTAAAACTGAGGATATTCTAAAGACTACCTTCAGAACTCGGTATGGGCATTATGAATTCTTAGTCATGTCTTTTGGATTGACTAATGCTCCTGCTACTTTCATGGATATTATGAACCATGTGTTCAAATAATATTTGGATAAGTTCGTTGTTGTCTTTATTGATGACATCCTCATCTATTCCAAAATCCGTGAACGATTATGAGCGCCATTTGAAGCTGGTACTGCAAAGGCTTCGTGAAAACAAGTTATATGCCAAGCTAAAGAAATGCGAGTTCTGGCTTTAGGAAGTAGCATTTCTTGGGCACGTGGTGTTAAAACATGGAGTATCTGTTGACTCGGCGAAGATTGAAGCAATACAAAGTTGGGAGCAACCAAAGTCGGTGATCGAAGTACATAGCTTTCTGGGCTTAGCTGGTTATTATCGAAGATTCGTGGAAGGATTTTCTCGAATCGCTACTCCGTTAACTCTACTGACTCGTAAAGATACAAAATTTGGTTTGAGCGAGGATTGTGAGAAGAGTTTTCAAGAACTCAAGAGAAGACTCATTTTGGCACATGTTCTAACAATACCATCTGGTTCAGATGGATTTGTTATCTACAGCGATGCTTCAGGCAAAGGGTTAGGATGTGTTCTCATGCAACATGGGAAAGTCATAGCCTATGCCTCGCGAAAACTCAAAGAATATGAGAGGAATTATCATACTCATGATTTGGAGTTGGCAGCAGTCGTTTTCGCGTTAAAGATCTGGAGACACTACATGTATGGGGAGAAAGTGGAGATCTATAGAGATCATAAAAGCCTCAAATATTTCTTCACCCAAAAGGAACTCAACATGCGGCAACTACGTTGGCTTGAGTTGTTAAAAGATTACGACCATACCATCTAATACCATCTTGGAAAAGCAAACGCGGTAGCTGACACATTGAGTAGAAGTTCATATGTGGGTACGAGTGTAATGTTGTTAACACAAAGGCCCATTTTGTATGACTTGCAAAGGATGGAGATAGAGGTAAATGCTCTAAGTACCCACGTGATGATATCAAGCATACGAGTAGAACCGACTTTAATCGATAAAGTTAAAGTTGCTCAAGCTACGGACATAGAGCTAATGCGTATGAAGAAAAAAGTGCAAGAAGGTGCTATTCCAGAAGCAAGAATCGATGAAGAAAGAATACTTCGAGTCAACTCTAGACTTTATGTTCCTAACGATTCTAACTTGAAGCATAGAATTATGATGGAGGCACATAACACACCATTTGCAATCCATCCTGGTAGTACCAAAATGTATCTTGATCTTCGACATACATTTTGGTGGAACAATACGAAGAGAGAGATTGCGGAGTTTATCTCGAGCTGTTTAACTTGTCAACGTGTAAAGGCAGAGCATCAAGTGCCAAAGGGTCCATTGCAACCACTTGAGATTCTGACATGGAAGTGGGAACACATTACTATGGATTTCGTTACAAGTCTTCCCAAGGTTTCTCAAGACATAGATGCGATTTGGGTCATTGTTGATAGATTAACCAAGTCTGCCCATTTCTTGCCTATACAAGAGACTTATTCCCTTGAACGCCTTGCTAGTATGTACGTAAATGAGATTATGAGATTGCATGGCATGCCAGTATCCATAGTTTCGAATCGTGACCCAAGATTCACTTCACGATTTTGGATTAGCTTGCAGAAAGCTATGGGCATGGATTTACGATTCAGTTCGGCATACCATCCTCAAATGGACGGGCGATCAAAGAGGACTATTCAAACTCTTGAAGATCTATTAAGACTTTGTGTCCTAGATTTCAGAGGGAGTTGGGATAAGTACTTGCCATTGGTGGAATTCTCCTACAACAATAGTTATCAAGCAAGTACAGGCATGGCTCCATTCGAGGCGTTGTATGGAAGAAAATGTCGTTCTCCAGTATGCTGGGACGAGGTGGGTGAAGCAACATTGTTGGGGCCAGAGTTGGTACGAATGACTACAGAGAAGATCCAAACGATTCGACAACGTATACAAACGGCACAGGATCAACAAAAGAGTTATGCGGATCTTCATCGAAAGGACGTGGAATTTAATATTGGGGATCATGTATTTTTACGTATTGATCCATGTAAGGGAGTTACAAGATTTGGGAAAAGAGGAAAGCTCAATCCAAGATTTGTTGGTCCATTTAAGATTCTTGACCGAATAGGAAATGTGGCCTATAGACTCGCATTACCTCCAAATATGTCTCGTGTTTATAATGTTTTTCACATATCTATGCTTCGTAAATATGTGAAAGATGTAATAACCCAAGATTTTCTATATAAATAAATTAGAAATTTTGATAATAAATTTTTTTATTTTAAAAATGAAAATGCGTGCAAGATATTGTGTATGTATTTATGTGATGAATATAAATATATTTATTACATGAATAATTTTAAATAATTTTATTTTAGAATTATTGATCATTATAAATTATATTCTTATAATAATTAATTTTATAGTAGAAATGTTTTTATTAATTATTTTCCATGAAACAATAATTAAATATTATTTAAATAATATATGAAAAGATTTTTAGAATAATTATAATAATTATTTTATTATATGTATTTTTATACAGTTTATTAAGTTAATTATTTTACCTTAATTAATAGGGTTAAAAATGAATGATAAATCAGATATGAAATCCAAACCCTAATTTTCGATTTTGATCAAGGAATAAGAATATTAATATAATATTAATTATATTTTAATTTTTCAGTGCTATAAATATGTACTATATATGTGTGGACTGATAATGGTTGTTCAATTTTGTTATATCATGACAAACCCTAGTATTATATTAATAAAGCATAATTTGGCAGTCAAATAAGACTGTAAGATTTTCAAGTAATTACGTTAGGTTATGAATGTCATGTGTTATTAATTTTAACCCTAATTATGAAAAACTTTAACTAATTAGGAACCCTAATTAATTGAGAACCCTAATTACTAAATTAGGAAACCAAATTTCAAAAATTGGAAACCCTAATTTGAAACTTAATTATGAGTTCGAGACTGTTATGTAATTGGGTTAAATGAATTATGTTAAGTATTATAGAATTTAATGTTAATTAGAGAAACCCTAATTAATATTTAGAAATCCTAATTTCTAGAAACCCTCATTTCTAATTTAGTAACCCTAATTTGATAAAATGAAACCCCTAATGGTTAATTGCAATCCTTAATGCTAAATAGTGGATTTTAAACCCTAAATGTTTAAGCAAAGGAATTAGAAAACTAATTCTATTTAGTAAACTCAAATTTATATTTTCGGAAACTAAATTGTTATTTTATTTTAAAGTCAAATTAGAAATCCAAAAACATCTTTGTGCCAAACCTTAGGGTTAAACCCAAAGGGTCAAACCCTATGGGTTTGACACATTACTAGTTTGCCCTTAAATTTAAAAGCCAAATGACAAAAATACCTTTATTACATTATTGTAGCTTACTTGTAAATCTAGCTAAAATGTAGTTGGTAAACTACTTTTAACTTTCCTAGAGATCAAAATCTCATCAACCAACCTTAAATCATCAGCTATGTGTATTTCAACTTGCTATATATAGATTGAGAGAGAGAAAAAGTTCATTTTTTTGCCATTTGTTCACCCAATGCTCAACCAAGTCTCTCTCTCTCTCCTCACCCACGAAAATAGTTAGCATATCAGTCCCACAAGCAAGCCCCACTAACACCCACAATAAATCAGAGGCATAGATTCAAGAATTTGTGCATAAAGGTATAAAACCCTAATAAAAAATTTGACCCTTGATCTTATGTTAAAAGTTATGATTAAATGTTGTAATATGTTCTATGTAATGTCTATAAGTGATCTGGGTTGGCTCATGTTAGATCCATAACATCAAAGTGCTCGAAATTTAAGTTTTTCAAAATCTGGGAATTTTTTTTGTTGGTCTGACAATGAATGTCAGATAGACCCTGTAAATCTCATCCTGTTTATGTGATTTGTTGTTTAAAGGTTGATACATATAGTATGTCATGAGATTTGTGTTCTGAAACTCATAGAAGGGCCAGATCATGCATGGATTGATAGATATTGATGGTCAAAGGTCGTTGACCGACCATGACCGAGTAGAATTCTGGGTAACCCAGAAACCATGAACCAGCGTCTGACAACATGTTTCAAAACCAATATCTGTCGGGTGTTATGTTGATTGTTGTTGTTATAATCTATGTGTAGCCTGTTGTCTGGATTATAGTTATATGCCTTTAGATCCCTTATAACATCAACATATCGAACGTAATAGGTGGTCAAACTAGACCACTCTCAGATTGCTTTTACGCGTTTCGGGAAAAACCCGAAACCGGTTCGACAAAAATTTCCGATAATGGTTGGCCGTATATCATAGATTGAGAATCTGATGTTGTTGGACTGACATCATGATTTATAATTGTTCCTTGACACATATAGTATGCATTTAAACTTTAAGAACATCATTTTGATTACCAGAACATAATGATAATCGAGCCTCAAAATGACACCATGAAACTATCTGGGTTTCTGGGTTACCTAGAAAACCCAGATCAGTTATGACATCATATTTAGGGACTTAGATCTTGCATTTGATTGATGGTATGGCCTAGATAAAGGTTGGATCATGTAGTATTACATCAATACTACATTATCAATGTCTAAAATGGTCTAGAACTTGCTTTAACAAAGAATCACAATCGGTCAAAGTAGTACCCTTGTCTACTTACTATGAATTTATGGGTTTCATGAAGAACACGAAGAACACTTATAGCCACTGTTCTGTCGCTATAGGCAGTTTTTAGCGATAGTTATTTACAAAATTAATTATTTTATTAAATAATTAGTATTAAATAGTTTTAAATTATTAAAAATACAAAATAAATTATTAAAATTTATTTTAAAGTCCAAAAATTAGTTTTTAATTATTTGGAATATATTTCATAAATATTTAATATTTTTGGAATATTAAAGGTATTTAATTTACTTAATAATAATATGAAATAAATTATTTTAAAATGATTTTAATACATGAAAAATCATTTAAAATTATAGTATGATATAAGAAAATATTTTTAGTTATTTTTAATGACTTTTAATATTTTGTGATGAATTTCATTAATTAATTAATATTAATTATAATTGCAATGATTGTGTATGCTATGTACCCTGGTATGTATAGGTTTTAAAACGGTGATTCCGGGGACGGAATCTTTATAAGGGAGGGTGAATGTAATAACTCAAGATTTTCTATATAAATAAATCAAAAATTTAGCGTATAATTTTTTTTATTTATTTTAAAAATGAGAATGCATACAAGATATTGTGCATGTATTTATGTGATGAATATAAATATATTTATTACATGAATAATTTTATTTTAGAATTATTGATCATTAAAAATAATATTCTTATAATAATTAATTTTATAGTAGAAATGTTTTTATTAATTATTTTCCATGAAACTATAATTAAATATTATTTCAATAATATATGAAAAGATTTTTAGAATAATTATAATAATTATTTTACTATATGAATTTTTAAATGATTATTAAAATATTTATTTTACCTTAATTAATAAGATTAAAATGAAAGATAAATCGGATATGAAATCCAAACCATAATTTTGGATTTTGATCAAGAATAAGAATAATAATATAATATTAATTATATTTTGATTTTACAGTACTATAAATATGTACTATATATGCGTGGACTGATAATGGTTGTTCAATTATGTTATATCATGACCAAACCCTAGTATTATTTTAATAAAGAATAATTTGGTAGTCAAATAAGACTGTTAGATTTTCAAGTAATTACGTAAGGTTATGAATGTCATGTGTTATTAATTTTAACCCTAATTATGGAAAACATTATTTAATTAGGAACCCTAATTAATTGAGAACCCTAATTACTAAATTAGGAAACCTAATTTCAAAAATTAGAAACCCTAATTTGAAACTTAATTATGAGTTCGAGACTGTTATGTAATTGGGTTAAATGAATTATTTTAAGTATTATAGAATTTAATGTCAATTCGAGAAACCCTAATTAATATTTAGAAATCCTAATTTCTAGAAACCCTAATTTCTAATTTAGTCACCCTAATTTGCTAAAATGAAACCGTAATGGCTAATTATAATCCTTAATGGTTATTAGTGGATTTTAAACCCTAAATGTTTAAGTAATGGAATTAGAAAACTAATTATATTTAGTAAACTCAATTTTATATTTTTGGAAACTAAATTGTTATTTTATTTTAAAGCCAAATTAGAAATCCTAAAACATCTTTGTGCCAAACCTTAGGGTTAAACACTAAGGGTTTGACACATTACTAGTTTGCCCTTAAATTTAAAAGCCAAATGACAAAAATGCCCTTATTACATTATTGTAGCTTACTTGTAACTCTAGCTAAAATGTAGTTGGTAAACTACTTTTTACTTTCCTAGAGATCAAAATCTCAGCAAGCAGCCTTAAATCATCAGCTATGTGCATTTCAACTTGCTATATATAGATTGAAAGAGAGAAAAAGTTCATTTTTTTGCTATTTATTCACCCAATGCTCAACCAAGTCTCTCTCTCTCTCACCCACGAAAATAGTTAGCATATTAGTCCCACAAGCATGCCCCACTAACACCCACAATAAATTAGGGGCATAGATTCAAGAATTTGTGCATAAAGGTATAAAACTCTAATAAAAAATTTGACCCTTGATCTTATGTTAAAAGTTGTGATTATGTGTTGTAATATGTTCTACGTAGTGTCTATAAGTGATCTGGTTGTCTCATGTTAGATCCATAACATCAAAGTGCTCGAAATTTAAGTTTTTCAAAATCTGTGAATTTTTTTTTTGTCTTACAATGAATGTCAGACAGACCCTGTAAATCTCATCAAGTTTATGTGATTTGTTGTATAAAGGTTGATACATATAGTATGTCATGAGATATGTGTTCTGAAACTCATAGCATGACCGAGTAGAATTCTGGGTAACCCAGAAACCATGAACCAGCGTCTAACAACATGTTTCAAAACCAATATCTGTCGGGTGTTATGTTGTTTGTTGTTGTTATAATCTATGTGTAGCCTGTTGTCTGGATTATAGTTATATGCCTTTAGATCCCTTATAACATCAAAATATCGAACGTAATAGGTGGTCAAACTAGACCACTGGCACTGTTTTGCGTTTCTGGGAAAAACCCAGAAACTGGTTCGACAAATTTTCTGACAATGGTTGACCGTATCATAGATTGAGAATCTGATGTTGTTGGACTGACATCATGATTTATAATTGTTCCTTGACACATATAGTATGCATTTAAACTTAAAGAACATCATTTTGATTACCAGAACATAATGATAATCTAGCCTCAAAATGACACCATGAAACTATCTGGGTTTCTGGGTTACCCAGAAAACCCAGATCAGTTATGACATCATATTTGGGGACTTAGATCTTGCATTTGATTGATGGTATGGCCTAGATAAAGGTTGGATCATGTAGTATTACATCAATACTACATGATCAATGTCTAAAATGGTCTAGAACTTGCTTTAACAAAGAATCACAATCGGTCAAAGTAGTACCCTTGTCTACTTACTATGAATTTCTGGGTTTCATGAAGAACACGAAGAACACCTATAGCGACGGTTCTGTCGCTATAGGCAGTTTTTAACGATAGTTATTTTTAAAATTAATTATTTTATTAAATAATTAGTATTAAATTGTTTTAAATTATTAAAAATACAAAATAAATTATTAAAATTTATTTTAAAGTCCAAAAATTAGTTTTAATTATTTGGAATATATTTCATAAATATTTAATATTTTGGAATATTAAAAGGTATTTAATTTATTTAATTATAATATTAAATAAATTATTTTAAAATGGTTTTAATACATGAAAAATCGTTTAAAATTATAGTATGATATAAGAAAATATTTTTAGTTATTTTTAATGACTTTTAATATTTTGTGATGAATTTCATTAATTAATTAATATTAATTATAATTGCAATGATTGTGTATGCTATGTACCCTGGTATGTATAGGTTTTAAAACGGTGATTCCGGGGAAGGAATTTTTATAAGGGAGGGTGAATGTAATATTTCAAGATTTTCTATATAAATAAATCAAAAATTTAGCGTATAATTTTTTTTATTTATTTTAAAAATGAGAATGCATGCAAGATATTGTGCATGTATTTATGTGATGAATATAAATATATTTATTACATGAATAATTTTATTTTAAAATTATTGATCATTATAAATTATATTCTTATAATAATTAATTTTATAGTAGAAATGTTTTTATTAATTATTTTCCATGAAACTATAATTAAATATTATTTAAATAATTTATGAAAAGATTTTTAGAATAATTATAATAATTCTTTTATTATATGAATTTTTATACTGATTTATTAAGTTAATTATTTTACCTTAATTAATAGGGTTAAAAATGAAAGATAAATCAGATATGAAATCCAAACCCTAATTTTTGATTTTGATCAAGGAATAAGAATATTAATATAATATTAATTATATTTTGACTTTTCAGTGCAATAAATATGTACTATATATGTGTGGACTGATAATGGTTGTTCAATTATGTTATATCATGACAAACCCTAGTATTATTTTAATAAAGCATAATTTGGCAGTCAAATAAGACTGTAAGAATTTCAAGTAATTACGTTAGGTTATGAATGTCATGTGTTATTAATTTTAACCCTAATTCTGGAAAACTTTAATTAATTAGGAACCCTAATTAATTGAGAACCCTAATTACCAAATTAGGAAACCTAATTTCAAAAATTGGAAACCCTAATTTAAAACTTAATTATGAGTTTGAGACTGTTATGTAATTGGGTTAAATGAATTATGTTAAGTATTATAGAATTTAATGTTAATTAGAGAAACCCTAATTATTATTTAGAAATCCTAATTTCTAGAAACCCTCATTTCTAATTTAGTAACCCTAATTTGCTAAAATGAAACCCCTAATGGCTAATTGCAATCCTTAATGCTAATTAGTGGCTTTTAAACCCTAAATGTTTAAGTAATGGAATTAGAAAACTAATTCTATTTAGTAAACTCAAATTTATATTTTCGGAAACTAAATTGTTATTTTATTTTAAAGTCAAATTAGAAATCCAAAAACATCTTTGTGCCAAACCTTAGGGTTAAACCCAAAGGGTCAAACCCTATGGGTTTGACACATTACTAGTTTACCCTTAAATTTAAAAGCCAAATGACAAAAATACCTTTATTACATTATTGTAGCTTACTTGTAAATCTAGCTAAAATGTAGTTGGTAAACAACTTTGTACTTTCCTAGAGATCAAAATCTCATCAACTAACCTTAAATCATCAGCTATGTGTATTTCAACTTACTATATATAGATTGAGAGAGAGAAAAAGTTCATTTTTTTTGCCATTTGTTCACCCAATGCTCAACCAAGTCTCTCTCTCTCCTCACCCACGACAATAGTTAGCATATTAGTCCCACAAGCATGCCCCACTAACACCCACAATAAATCAGAGGCATATATTCAAGAATTTGTGCATAAAGGTATAAAACCCTAATAAAAAATTTGACCCTTGATCTTATGTTAAAAGTTGTGATTAAATGTTGTAATATGTTCTATGTAGTGTCTATAAGTGATCTGGGTTGGCTCATGTTAGATCCATAATATCAAAGTGCTCAAAATTTAAGTTTTTCAAAATTTGGGAATTTTTTTTTTTGGTCTGACAATGAATGTCAGGCAGATCCTGTAAATCTCATCTTGTTTATGTGATTTGTTGTTTAAAGGTTGATACATATAGTATGTCATAATATTTGTGTTCTGAAACTCATAGCAGGGCCAGATCATGCATGGATTGATAGATATTGATGGTCAAAGGTCGTTGACCGACCATGACCGAGTAGAATTCTTGGTAACCCAGAAACCATAAACCAGCGTCTGACAACAAGTTTCAAAACCAATATCTGTCGGGTGTTATGTTGTTTGTTGTTGTTATAATCTATGTGTAGCCTGTTGTCTGGATTATAGTTATATGCCTTTAGATCCCTTATAACATCAACATATCGAACGTAATAGGTGGTCAAACTAGACCACTCGCACTGTTTTACGTTTCTGGGAAAAACCCAGAAACTGGTTCGACAAATTTTCTGACAATGGTTGACCGTATCATAGATTGAGAATCTGATGTTGTTGGACTAAGATCATGATTTATAATTGTTCCTTGACACATATAGTATACATTTAAACTTTAAGAACATCATTTTGATTACCAGAACATAATGATAATCGAGCCTCAAAATGACACCATGAAACTATCTGGGTTTCTGGGTTACCCAGAAAACCCAGATCAGTTATGACATCATATTTGCGGACTTAGATCTTGCATTTGATTGATGGTATGGCCTAGATAAAGGTTGGATCTTGTAGTATTACATCAATACTACATGATCAATGTCTAAAATGGTCTAGAACTTGCTTTAACAGAGAATCACAATCGGTAAATGTAGTACCATTGTCTACTTACTATGAATTTCTGGGTTTCAAGAAGAACACGAAGAACACCTATAGTGACGGTTCTGTCGCTATAGGCAGTCTTTAGCGATAGTTATTTACAAAATTAATTATTTTATTAAATAATTAGTATTAAATAGTTTTAAATTATTAAAAATACAAAATAAATTATTAAAATTTATTTTAAAGTCCAAAAATTAGTTTTTAATTATTTGGAATATATTTCATAAATATTTAATATTTTTGGAATATTAAAGATTTTTAATTTATTTAATTATAATATTTAATAAATTATTTTAAAATGATTTTAATACATGAAAAATCATTTAAAATTATAGTATGATATAAGAAAATATTTTTAGTTATTTTTAATGACTTTTAATATTTTATGATAAATTTCATTACTGAATTAATATTAATTATAATTGCAATGATTGTGTATGCTATGTTCCCTGGTATGTATAGGTTTTAAAACGGTGATTCCGGGGACTGAATCTTTATAAGGGAGGGAGAATGTAATAACTCAAGATTTTCTATATAAATAAATCAGAAATATTGCGTATAATTTTTTTTTTATTTTAAAAATGAGAATGCATGCAAGATATTGTGTATGTATTTATGTGATGAATATAAATATATTTATTACATGAATAATTTTATTTTTATTTTAGAATTATTGATCATTATAAATTATATTCTTATAATAATTAATTTTATAGTAGAAATATTGCTATTAATTATTTTCCATGAAAATATAATTAAATATTATTTAAATAATATATGAAAAGATTTTTATAATAATTATAATAATTATTTAATTATATTAATTTTTAAATGATTATTAAGCTATTTATTTTACCTTAATTAATAAGATTAAACATGAAAGATAAATCAGATATGAAATCTAAACCCTAGTTTTGGATTTTGATCAAGGAATAAGAATAATAATATAATATTAATTATATTTTGATTTTCCATCTTTATAAATATGTACTATATATGTGTGGACTGATAATGGTTGTTCAATTATGTTATATCATGACCAAACCCTAGTATTATTTTAATTAAGCATAATTTGGTAGTCAAATAAGACTTTAAGATTTTCAAGTAATTACGTTAGGTTATGAATGTCATGTGTTATTAATTTTAATCCTAATTATGGAAAACTTTAATTAATTAGGAACCCTAATTAATTGAGAACCCTAATTACTAAATTAGGAAACCTAATTTCAAAAATTGGAAACCCTAATTCGAAACTTAATTATGAGTTCGAGACTGTTATGTAATTGGGTTAAATGAATTATTTTAAGTATTATAGAATTTAATGTTAATTAGAGAAACCCTAATTAATATTTAGAAATCCTAATTTCTAGAAACCCTCATTCTAATTTAGTAACCCTAATTTGCTAAAATGAAACCCCTAATGGCTAATTGTAATCCTTAATGCTAATTAGTGGATTTTAAACCCTAAATGTTTAAGTAATGGTATTAGAAAACTAATTATAATTAGTAAACTCAAATTTATATTTTTGGAAACTAAATTGTTATTTTATTTTAAAGTCAATTTAGAAATCCTAAAACATCTTTGTGCCAAACCTTAGGGTTAAACCCAAAGGGTCATACCCTAATGGTTTGACACATTACTAGTTTGCCCTTAAATTTAAAAGCCAAATGACAAAAATGCCCTTATTACATTATTGTAGCTTACTTGTAAATCTAGCTAAAATGTAGTTGGTAAACTACTTTTGACTTTCCTAGAGATCAAAATCTCATCAACCAACCTTAAATCATCAGCTATGTGTATTTCAACTTGCTATATATAGATTGAGAGAGAGAAAAAGTTCATTTTTTTGCCATTTGTTCACCCAATGCTCAACCAAGTCTCTCTCTCTCTCTCACCCACGAAAATAGTTAGCATATCAGTCCCACAAGCAAGCCCCACTAACACCCACAATAAATCAGAGGCATAGATTCAAGAATTTGTGCATAAAGTTATAAAACCCTAATAAAAAATTTGACCCTTGATCTTATGTTAAAAGTTGTGATTAAATGTTGTAATATGTTCTATGTAGTGTCTATAAGTGATCTGGGTTGGCTCATGTTAGATCCATAACATCAAAGTGCTCGAAATTTAAGTTTTTCAAAATCTGGGAATTTTTTTTTTTGGCTTGACAATGAATGTCAGACAAACCCTATAAATCTCATCCTGTTTATGTGATTTGTTGTTTAAAGGTTGATACATATAGTATGTCTTGAGATTTGTGTTAAACTCATAGCAGGGCCAGATCATGCATGGATTGATAGATATTGATGGTCAAAGGTCGTTGACCGACCATGACCGAGTAGAATTCTGGGTAACCCATAAACCATGAACCAGCGTTTGACAACATGTTTCAAAACCAATATCTGTCGGGTGTTATGTTGTTTGTTGAATCTATGTGTAGCCTGTTGTCTGGATTATAGTTATATGCCTTTAGATCCCTTATAACATCAACATATAGAACGTAATAGGTGGTCAAACTAGACCACTCGCACTGTTTTGCGTTTCTGAGAAAAACCCAGAAACTGGTTCGACAATTTTTCTGACAATGGTTGACCGTATCATAGATTGAGAATCTGATGTTGTTGGACTGAGATCATGATTTATAATTGTTCCTCGACACATATAATATACATTTAAACTTTAAGAACATCATTTTGATTACCAGAACATAATGATAATCGAGCCTCAAAATGGCACCATGAAACTATATGGGTTTCTAGGTTACCCATAAAACCCAGATCAGTTATGACATCATATTTGGGAACTTAGATCTTGCATTTAATTGATGGTATGGCCTAGATAAAGGTTGGATCATATAGTATTACATCAATAATACATGATCAATGTCTAAAATGGTCTAGAACTTGCTTTAACAGAGAATCACAATCGGTCAAAGTAGTACCCTTGTCTACTTATTATGAATTTCTGGGTTTCATGAATAACACGAACAACACCTATAGCGACGGTTCTGTCGCTATAGGCAGTCTTTAGCGATAGTTATTTACAAAATTTATTATTTTATTAAATAATTAGTATTAAATAGTTTTAAATTATTAAAAATACAAAATAAATTATTAAAATTTATTTTAAAGTCCAAAAATTAGTTTTTAATTATTTGGAATATATTTCATAAATATTTAATATTTTTGGAATATTAAAGGTATTTAATTTATTTAATTATAATATTAAATAAATTATTTTAAAATGATTTAATACATGAAAAATCATTTAAAATTATAGTATGATATAAGAAAATATTTTTAGTTATTTTAATGACTTTTAATATTTTGTGATGAATTTCATTTATTAATTAATATTAATTACAATTGCAATGATTGTGTATGCTATGTACCTGGTATGTATAGGTTTTAAAACTAATTGATTAGGGGGAGAATCTTTATAAGAGAGGTAAATGTAATAACTCAAGATTTTCTATATAAATAAATCGAAATTTTTGTATAATTTTTTTTTTTTTTTTAAAAATGAGAATGCATTCAAGATATTGTGTATATATTTATGTGATGAATATAAATATATTTATTACATGAATAATTTTAAATAATTTTATTTTAGAATTATTGATCATTATAAATTATATTCTTATAATAATTAATTTTATAGTAGAAATGTTGTTATTAATTATTTTCCATGAAAATATAATTAAATATTATTTAAATAATATATGAAAAGATTTTATAATAATTATAATAATTATTTTATTATATGAATTTTTAAACAGATTATTAAGTTATTTATTTTACCTTAATTAATAAGATTAAAAATGAAAGATAAATCGAGATAAAATCCAAACCCTAATTTTGGATTTTGATCAAGGATAAGAATAATAATATAATATTAATTATATTTTGATTTTTCGATATATAAATATGTACTATATATGTGTGGACTGATAATGGTTGTTCAATTTTGTTATATCATGACCAAACCCTAGTATTATTTTAATAAAGCATAATTTGGTAGTCAAATAAGACTGTAAGATTTTCAAGTAATTACGTTAGGTTATGAATGTCATGTGTTATTAATTTTATCTCTAATTGTGGAAAACTTTAATTAATTATGAACCCTAATTACTAAATTAGGAAACCTAATTTCAAAAATTAGAAACCCTAATTTGAAACTTAATTATGAGTTTGAGACTGTTATGTAATTGGGTTAAATGAATTATTTAAAGTATTATAGAATTTAATGTTAATTAGAGAAACCCTAATTAATATTTACAAATCCTAATTTCTAGAAACCCTAATTTCTAATTTAGTTACCCTAATTTGCTAAAATGAAACCCTAATGGCTAATTGTAATCCTTAATGCTAATTAGTGGATTTTAAACCCTAAATGTTTAAGTAATGGAATTAGAAAACTAATTATATTTAGTAAACTCAATTTTATATTTTTGGAAACTAAATTATTATTTTATTTTAAAGCCAAATTAGAAATCCTAAAACATCTTTGTGCCAAACCTTAAGGTTAAACCCTAAGGGTTTGACACATTACTAGTTTGCCCTTAAATTTCAAAGCCAAATGACAAAAATGCCCTTATTACATTATTGTAGCTTACTTGTAAATCTAGCTAAAATGTAGTTGGTAAACTACTTTTTACTTTCCTAGAGATCAAAATCTCAAAGAACCAACTTGACCTTAAATCATCGCCTATATGCGTTTGACTTGCTATATATAGATTGAGAGAGAGAAAAAGTTCATTTTTTTGCTATTTATTCACCCAATGCTCAACCAAGTCTCTCTCTCTTAACACCCACGAAAATAGTAAGCATATTAGTCCCACAAGCATGCCCAACTAACACCCACAATAAATTAGAGGCATAGATTCAAGAATTTGTGCATAAAGGTATAAAACTCTAAAAAAAAATTTGACCCTTGATCTTATGTTAAAAGTTGTGATTATGTGTTGTAATATGTTCTATGTAGTGTCTATAACTGATCTGGGTTGGCTCATGTTATTTCCATAACAACAAAGTTCTCGAAATTTAAGTTTTTCAAAATCTAGGAATATTTTTTTTTTAGTCTGACAACGAATGTCAAACCCTGTAAATCTCATCAAGTTTATGTGATTTGTTGTTTAAAGGTTGATACATGTAGTATGCCATGAGATCTGTGTTCTGAAAATCATATCAGGGCCAGATCATGCATGGATTGATAGATATTAATGGTCAAAGGTCGTTCACCGACCATGACCGAGTAGAATTATTGGTAACCTAGAAACCATGAACCAGCGTCTGACAACATGTTTCAAAACAAATATCTGTCGGGTGTTATGTTGTTTGTTGTTGTTATAATCTATGTGTAGCTTGTTGTCTGGATTATAGTTATATGCCTTTAGATCCCTTATAACATCAACATATCGAACGTAATAGGTGGTCAAACTAGACCACTCGCCTTGTCTTACGTTTCTGGGAAAAACCCAGAAACTGGTTCGACAAATTTTCTGACAATGGTTGACCGTATCATAGATTGAGAATCTGATGTTGTTCGACTGAGATCATGATTTATAATTGTTCCTTGACATATATAGTATACATTTAAACTTTAAGAACATCATTTTGATTACCAGACCATAATGATAATTGAGCCTTAAAATGACACCATGAAACTGTCTGGGTTTCTGGGTTACCCAGAAAACCCAGATCAGTTCTGACATCATATTTGGGGACTTAGATCTTGCATTTGATTGATGGTATGGCCTAGATAAAGTTTGGATCATGTTTTATTACATCAATAATACATGATCAATGTCTAAGATGGTCCAGAACTTGCTTTAACAGAGAATCACAATCGGTCAATGTAGTACCCTTGTCTACTGACTATGAATTTCTGTGTTTCATGAAGAACACGAAGAACACCTATAGCGACGGTTCTGTCGCTATAGGGAGTCTTTAGCGACAATTACTTATAAAATTAATTATTTTATTAAATAATTAGTATTAAATAGTTTTAAATTATTAAAAATACAAAATAAATTATTAAAATTTATTTTAAAGTCCAAAAATTAGTTTTTAATTATTTGAAATATATTTCATAAATATTTAATATTTTTGGAATATTAAAGGTATTTAATTTACTTAATAATAATATGAAATAAATTATTTTAAAATGATTTTAATACATGAAAAATCATTTAAAATTATAGTATGATATAAGAAAATATTTTTAGTTATTTTTAATGACTTTTAATATTTTGTGATGAATTTCATTAATTAATTAATATTAATTATAATTGCAATGATTGTGTATGCTATTTACCCTGGTATGTATAGGTTTTAAAATGATGATTCCGGGGACGAAATCTTTATAAGGGAGGGTGAATGCAATAACTCAAGATTTTCTATATAAATGAATCAAAAATTTAGCGTATAATTAATTTTTTTTTTTTAAAAATGAGAATGCATGCAAGATATTGTGCATGTATTTATGTGATGAATATAAATATATTTATTACATGAATAATTTTATTTTAGAAATATTGATCATTATAAATTATATTCTTATAATAATTAATTTTATAGTAGAAATGTTTTTATTAATTATTTTCCATGAAACTATAATTAAATATTATTTAAATAATATATGAAAAGATTTTTAGAATAATTATAATAATTATTTTATAATATGAATTTTTATACGATTTATTAAGTTAATTATTTTACCTTAATTAATAGGGTTAAAATTAAAGATAAATCGATATGAAATCCAAACCCTAATTTTCGATTTTGATCGAGGAATAAGAATATTAATATAATATTAATTATATTTTAACTTTTCAGTGCTATAAATATGTACTATATATGTGTGGACTGATAATGGTTGTTCAATTATGTTATATCATGACAAACCTTAGTATTATTTTAATAAAGCATAATTTGGCGGTCAAATAAAATACATAAGATTTTCAAGTAATTACGTTAGGTTATGAATGTCATGTGTTATTAATAATTTAACCTAATTATGGAAACTTTAATTAATTAGGAACCCTAATTAATTGAGAACCCTATTTACTAAATTAGGAAACCTAATTTCAAAAATTGGAAACCCTAATTTAAAACTTAATTATGAGTTTGAGACTGTTATGTAATTGGGTTAAATGAATTATGTTAAGTATTATAGAATTTAATGTTAATTAGAGAAACCCTAATTAATATTTTGAAATCCTAATTTCTAGAAACCCTCATTTCTAATTTAGTAACCCTAATTTGCTAAAATGAAACTCCTAATGGCTAATTGCAATCCTTAATGCTAATTAGTGGCTTTTAAACCCTAAATGTTTAAGTAATGGAATTAGAAAACTAATTATATTTAGTAAACTAAAATTTATATTTTTGGAAACTAAATTGTTATTTTATTTTAAAGCCAAATTAGAAATCCTAAAACATCTTTATGCCAAACCTTAGGGTTAAACCCTAAGGGTTTGACACATTACTAGTTTGCCCTTAAATTTAAAAGCCACATGACAAAAATGCCCTTATTACATTATTGTAGCTTACTTGTAAATCTAGCTAAAATGTAGTTGGTAAACTACTTTAGACTTTCCTAGAGATCAAAATCTCATCAACCAACCTTAAATCATCAGCTATGTGTATTTCAACTTTCTATATATAGATTGAGAGAGAAAAAAAGTTCATTTTTTTGCCATTTGTTCACCCAATGCTCAACCAAGTCTCTCTCTCTCCTCACCCACGAAAATAGTTAGCATATCAGTCCCACAAGCAAGCCCCACTAACACCCACAATAAATCAGAGGCATAGATTCAAGAATTTGTGCATAAAGGTATAAAACCCTAATAAAAAATTTGACCCTTGATCTTATGTTAAAAGTTGTGATTAAATGTTGTAATATGTTCTATGTAGTGTCTATAAGTGATCTGGGTTGGCTCATGTTAGATCCATAACATCAAAGTGCTCGAAATTTATGTTTTTCAAAATTTGGGAATTTTTTTTTTGGTCTGACAATGAATGTCAGACAAACCTTGTAAATCTCATCCTGTTTATGTGATTTGTTGTTTAAAGGTTGATACATATAGTATGTCATGAGATTTGTGTTCTGAAACTCATAGCAGGGCCAGATCATGCATGGATTGATAGATATTGATGGTCAAAGGTCGTTGACCGACCATGACCGAGTAGAATTCTTGGTAACCCAGAAACCATGAACCAGCGTCTGACAACAAGTTTCAAAACAAATATCTGTCGGGTTTTATGTTGTTTGTTGTTGTTATAATCTATGTGTAGCCTATTGTCTGGATTATAGTTATATGCCTTTAGATCCCTTATAACATCAACATGTCGAACGTAATAGGTGGTCAAACTAGTCCACTCGCACTGTTTTACGTTTCTGGGAAAAACCCAGAAACTGGTTCGATAAATTTTCTGACAATGGTTGACCGTATCCTAGATTGAGAATCTGATGTTGTTGGACTGAGATCATGATTTATAATTGTTCCTTGACACATATAGTATACATTTAAACTTTAAGAACATAATTTTGATTACCAGAACATAATGATAATCGAGCCTCAAAATGGCACCATGAAACTATATGGGTTTCTGGGTTACCCATAAAACCAAGATCAGTTATGACATCATATTTGGGGACTTATATCTTGCATTTGATTGATGGTATGGCCTAGATAAAGGTTGGATCTTGTAGTATTATATCAATACTACATGATCAATGTCTAAAATGGTCTAGAACTTGCTTTAACAGAGAATCACAATCGGTCAAAGTAGTACCCTTGTCTACTTACTATGAATTTCTGGGTTTCATGAAGAACACGAAGAACACCTATAGCGACGGTTCTGTCGCTATAGGCAGTCTTTAGCGATAGTTATTTACAAAATTTATTATTTTATTAAATAATTAGTATTAAATAGTTTTAAATTATTAAAAATACAAAATAAATTATTAAAATTTATTTTAAAGTCCAAAAATTAGTTTTTAATTATTTGGAATATATTTCATAAATATTTAATATTTTTGGATTATTAAAGGTTTTTAATTTATTTAATTATAATATTAAATAAATTATTTTAAAATGATTTTAATACATGAAAAATCATTTAAAATTATAGTATGATATAAGAAAATATTTTTAGTTATTTTTAATGACTTTTAATATTTTGTGATGAATTTCATTAATTAATTAATATTAATTACAATTGCAATGATTGTATATGCTATGTACCCTGGTATGTATAGGTTTTAAAACGGTGATTCCGGGGACGGAATCTTTATAAGGGATGGTGAATGTAATAACTCAAGATTTTCTATATAAATAAATCAGAAATTTTGCGTATAATTTTATTTTTATTTTAAAAATGAGAATGCATGCAAGATATTGTGCATGTATTTATGTGATGAATATAAATATATTTATTACATGAATAATTTTAAATAATTTTATTTTAGAATTATTGATCATTATAAATTATATTCTTATAATAATTAATTTTATAGTAGAAATGTTGTTATTAATTATTTTCCATGAAAATATAATTAAATATTATTTAAATAATATATGAAAATATTTTTATAATAATTATAATAATTATTTAATTATATTAATTTTTAAACAGATTATTAAGCTATTTATTTTACCTTAATTAATAAGATAAAAAATGAAAGATAAGTCAGATATGAAATCCAACTAGACCACTCACACTGTTTTGCGTTTTTGGGAAAAACCCAAAAACTGGTTCTACAAATTTTTTGACAATGGTTGACCGTATCATAGATTGAGAATCTGATGTTGTTGGACTGAGATCATGATTTATAATTGTTCCTTGACACATATAGTATACATTTAAACTTTAAGAATATCATTTTGATTACCATACCCTAATGATAATCGAGCCTCAAAATGACACTATGAAACTGTCTGGGTTTCTGGGTTACCCAGAAAACCCAGATCAGTTCTGACATCATATTTGGGGACTTAGATCTTGCATTTTATTGATGGTATGGCCTTGATAAAGGTTGGATCATGTAGTATTACATCAATACTACATGATCAATGTCTAAGATGGTCCAGAACTTGCTTTAACAGAGAATCACAATCGGTCAATGTAGTACCCTTGTCTAGTGACTATGAATTTTTAGGTTTCATGAAGAACACCTATAACACATATGTGCCTTACGTCGCTATATAGGATCTTTTAGCGACGATTACTTACAAAATTAATTATTTTATTAAATAATTAGTATTAAATAGTTTTAAATTATTAAAAATACAAAATAAATTATTAAAATTTATTTTAAAGTCCAAAAATTAGTTTTAATTATTTGGAATATATTTCATAAATATTTAATATTTTGGAATATTAAAAATTATTTAATTTGTTTAATTATAATATTAAATAAATTATTTTAAAATGATTTTAATACATGAAAAATCATTTAAAATTATAGTATGATATAAGAAAATATTTTTAGTTATTTTTAATGACTTTTAATATTTTGTGATGAATTTCATTAATTAATTAATATTAATTATAATTACAATGATTGTGTATGCTATGTACCCTGGTATGTATAGGTTTTAAAACGGTGATTCCGGGGACGGAATCTTTATAAGGGAGGGTGAATGTAATAACTCAAGATTTTCTATATAAATAAATCAAAAATTTTGAGTATAATTTTTTTTTTTTATTTTAAAAATGAGAATGCATGCAAGATATTGTGTATGTATTTATGTGATGAATATAAATATATTTATTACATGAATAATTTTAAATAATTTTATTTTAGAATTATTGATCATTATAAATTATATTCTTATAATAATTAATTTTATAGTAGAAATATTGTTATTAATTATTTTCCATGAAAATATAATTAAATATTATTTAAATAATATATGAAAAAATTATAATAATTATAATAATTATTTTATTATATATGAATTTTTAAATGATTATTAAGCTATTTATTTTACCTTAATTAATAAGATTAAAAATGAAAGATAAATCGAGATATGAAATCGAAACCTAATTTTGGATTTTGATCAAGGAATAAGAATAATAATATAATATTAAATATATTTTGATTTTTTAGTGCTATAAATATGTACTATATATGTGTGGACTGATAATGGTTGTTCAATTATGTTATATCATGACCAAACCCTAGTATTATTTTAATAAAGCATAATTTTGTAGTCAAATAAGACTGTAAGATTTTTAAGTAATTACGTTAGGTTATGAATGTCATGTGTTATTAATTTTAACCCTAATTATGGAAAACTTTAATTAATTAGGAACCTTAATTAATTGAGAACCCTAATTACTAAATTAGGAAACCTAATTTCAAAAATTGGAAACCCTAATTTGAAACTTAATTATGAGTTCGAGACTGTTATGTAATTGGGTTAATTGAATTATTTTAAGTATTATAGAATTTAATGTTAATTAGAGAAACCCTAATTAATATTTAGAAATCCTAATTTCTAGAAACCCTAATTTCTAATTTAGTCACCCTAATTTGCTAAAATGAAACCCTAATGGCTAATTGTAATCCTTAATGCTAATTAGTGGATTTTAAACCCTAAATGTTTAAGTAATGGAATTAGAAAACTAATTATATTTAGTAAACTCAATTTTATATTTTTGGAAACTAAATTGTTATTTTATTTTAAAGCCAAATTAGAAATCCTAAAACATCTTTGTGCCAAACCTTAGGGTTAAACCCTAAGGGTTTGACACATTACTAGTTTGTCATTAAATTTAAAAGTCAAATGACAAAAATGCCCTTATTACATTATTGTAGCTTACTTTTAAATCTAGCTAAAATGTAGTTGGTAAACTACTTTTTACTTTCCTAGAGATCAAAATCTCAGCAACCAGCCTTAAATCATGAGCTATGTGCATTTTAACTTGCTATATATAGATTGAGAGAGAGAAAAAAAGTTCATTTTTTTGCTATTTATTCACCCAATGCTCAACCAAGTCTCTCTCTCTCCTCACCCACGAAAATAGTAAGCATATTAGTCCCACAAGCATGCCCCACTAACACCCACAATAAATTAGAGGCATAGATTCAAGAATTTGTGCATAATGGTATAAAACTCTAATAAAAAATTTGACCCTTGATCTTATGTTAAAAGTTGTGATTATGTGTTGTAATATATTCTATGTAATTATCTATAAGTGATCTGGGTTGGCTCATGTTATTTCCATAACATCAAAGTTCTCAAAATTTAAGTTTTTCAAAATCTAGGATTTTTTTTGGTCTGACAACGAATGTCAGACCCTGTAAATCTCATCAAGTTTATGTGATTTGTTGTTTAAAGGTTGATACATGTAGTATGTCATGAGATCTGTGTTCTGAAAATCATATCAAGGCCAGATCATGCATGGATTGATAGATATTAATGGTCAAAGGTCGTTGACCGACCATGACCGAGTAGAAAACACGGTAACCCAGAAACCATGAACCAGCGTCTGACAACATGTTTCAAAGCCAATATATGTCGGGTGTTATGTTGTTTGGTTGTTGTTGTTGTTATAATCTATGTGTAGCCTGTTGTCTGGATTATAGTTATATGCCTTTAGATCCCTTATAACATCAACATATCGAACGTAATAGGTGGTCAAACTAGACCACTCGCACTGTTTTACGTTTCTGGGAAAAACCCAGAAACTGGTTCGACAAATTTTCTGACAATGGTTGACCGTATCATAGATTAAGAATCTGATGTTGTTGGACTGAGATCATGATTTATAATTGTTCCTTAACACATATAGTATACATTTAAACTTTAAGAACATCATTTTGATTACCAGACCATAATGATAATTTTGAGACACCATGAAACTGTCTGGGTTTCTGGGTTACCCAGAAAACCCAGATCAGTTCTGACATCATATTTGGGGACTTAGATCTTGCATTTGATTGATGGTATGGCCTAGATAAAGTTTGGATCATGTTTTATTACATCAATAATACATGATCAATGTCTAAGATGGTCCAGAACTTGCTTTAACAGAGAATCACAATCGGTCAATGTAGTACCCTTGTCTACTGACTATGAATTTCTGTGTTTCATGAAGAACACGAAGAACACCTATAGCGACGGTTCTGTTGCTATAGGCAGTCTTTAGCGACAATTACTTATAAAATTAATTATTTTATTAAATAATTAGTATTAAATAGTTTTAAATTATTAAAAATACAAAATAAATTATTAAAATTTATTTTAAAGTCCAAAAATTAGTTTTTAATTATTTGGAATATATTTCATAAATATTTAATATTTTTGGAATATTAAAGGTATTTAATTTACTTAATAATAATATGAAATAAATTATTTTAAAATGATTTTAATACATGAAAAATCATTTAAAATTATAGTATGATATAAGAAAATATTTTTAGTTATTTTTAATGACTTTTAATATTTTTTAATGAATTTCATTAATTAATTAATATTAATTATAATTTTAATGATTGTGTATGCTATGTACCCTGGTATGTATAGGTTTTAAAACGGTGATTCCGGAGACGGAATCTTTATAAGGGAGGGTGAATGTAATAACTCAAGATTTTCTATATAAATAAATCAAAAATTTTATAATATAATTTTTTTTTTATTTTAAAAATGAGAATGCATGCAAAGATATTGTGTATGTATTTATGTGATGAATATAAATATATTTATTACATGAATAATTTTATTTTAAAATTATTGATCATTATAAATTATATTCTTATAATAATTAATTTTATAGTAGAAATGTTTTTATTAATTATTTTCCATGAAACTATAATTAAATATTATTTAAATAATATATGAAAAGATTTTTAGAATAATTATAATAATTATTTTTTTATATGAATTTTTATACATTTATTAAGTTAATTATTTTACCTTAATTAATAAGGTTAAAAATGAAAGATAAATCGGATATGAAATCGAAACCCTAATTTTGGATTTTGATCGAGAATAAGAATAATAATATAATATTAAATATATTTTGATTTTTAGTGCTATAAATATGTACTATATATTTGTGGATGATAATGGTTATTCAATTATGTTATATCATGACCAAACCCTAGTATTATTTTAATAAAGCATAATTTGGTAGTCAAATAAGACTGTAAGATTTTCAAGTAATTACGTTAGGTTATGAATGTCATGTGTTATTAATTTTAACCCTAATTATGGAAAACTTTAATTAATTAGGAACCCTAATTAATTGAGAACCCTAATTACTAAATTAGGAAACCTAATTTCAAAAATTGGAAATCCTAATTTGAAACTTAATTATGAGTTCGAGACTGTTATGTAATTGGGTTAAATGAATTATTTTAAGTATTATAGAATTTAATGTTAATTAGAGAAATCCTAATTAATATTTAGAAATCCTAATTTCTAGAAACCCTCATTTCTAATTTAGTAACCTTAATTTGCTAAAATGAAACCCCTAATGGCTAATTGTAATCCTTAATGCTAATTAGTGGCTTTTAAACCCTAAATGTTTAAGTAATGGAATTAGAAAACTAATTATATTTAGTAAACTCAAATTTATATTTTTGGAAACTAAATTGTTATTTTATTTTAAAGCCAAATTAGAAATCCTAAAACATCTTTATGCCAAACCTTAGGGTTAAACCCTAAGGGTTTGTGACATTACTAGTTTGCCCTTAAATTTAAAAGCCAAATGACAAAAATGCCCTTATTACATTATTGTAGCTTACTTGTAAATCTAGCTAAAATGTAGTTGGTAAACTACTTTTGACTTTCCTAGAGATCAAAATCTCATCAACCAACCTTAAATCATCAGCTATGTGTATTTCAACTTGCTATATATAGATTGAGAGAGAGAAAAAGTTCATTTTTTTGCCATTTGTTCGCCCAATGCTCAACTAAGTCTCTCTCTCTCTCTCCTCACCCACGAAAATAGTTAGCATATCAGTCCCACAAACAAGCCCCACTAACACCCACAATAAATCAGAGGCATAGATTCAAGAATTTGTGCATAAAGGTATAAAACCCTAATAAAAAATTTGACCCTTGATCTTATGTTAAAAGTTGTGATTAAATGTTGTAATATGTTCTATGTAGTGTCTATAAGTGATCTGGGTTGGCTCATGTTAGATCCATAACATCAAAGTGCTCGAAATTTAAGTTTTTCAAAATTATAGAATTTTTTTTTTGGTCTGACAATGAATGTCAGACAGACCCTGTAAATCACATCCTGTTTATGTGATTTGTTGTTTAAAGGTTGATACATATAGTATGTCTTGAGATTTGTGTTCTGAAACTCATAGCAGGGCCAGATCATGCATGGATTGATAGATATTGATGGTCAAAGGTTGTTGACCGACCATGGCCGAGTAGAAATCTTGGTAACCCGAAACCGTGAACCGGATATTCGACAACATGTTTGAAAGCCATATATATATACGGGTTTATTATGTTGTTTTGTTGTTTTATTATAATCTATATGTAGCTTTGTTATGCGGATTATAGTTATATGCCTTTAGATCCCTTATAACTCAACATATCGAACGTAATAGGTGGTCAAACTAGACCACTCACACCTTTTTTACGTTTCTGGGAAAAACCCGAAACCTGGTTCGACAAATTTTCTGACAATGGTTGACCGTATCATAGATTGAGAATCTGATGTTATTGGACTAAGATCATGATTTATAATTGTTCCTTGACACATATAGTATACATTTAAACTTTAAGAACATCATTTTGATTACCAGACCATAATGATAATCGAGCCTCAAAATGACACCATGAAACTGTCTAGGTTTCTGGGTTACCCAGAAAACCCAGATCAGTTCTGACATCATATTTGGGGACTTAGATCTTGCATTTGATTGATGGTATGGCCTAGATAAAGGTTGGATCTTGTAGTATTACATCAATACTACATGATCAATGTCTAAAATGGTCTAGAACTTGCTTTAACAGAGAATCACAATCGGTCAATGTATTACCCTTGTCTACTGACTATGAATTTCTAGGTTTCATGAAGAACACGAAGAACACCTATAGCGACGGTTCTGTCGCTATAGGCAGTCTTTAGCGACAGTTATTTACAAAATTAATTATTTTATTAAATAATTAGTATTCAATAGTTTTAAATTATTAAAAATACAAAATAAATTATTAAAATTTATTTTAAAGTCCAAAAATTAGTTTTTAATTATTTGGATAATATATTTCATAAATATTTTATATTTTTGGAATATTAAAGGTATTTAATTTATTTAATTATAATATTAAATAAATTATTTTAAAATGATTTTAATACATGAAAAATCATTTAAAATTATAGTATGATATAAGAAAATATTTTTAGTTATTTTTAATGACTTTTAATATTTTTGTGATGAATTTCATTAATTAATTAATATTAATTATAATTACAATGATTGTGTATACTATGTACTTTTGGTATGTATAGGTTTTAAAAGCGGTGATTAGGGGAATGGAATCTTTATAAGGGAGGTGAATGTAATAACTCAAGATTTTCTATATAAATAAATCGGAAAAATTTTTGAGTATAATTTTTTTTTTTATTTTAAAAATGAGAATGCATGCAAGATATTGTGTATGTATTTATGTGATGAATATAAATATATTTATTACATGAATAATTTTAAATAATTTTATTTTAGAATTATTGATCATTATAAATTATATTCTTATAATAATTAATTTTATAGTAGAAATGTTGTTATTAATTATTTTCCATGAAAATATAATTAAATATTATTTAAATAATATATGAAAAGATTTTATATAATTTATAATAATTATTTAATTATATTAATTTTAATATTATTAAGCTATTTATTTTACCTTAATTAATAAGATTAAAAATGAAAGATAAATAATATGAAATCGAACCCTAATTTTGGATTTTGATCGAGAATAAGAATAATAATATAATATTAATTATATTTTGATTTTCGATTAAATTATTATTTATAGTAGAAATGTATTAATAAAATATAATTATATATTATTTAAATAATATATGAAAAATTTTTATAATTATTATAATAATTATTATTTTATTATATGAATTTTTAAAAGTTATTAAGTTATTTATTTTACCTTAATTAATAAGATTAAAAATGAAAGATAAATCGGATATGAAATCGAACCTAATTTTGGATTTTGATCGATGAATAAGAATAATAATATAATATTAATTATATTTTGATTTTTTAGTGCTTATAAATATGTACTTTATATGTGTGGTGATAATGGTTGTTCAATTATGTTATATCATGACCAAACCTAGTATTATTTTAATAAAGCATAATTTGGTAGTCGAATAAGGCATGTAAGATTTTTGTGTAATTACGTTAGGTTATGAATGTCATGTGTTATTAATTTTAACCTAATTATGGAAAACTTTAATTAATTAGGAACCTAATTAATTGAGAACCCTAATTACTAAATTAGGAAACCTAATTTCAAAAATTGAAACCACAATTTGAAACTTAATTATGAGTTCGAGGCTTTTATGTAATTGGGTTAAATGAATTATTTTAAGTATTATAGAATTTAATGTTAATTAGAAAAACCTAATTAATATTTAGAAATCCTAATTTCTAGAAACCCTAATTTCTAATTTAGTAACCTAATTTGCTAAAATGAAACCCCAATGGCTAATTGCAATCCTTAATGCTAATTAGTGGATTTTAAACCCTAAATGTTTAAGTAATGGAATTAGAAAACTAATTATATTTAGTAAACTCAATTTTATATTTTTGGAAACTAAATTGTTATTTTATTTTAAAGCCAATTAGAAATCCTAAAACATCTTTGTGCCCGAACCTTGGGGTTAAACCACAGGGTTTGACACATTACTAGTTGCCCTTAAATTTAAAAGCGAATGACAAAAATGCCCTTATTACATTATTGTAGCTTACTTGTAAATCTAGCTAAAATGTAGTTGGTAAACTACTTTTTACTTTCTAGAAATCAAAATCTCGACCTTGACCTTAAATCATCGGTATGTGCGTTTCAACTTGGTATATATAGATTGAGAGAGAGAAAAAGTTCATTTTTTTGCTATTTATTCACCCAATGCTCAACCAAGTCTCTCTCTCTCCTCACCCACGAAAATAGTTTGCATATTAGTCCCACAAGCATGCCCCACTAACACCCACAATAAATTAGAGGCATAGATTCAAGAATTTGTGCATAAAGGTATAAAATTCTAATAAAAAATTTGACCCTTGATCTTATGTTAAAAGTTGTGATTATATGTTGTAATATGTTCTATGTAGTGTCTATAAGTGATCTGGGTTGGCTCATGTTATTTCCATAACATCAAAGTGGTCGAAATTTAAGTTTTTCAAAATCTAGGAATATTTTTTTTTTGTCTGACAACGAATGTCGGACCACATAAAATCATCATCAGTTTATGTGATTTGTTGTTTAAAGGTTGATACATGTAGTATGTCATGAGATATGTGTTCTGAAAATCATATCAGTGCCAGATCAAACATGGATTGATAGATATTAATGCTCAAAGGTGCGTTGGCCAGAGCCGTGGCCAAAGTAAATTCATGGTAACCCGAAACCGTGAACCGACATCGACAACTTGTTTCAAAGCCAATATATGTCGGGTGTTATGTTGTTTGTTGTTGTTGTTGTTATAATCTATGTATGTAGCCTTTGTTATGCGGATTACAGTTATATGCCTTTAGATCCCTTATAACATCAACATATCGAGCGTAATAGGTGGTCGAAACTAGACCACTCGCCTTTGTTTACGTTTACGGGAAAAACCCGAAGCTGGTTGACAAATTTTACGCGATGGTTGGCCAGTATCATAGATTGAGAATCGATGTTGTTGGGCGAGATCATGATTTATAATTGTTCCTTGACACATATAGTATACATTTAAACTTTAAGAACATCATTTTGATTACGGACCATAATGATAATCGAGCCTCAAAATGACACCATGAAGCTATGCGGGTTTACGGGTTACCCGAAAACCCGGATCGATTCGACATCATATTTGGGGACTTAGATCTTGCATTTGATTGATGGTATGGCCTAGATAAAGGTTGGATCATGTAGTAATACATCAATACTACATGATCAATGTCTAAGATGGTCCAGAACTTGCTTTAACAAAGAATCACAATCGGTCAATGTAGTACCCTTGTCTCTTGACTTATGAATTTCTAGGTTTCATGAAGAACACGAAGAACTCCTATAGCGACGGTTCTGTCGCTATAAGCAGTCTTTAGCGACAGTTATTTACAAAATTAATTATTTTATTAAATAATTAGTATTAAATAGTTTTAAATTATTAAAAATACAAAATAAATTATTAAAATTTATTTTAAAGTCCAAAAATTAGTATTTAATTATTTGGAATATATTTCATAAATATTTAATATTTTTTGAATATTAAAGGTATTTAATTTATTTAATAATAATATTAAATAAATTATTTTAAAATGATTTTAATACATGAAAAATCATTTAAAATTATAGTATGATATAAGAAAATATTTTTAGTTATTTTTAATGACTTTTACAATTTTGTGATGAATTTCATTAATTAATTAATATTAATTATAATTGCAATGATTGTGTATGCTATGTACCTGGTATGTATAGGTTTTAAAAGCGGTGATTAGGGGAATGGAAATCTTTATAAGAGGAGGTGAATGTAATAACTCAAGATTTTCTATATAAATAAATCGAAAATTTTTAAATATAATTTTTTTATTTATTTTAAAAATGAGAATGCATGCAATATATTGTGTATGTATTTATGTGATGAATATAAATATATTTATTACATGAATAATTTTAAATAATTTTATTTTAGAATTATTGATCATTATAAATTATATTCTTATAATAATTAATTTTATAGTAGAAATGTTTTTATTAATTATTTTCCATGAAAATATAATTAAATATTATTTAAATAATATATGAAAAGATTTTTATAATAATTATAATAATTATTTTTTATTATATGATTTTTAAATAGATTATTAAGTTATTTATTTTACCTTAATTAATAAGATTAAAAATGAAAGATAAATCGGATATGAAATCGAAACCACTAATTTTGGATTTTGATCGAGAATAAGAATAATAATATAATATTAATTATATTTTGATTTTCGAGTCTTTATAAATATATACTATATATGTATTGGATTGATAATGGTTGTTCAATTATGTTATATCATTTCACCAAACCTAGTATTATTTTAATAAAGCATAATTTGGTAGTCGAATAAGGCATGTAAGATTTTTAAGTAATTACGTTAGGTTATAAATGTCATATGTTATTAATTTTAACCTAATTATGGAAAACTTTAATTAATTAGGAACCTTAATTAATTGAGAACCTAATTACTAAATTAGAAACCTAATTTCAAAATTGGAAACCTAATTTGAAACTTAATTATGAGTTCGAGGCTGTTATGTAATTGGGTTAAATGAATTATTTTAAGTATTATAGAATTTAATGTTAATTAGAAAACTAATTAATATTTAGAAATCCTAATTTCTAGAAACCCTAATTTCTAATTTAGTAACCTAAATTTGCTAAAATGAAACCCTAATGGCTAATTGTAATCCTTAATGCTAATTAGTGGATTTTAAACCCTAAATGTTTAAGTAATGGAATTAGAAAACTAATTATATTTAGTAAACTCAATTTTATATTTTTGGAAACTAAATTGTTATTTTATTTTAAAGCCAATTAGAAATCCTAAAACATCTTTGTGCCCAACCTTGGGTTAAACCCTAAGGGTTTGACACATTACTAGTTGCCATTAAATTTAAAAAGCGAATGACAAAAATGCCTTATTACATTATTGTAGCTTACTTGTAAATCTAGCTAAAATGTAGTTGGTAAACTACTTTTTACTTTCTAGAGATCAAAATCTCAACAACCGACCTTAAATCATCATTATATGCGTTTTTTGACTTGGTATATATAGATTGAGAGAGAAAAAGTTCATTTTTTGCTTATTTATTCACCCATGCTCAACCAAGTCTCTCTCTCTCTCACCCACGAAAATAGTTAGCATATTAGTCCCACAAGCATGCCCCACTAACACCCACAATAAATTAGAGGCATAGATTCAAAATTTGTGCATAAAGGTATAAAACTCTAATAAAAAATTTGACCCTTGATCTTATGTTAAAAGTTGTGATTATATGTTGTAATATGTTCTATGTAGTGTCATAAAGTGATGCAGGTTGGCTCATGTTATTTCCATAACATCAAAGTGCTCGAAATTTAAGTTTTTCAAAATCTAGGAATATTTTTTTGGTGCGACAACGAATGTCGGACCACATAAATCTCATCATGTTTATGTGATTTGTTGTTTAAAGGTTGATACATGTAGTATGTCATGAGATATGTGTTACGAAAATCATATCGAGGCGGATCATGCATGGATTGATAGATATTAATGGTCAAAATGGTTGGCCAAGCCGTGGCCGAAGTAAATTCATGGTAACCCGAAACCGTGAACCGGCGATCTGACAACATGTTTGAAAGCCAATATATGTGGGTGTTATGTTGTTTGTTGTTGTTGTTGTTGTTATATCTATATATGTATAGCTTTGTTATGCGGATTATAGTTATATGCCTTTAGATCCTTATAACATCAACATATCGAGCGTAATAGGTGGTCGAACTAGACCACTACGCCTTGTTTTTCGTTTACGGAAAACCCGAAGCTGGTTAAACAAATTTTCCGATGGTTGGCCAAGTATCATAGATTGAGAATCGATGTTGTTGGGCGAGATCATGATTTATAATTGTTCCTTGACACATATAGTATACATTTAAACTTTAAGAACATCATTTTGATTACCAGACCATAATGATAATCGAGCCTCAAAATGACACCATGAAGCTATGCGGGTTTACGGGTTACCCGAAAACCCCGGATCGGATTGACATCATATTGGGGACTTAGATCTTGCATTTGATTGATGGTATGGCCTAGATAAAGGTTGGATCTTGTAGTATTACATCAATACTACATGATCAATGTCTAAAATGGTCTAGAACTTGCTTTAACAGAGAATCACAATCGGTCAATGTAGTACCCTTGTCTACTGACTATGAATTTCTAGGTTTCATGAAGAACACGAAGAACACCTATAGCGACGGTTCTGTCGCTATAGGCAGTCTTTAGCGACAGTTATTTACAAAATTAATTATTTTATTAAATAATTAGTATTAAATAGTTTTAAATTATTAAAAATACAAAATAAATTATTAAAATTTATTTTAAAGTCCAAAAATTAGTTTTTAATTATTTGGAATATATTTCATAAATATTTAATATTTTTGGAATATTAAAGGTATTTAATTTATTTAATTATAATATTAAATAAATTATTTTAAAATGATTTTAATACATGAAAAATCATTTAAAATTATAGTATGATATAAAAAATATTTTTAGTTATTTTTAATGACTTTTAATATTTTGTGATGAATTTCATTAATTAATTAATATTAATTATTAATTTATTTAATGATTGTATATAAATTATGGACCTACTGGTATGTATAGGTTTTAAAAAATGATTAGGGGGTTATTTAATCTTTATAAGGGAGGTGAATGTAATAACTTTTAAGATTTTCTATATAAATAAATCAAAAAATTTTAATATAAATTTTTTTTTTTTTTTTTAAAAATATTTTAATGCATAAAATATATTGTGTATTTATTTATGTGATGAATATAAATATATTTATTACATGAATATTTTTAAATAATTTTATTTTAGAATTATTGATCATTATAAATTATATTCTTATAATAATTAATTTTATAGTAGAAATGTTTTTATTAATTATTTTCCATGAAAATATAATTAAATATTATTTAAATAATATATGAAAAGATTTTTATAATAATTATAATAATTATTTTATTATATGAATTTTTAAATAGATTATTAAGTTATTTATTTTACCTTAATTAATAAGATTAAAAATGAAAGATAAATCGGATATGAAATCGAACCCTAATTTTGGATTTTTATCGAGAATAAGAATAATAATATAATATTAATTATATTTTGATTTTTCGATCTTTATAAATATGTACTTTATATATATTGAAGATGGTTGGTGATAATGGTTGTTCAATTATGTTATATCATGACCAAACCTAGTATTATTTTAATAAAGCATAATTTGGTAATCAAATAAGAATGTAAGATTTTATAAAGTAATTACGTTAGGTTATAAAATGTAATGTGTTATTAATTTTAATTAATTATGGAAAACTTTAATTAATTAGGAACCTAAATTAATTGAGAACCCTAATTACTAAATTAGAAAACCTAATTTCAAAAATTGGAAACCCTAATTTGAAACTTAATTATGAGTTCGAAGATTGATGTTATGTAATTGGGTTAAATGAATTATTTTAAGTATTATAGAATTTAATGTTAATTAGAGAAACCTAATTAATATTTAGAAATCCTAATTTCTAGAAACCCCTAATTTCTAATTTAGTAACCTAATTTGCTAAAAATGAAACCCTAATGGCTAATTGTAATCCTTAATGCTAATTAGTGGATTTTAAACCCTAAATGTTTAAGTAATGGAATTAGAAAACTAATTATATTTAGTAAACTCAATTTTATATTTTGGAAACTAAATTGTTATTTTATTTTAAAGCCAATTAGAAATCCTAAAACATCTTTGTGCTAAACCTTGGGGTTAAACCCTAAGGTTTTGACACATTACTAGTTGCCATTAAATTTAAAAGCGAAATGACAAAAATGCCCTTATTACATTATTGTAGCTTACTTGTAAATCTAGCTAAAATGTAGTTGGTAAACTACTTTTTACTTTCTGAAATCAAAATCTCGACAACTTGACCTTAAATCATCGCCTTTATATGCGTTTGACTTGGTATATATATAGATTGAGAGAGAGAAAAAATTCATTTTTTCACTTATTTATTCACCTCTCATGCTCAACCAAGTCTCTCTCTCTCCTCACCCACGAAAATAGTTTGCATATTAGTCCCTGAGAACATGCCCCACTAACACCCACAATAAATTAGAGGCATAGATTCAAGATTTGTCGCATAAAGGTATAAAATTCTAATAAAAATTTGACCCTTGATCTTATGTTAAAAGTTGTGATTATTTGTTGTAATATGTTCTATATAGTGTCTACATAAGTGATGCAGGTTGGCTCATGTTATTTCCATAACATCAAAGTGCTCGAAATTTAAGTTTTTCAAAATCTAGGAATATTTTTTTTTGATGCGACAATGACGAATGTCGGACCACATAAATCTCATCAAGTTTATGTGATTTGTTGTTTAAAGGTTGATACATGTAGTATGTCATGAGATATGTGTTCTGAAAATCATATCAGTGACAGATCAAACATGGATTGATAGATATTAATGCTCGAAGGTGGTTGTTGAAGCATGGCCAGAAGTAAATTCATGGTAACCCGAAACCGTGAACTAGAAATCGACAACATGTTTTTGAGAAAGCGATATATGTCGGGTTGTTATGTTGTTTGTTGTTGTTGTTGTTGTTATAATCTATGTAGCCTTTGTTATGCGGATTATAGTTATATGCCTTTAGATCCTTATAACATCAACATATCGAGCGTAATAGGTGGTCGAAACTAGACCACTCGCCTTGATGATTTTACGTTTACGGGAAAAACCCGAAAGTGGTTGAAACAAAATTTTAAAGCGATGGTTTGGCCAGTATCATAGATTGAGAATCGATGTTGTTATGATGAGATCATGATTTATAATTGTTCCTTGACACATATAGTATACATTTAAACTTTAAGAACATCATTTTGATTACGAGACCATAATGATAATCGAAGCCTCAAAATGACACCATGAAATGTATTCATTTACGGGTTACCCGAAAAACCCGGATCGATTCTGACATCATATTTGGGGACTTAGATCTTGCATTTGATTGATGGTATGGCCTGAGATAAAGGTTGGATCATGTAGTAATACATCAATACTACATGATCGATGTCATCAAATGGTCGAAACTTGCTTTAACAAGAATCGCAAATCGATGATGTAGTACCCTTGTCTACTGACTATGAATTTCTAGGTTTCATGAAGAACACGAAGAACACCTATAGCGACGGTTCTGTATCGCTATAGGCAGTCTTTAGCGACAGTTATTTACAAAATTAATTATTTTATTAAATAATTAGTATTAAATAGTTTTAAATTATTAAAAATACAAAATAAATTATTAAAATTTATTTTAAAGTCCAAAAATTAGTTTTTAATTATTTGGAATATATTTCATAAATATTTAATATTTTTGAATATTAAAAGGTATTTAATTTATTTAATTATAATATTAAATAAATTATTTTAAAATGATTTTAATACATGAAAAATCATTTAAAATTATAGTATGATATAAGAAAATATTTTAGTTATTTTTAATGACTTTTAATATTTTGTGATGAATTTCATTAATTAATTAATATTAATTATAATTAAATTGATTGTAATATGCTATGTACCTAAATAAATATAGAAAATAAATTAATGATTTAGGGGCGGAATCTTTATAAAAGGTTAGGTTAATGTAATAACTTTTGAGATTTTTTACTATATAAATAAATCAAAAATTTTAGATTATAATTTTTTTTAAATAAATTAGTTTAAAAATGAGAATATTAGAAAAATCATTTTAAATGTAATAAATAGTATTATTTTATGTGATGAATATAAATATATTTATTAAATAATATTATAGTAGATAATTTTAAATAATTTTATTTTAGAATTATTGATCATTATAAATTATATTCTTATAATAATTAATTTTATAGTAGAAATGTTTTATTAATTATTTTCCATGAAAATATAATTAAATATTATTTAAATAATATATGAAAAGATTTTTATAATTATTATAATAATTATTTATTTTATATATGATTTTAGGCTAGATTATTAAGTTATTTATTTTACCTTAATTAATAAGATTAAAAATGAAAATATAAATCGGATATGAAATCGAACCCTAATTTTGGATTTTGATCGAGAATAAGAATAATAATATAATATTAATATATATTTTGATTTTCGATGCTATAAATATGTACTATTATATATGTGGATTGATAATGGTTGTTCAATTATGTTATATAATTTCGAACCTAGTATTATTTTAATAAAAGCATAATTTGGTAGTCGAATAAAATTTGAAAATTTTTGTGAGTGTAAGACCGTTACGTTAGGTTATATGTTGTCATGTGTTATTAATTTTAATGATTAATTATGGAAAACTTTAATTAATTAGAACCTTAAATAATTTTTAGAAAACCATTACTTTTTAGGAAACCTAATTTTAAAATTGGAAACCCTAATTTGAAACTTAATTATGAGTTCGAGATTGATTGGTGATTGGGTTAAATGAATTATTTAAAGTATTATAAATTTAATGTTAATTAGAGAAATCCTAATTAATATTTAGAAATCTAATTTCTAGAAACCCTAATTTAGTAATTTAGTCACCCTAATTATAATTTGCTAAAACCTAATGAAACCCTAATATAAACCCAATTGCTAATTAGCTTAATTATAATTAGTGGATTTTAAACCCTAAATGTTTAAGTAATGGAATTAGAAAACTAATTATATTTAATAAACTCAATTTCAAATTTTTTGAAACTAAATTTATTTAATTTTATTTTAAAGCCTAATTAGAAATCCTAAAATTGTTTTGTGCTAAACCTTGGGGTTAAACCCTAAGGGTTTGACACATTACTAGAATGCCATTAAATTTTTAAGCGAATGACAAAAATGCCCTTATTACATTATTGAGCTTACTTGTAAATTTTGAGCTAAAATGTAGTTGGTAAAAATACTTTTACTTTCCATGAATCAAAATCTCGAAACAAGTCTTAAATCATCGGCCATTATATGTATTTAACTTGGTATATATATAGATTGAGAGAGAGAAAAAAGTTCATTTTTTCTTATTTATTCACCCTCTCATCCTTGAGTCTCTCTCTCTCTCACCCACGAAAATAGTTAAGCATATTAGTCCCTAAGAACATCCCACGATCAACCCATGATAAATTAGAGCATAGATTCAAATTTGATCATAAAGGTATAAAACTCTAATAAAAAAATTGACCCTTGATCTTATGTTAAATGTTGTGATTATTTTTTGTTAAATATGTTCTATAAGGTGTCTATATGATGATGCGGGTTGGCTAGATGTTATTTCCATAACATCAAGAGGCTCGAAATTTAAGATTTGCAAAATCTAGGAATATTTTTTTTTTGGTGCGACAAATGAATGTCGGACCACCACAAATCTCATTCGTTTATGCTTTTTGTTGTTTAAAGGTTTATACATGTAGTATGTCATGAGATATTTGTAACGAAACATCATATCGAGACTTAGATTACGGTCTGGATTGATAGATATTAATGGTCAAAAGTCGTTGGCCAAAAACCGTGGCCGGAAAAAAATTCATGGTAACCCAAATCTTGCCGTGAACGACGTACGTGATGCTTTTGAAAGCCTCTGATCTCATAGTTATTGTTGTTTTGTTTTGTTGTTGTTGTTATAATATTGTATGGTAGTTATACTACATGTTGATGCTCTTAGATCCTTTAGATCCTTAAACATCAACATATCGAGCGTAATATGGTGGTCAAACCTAGACCAGTCACGGATGAGCTTTCGGTAACCCGGAAAACCCGAGCAATGGTTAAATAAATTTTACGACGATGGTTGGCCGTATCATAGATTGAGCTATTCTGTTGTTGATATGATGATCATGATTTATAATTGTTCCTTGACACATATAGTATACATTTAAACTTTAAGAACATAATTTTGATTACGAGAAATAATGTAATGGAAGCCCAAAGTAATGACACCATGAAGCTATTCTTCATTTACGGGTAACCCAGAAAACCGGAAACGACTCGAACATCATATTGAGGACTCCGAGATCTGCATTTTATTGATGGTATGGCCTATGATTATTGTTTGGATCATGTAGTATTGTATTTGTACTACATGATCGATATCTAAAATAATGTCGAAACTTGCTTTATCAAAATCCGATCGATGGTCGATGTAGTACCACTTGTCTCGCCTATGAATTTCTACGTTTTCATGAAGAAAATGAAGAACACTATAGCGGCAGTTACATGTAACTATAGGTGGTCTTTAGCGACGATTATTTATAAAATTAATTATTTTATTAAATAATTATAGAAAATAGTTTTAAATTATGAAAAATACAAAATAAATTCCTAAAATTTATTTTAAAATCCAAAAATTAGTTTTTAATTATTTTGAATATATTTCATAAATATTTAATATTTTTGGAATATTAAAAGGTATTTAATTTATTTAATTATAATATTAAATAAATTAGTTTAAAATGATTTTAATACTTGAAAAATCATTTAAAATTATATTATGATATAAGAAAATAATTTAAGTTATTTTTAATAACTTTTAAAATTTTGTGATGAATTTCATTAATTAATTAATATTAATTAATTAAATTTATTTAATAAATGTATTAAATAAATTATGGAAAATAGAATTAATGATTTAAAAATTATAGAAAAATGATTTAAATTATTTAAGTTATAAAATATAACTTTTGATATTTTATATGAAAAGGTTAATATAATTAATATTAATGATATTAGATTTATTTAATAATTATATTAAATAAATTAGTTTAAAAATAATTTAATATTAGAAAAATCATTTTAAATGAAAATAAATAGTTTAATAATATTTTAAGTTATAAAATATAACTTTAATATTTAAAGGTAAATTCTTATAATAAATAATATTATATTACATGAATATTTACAAATAATTTTATTTTAGAATTATTGATTATTATAAAGTATATTCTTATAATAAATAATATTATAGTAGAAATGTTTTATTAATTATTTTCCATAAAAATATAATTATATATTATTTAAATAATATATGAAATGATTTTTAGAATTATTATAATAATTATTTATTTTATTATATGAATTTAGGCTAGATTAATTAAGTTAATTATTTTAACCTTAATTAATAATGTTAAATATAAAATAAATCGGATATGAAATCGAAACCCTAATTTTGGATTTTTATCAATGGATGAGAATAATAATATAATAATATTATATTTTGATTTTTTAGTCTTATAAATATGTACTTTATATATGTATTGAAGATGGTTGTTCAATTATGGTGTTTAATTTCAAACCCTAATATTAATTGGTTAAACCCTAGTTTTGGGAAACCCTAATTTGAAAATCAATTGTGAGTTTAAGTAATTACGTTATATAATAAATGTATATGTTTATTAATGTTTAAATGATTAATTAGGTAAACCTAATTAAAAATTTAGAAACCTAAATAATTTTTAGAAAACCTAAGTTTTTAAAAACCTAATTTTAAAAATGCTAAACCCTAATTTGAAACTTAAATTAGAGTTCAAGATTGATTATGTGATTGTGTTAATGTGATTAATTAAATATTTAAAGTATTATAGAATTTAATTGTTAATTAGAAAACCTAATTAATATTACTAAATCTAATTTAGTATTTGAAAACCCTAATTATAATTTAGTAACCTAATTATCAAAATTATAAACCCAAATTGCTAAATTAGCAAAGTTAATTATAATTAGTGATTTTAAACCCTAATGTTCTTAAGTAATGTAATTAGAAAACTAATTTAATTAATGAAACTCTAATTTTAAATTTTAGAAACTAAAATTTATTTAATTTTAAAAACCCTAAATTAGAAATCCTAATTGTTTTGGTGCTAAACCTTGGGGTTAAACCCTAAGGGTTTGTCGAATGACAAGAATGCCATTAAAGGTTTAAGCCAAATGACCTTTTTTACCCGTAGTTTCATTATTGAAGCTAGTATAGGTTTTTGATAATAGGGAAGTTGGTGACCAAATCCAACACTTTTGACTTTGATGAAAATAGCGATAACAAGTCTCTATATCATCGTTCATTATGTATATACAACTTCTATATATAGATTGAGAGAGAGAAAAATCATTTGCTCACTTATTTTGTCCAACTCTCATCCTTGAGCTTCTCTCTCTCTCAAACACGAATTTCATAGCATATCAGTCCCCTAAGAACATCCCCACGATCAACCATAACATATCAGAAGCATAGAATCAAAGATTGATCGAATAAAGGTATAAACCTCTAATAAAAATTTGACCCTTGATCTTATTTGTTAGATGTTAGATTTTTTGTTAAATATGTTATATAAGGTGTCTATATGATGATGGGGGTTGCTAGATGTTAGATCCATAACATCTAGAGGCTCAAAATTTAAGATTTTTCCAAATCTGGAATATTTTCAATTTGTGATGCGACAACGATGTCGGTGACCACATCCTCCTTCATTTATATGCTTTTTGTTGTTTAAAGGTTTAAATATGTAGTATGACATGTAGTCTTTAATCTGGAACAAGAATCGACTTAGTTCGTGTCTATATTGCAAGATATTGTTGGTCGAAAGTGGTTGGGAGGCCATTTGGAAAAAAATTCTGGTAACCCAAATCTTGCCGTGAAATGGTCCGACAACAATGCTTTTGAAGCCTCTGATCTCATAAGCGTATTTGTTGATTTGTGTTTGTTGTTGTGATATGTTTATTGTATGGTAGTTATACTACATGTTGATGCTCTTAGATCATTTTATCACAAACATATCGAGCGTAATAGGGGATGGTCGAACTAGACCAGGAGAAAGTCCACGGATGAGTTTACGGGTAACCTGAGAAAGTTCATTAAATTAACCGACGACGTGGTTTGGCCAGGACTATCATTTGCTATTCTTTAGTTGATATGATGATTGGATGTAATAGATGTTCCTTGACACGTATGTTATACACACACGGAAGCCTTAAATCACTAAAATTTTTACGAGAAACAAGTAATGGAAGCCCAAAGTAGCCATAGTCAAATCAAACTGTTCTTCATTTACGGGTAACCCGAAAAATGAAGAACGACTCGACATCATTGTTGAGGACTCAGATCTTGCATTTGATTGATGGTTATGATGATGTTTATTGTTTGGATCGTGTAGTCTTACATATTTGTACTACATGATCGACCATCAAAATGTCGAAAACAAATTTATCGAGAATTTATCAATGGTGATGTAGTACCCCTGTCTGCGCCTTTTATACGTGCATTTAAGAAAATGAAGAACACTTATAGCGGCAGTTATGATGCTATAGGTGGTCTTTTTGCGACACATTTATATAAAAATTATATTTTTATTAAATAATTATAGAAAATTAGTTTTAAATTATGAAAATACAAAATAAATTCCTAAAATTTATTTTAAAATCCAAAAATTAGTTTTTAATTATTTTGAATATATTTCATAAATATTTAATATTTTGGAATATTAAAGGTATTTAATTTATTTAATTATAATATTAAATAAATTAGTTAAAAATGATTTTAATACTTGAAAAATCATTTAAAATTATATTATGATATAGAAAAATAATTTAGTTATTTTTGATAACTTTTAAAATTTTTGTGATGAATTTCATTAATTAATTAATATTAATGGTAATTAAATTTATTTAATAAATGTATTAAATAAATTATGGAAAATAGAATTAATGATTTAAAAATTATAGAAAAATGATTTAAAGGTTATTTAAGTTATAAAATATAACTTTTGATATTTTGTTATGAAAAATATTAATATTTTAATATTAATGATATTAGATTTATTTAATAATTATATTAAATAAATTAGTTTAAAAATATTTTAATATTAGAAAAATCATTTTAAATGAAAATAAATAGTTTAATAATATTTTAAGTTATAAAATATAACTTTCAATATTTAAAGGTAAATTCTTATAATAAATAATATTATAGTACATGAATATTTACAAATAATTTTATTTTAGAATTATTGATTATTATAAAGTATATTCTTATAATAAATAATATTATAGTAGAAATGTTTTATTAATTATTTTCCATAAAAATATAATTATATACTATTTAAATAATATATGAAATGATTTTTAGAATTATTATAATAATTATTTATTTTATTATATGAATTTAGGCTAGATTAATTAAGTTAATTATTTTAACTTAATTAATAATGTTAAATATAAAATATAAATCGGATATGGAAATCAAACCCTAATTTTGGATTTTTATCAATGGATGAGAATAATAATATAATAATATTATATTTTGATTTTTCGATCTATAAATATGTACTTTATATGTGTATTGAAGATGGTTGTTCAATTATGGTGTTTAATTTCAAACCCTAATATTAATTGGTTAAACCCATAGTTTTACCTGAAAAACCCTAATTTGAAAATCAATTGTGAGTTACGTTAGGTTATATATATAAGCGTGTTATATGTTTTAACCCTAATTATTAAAATGATTAATTAGGTAAACCCTAATTAAAATTTAGAAACCCCAAATAATTTTTAGAAAACCTAAGTTTTTAAAAACCCTAATTTTAAATGCTAAACCCTAATTTGAAACTTAAATTAGAGTTCGAAGATTGATTGGTGATGATTGTGTTAATGTGATTAATTAACAAAGTATTAGAAATTTAATTGTTAATTATGGAATCCTAAATTGTTAAACCCTAATTACTAAACTAGAACCCTAATTTAGTAATTGAAACCCTAATTATAATTTAGTAACCCTAATTATCAAAATTATAAACCCAAATTGCTAAATTAGCAAAGTTAATTATAATTAGTGATTTTAAACCCTAATGTTCTGTATATAAAGTAATTAGAAAATTAATTTAATTAATGAAACCTAATTTCAAAATTTTAGAAACTAAAATTTATTTAATTTTTGTGCAAACCTAAATTTGAAAATCCTATAATTGTTTTGGTGCTAAACCTTAGGGTTAAACCCTAAGGGTTTGTCGAATGACAAGAATGCCATTAAAGGTTTAAGCGAATGACCTTTTTACCCTTAGTTTCATTATTGAAGCTAGTATAGGTTTTGATAATAGGGAAGTTGGTGACCAAATCCAACAACCCCCATGTGATGAAAAATGACGATAACAAGTCTCTACATATCATCCATTACATGTATCTAGCACTTCTATATATAGATTGAAGAGAGAAAATCATTTTTTCACTTATTTTGTCGACTCTCATCCTTGAGCTTCTCTCTCTCTAAAACACGAAAATCATAAGCATATCAGGTCCTAAAAACATCCCCACGATCAACCATAACATATCATAGCATGAGAATCAAAGATTGATCGAATAAAGGTATAAACCCTAACCAAAAATCGACCATAAATCATTGTTAGATGTTAGATTTTTTTTGATAAATATGTTATATAAGGTGTATAATGATGATATGGGTTGCTAGATGTTAGATCCATAACATCTAGAGGCTCGGATTTGAAGATTTGCCAAATCTGGAAAATATTCAAATTGTGGTCTGACAACCAATGTCAGTGACCACATATCCTTGTTCATGTATGCTTTTTGTTGTTTAAAGGTTTAAATATGTAGTCTGACATGTAGTCTTTAATCTGGAACAAGAATCAGACTTAGTTCTGGTCTATATTGCAAGATATTGTTAGTCAAAAGTCGTGGACCGACCATGACTGGAAAAAATCTGGGTAACCCAAATCTTGCCCTAGAAATGGTCTGACAATGCTTTTGAGGCCTCTGATCTCATAGCGTATTGTTGATTTGTGTTTGTTGTTGTGATATGTTTATTGTATGGTAGTTATACTACATGTTGATGCTCTTAGATCATTTTTATCACAAACATACTGGAATTGGGGGATGGTCAAACCAGGAGAAAAGTCCGGACGGATGAGCTTTACGGGTAACCCGAAAGTTTAAATGCGCTGATAACCGGACATGGTTTGGCCGGACTATTTTGAGATTCTTTAGTTGATATGATGATTGGATGTAATAGATCTGTTCATTCATGTGTGTTGTACACATTTTGGAAGCCTTAAATCACTAAAATTTTACGAAACAAGTAAGTAGTGGAAGCCTAAAGTAGGCTAGTCAAACTATTCTTCATTTATGGCTAACCCAAAAAATGAAGAACAGCTCTGACAGCTTGTTCAAGGCTCCAGATCTCGTTGGTTATGCATGTTATGATGATGTTTATTGTTTGATCGTGTAGTCTTGTATTTGTACTACATGAAAAGACCATCAAAATGTCCAGAAACAAATTTATCAGCGTTTAATCAATGGTCAAATTAAGTAGCACCCACGAAACTGCCTTATGAATGCATGAAGAAAATGAAGAACACTTATAGCGACCGTTATGACACTATAGGTGGTCTTTTGCGACAGATTCTATAAAAATTATATGTTTATTAAATAATTATAGAAAATTAGTTTTTAATTATGAAAAATACAAAATAAATTCCTAAAAATTATTTTAAAATCCAAAAATTAGTTTTTAATTATTTTGAATATATTTCATAAATATTTAATATTTTTGGAATATTAAAGGTATTTAATTTATTTAATTATAATATTAAATAAATTAGTTAAAAAATGATTTTAATACTTGAAAAATCATTTAAAATTATATTATGATATAGGAAAATAATTTAAGTTATTTTTGATAACTTTTAAAATTTTGTGATGAATTTCATTAATTAATTAATATTAATGGTAATTAAATTTATTTAATAAATGTATTAAATAAATTATGGAAAATAGAATTAATGATTTAAAAATTATAGAAAAATGATTTAAAGGTTATTTAAGTTATAAAATATAACTTTTGATATTTTGTTATGAAAAATATTAATATTTTAATATTAATGATATTAGATTTATTTAATAATTATATTAAATAAATTAGTTTAAAAAATATTTTAATATTAGAAAAATCATTTTAAATGAAAATAAATAGTTTAATAATATTTTAAGTTATAAAATATAACTTTCAATATTTAAAGGTAAATTCTTATAATAAATAATATTATAGTAGATGAATATTTACAAATAATTTTATTTTAGAATTATTGATTATTATAAAGTATATTCTTATAATAAATAATATTATAGTAGAAATGTTTTATTAATTATTTTCCATAAAAATATAATTATATACTATTTAAATAATATATGAAATGATTTTTAGAATTATTATAATAATTATTTATTTTATTATATGAATTTAGGCTAGATTAATTAAGTTAATTATTTTAACTTAATTAATAATGTTAAATATAAAATATAAATCGATATGGAATCGAACCTAATTTTGGATTTTTATCAATGGATGAGAATAATAATATAATAATATTATATTTTGATTTTTCAATGTCTTATAAATATGTACTTTATATGCGTTGATGAAGATGGTTGGTCGATTATGAATGGTGTTTAATTTCAAACCCTAATATTAATTGGTTAAACCCTAGTTTTATTTGGGGAAACCCTAATTTGAAAATCAATTGTGAGTTTAAGAATAGTTATATAAGCGTGTTATATGTTTTATGTTATGTATTAAATGATTAATTAGGTAAACCCTAATTAAAAATTTAGAAACCCTAAATAATTTTTTAAAACCCTAAGTTATTAAAACCCTAATTTTAAATGCTAAACCCTAATTTGAAACTTCAATTAGAGTTCGAGATTGATTGGTGATTGTGTTAATGTGATTAATTAACAAGTAAGTATTAGAATTACAATTGTTAATTATGGAATCCCTAATTTGTTAAACCCTAATCACTAAACTAGAACCCTAATTTAGTAATTGGAAACCCTAATTATAATTTAGTAACCCTAATTATCAAAATTATAAACCCAATTGCTAAATTAGCAAAGTTAATTATAATTAGTGATTTTAAACCCTAATGTTCCTGTATAAAGTAACTAGAAAATTAATTTAATTAAGGAAACCCTAATTTTAAAATTTTAGAAACTAAAATTTATTTAATTTTTGTGCAAACCCTAAATTGGAAATCCTACAATTATTTTGGTGCTGAACCTTAGGGTCAAACCCTAAGGGTTTGCCGAATGACAAGAATGTCATTAAAGGTTTAAGCCAAATGACCTTTTTGCCCTTTTCATTATTGAAGCCTAGTATAGGTTTTGATAATAGGGGAAGTTGGTGACCAAATCCAACAACCCCATGTGATGAAAAATGACAGTAACAAGTCTCTATATCAGCCATTACATGTATCTAGAACTTCTATATATAGATTGAAAGAAAGAGAAAATCATTTGCTCACTTATTTTTGTCCAACTCTCATCCTTGAGCTTCTCTCTCTAAAACACACGAATTTCATAAGCATATCAGTCCCTAAGAACATCCCCACGATCAACCATAACATATCATAAGCACAGAATCAAAGATTGATCAAATAAGGTATAAACCCTAACCATGAAATCTGACCATAAATCTGTTGTTAGATGTTAGATTTTTTTGTTAAACATGTTATATAAGGTGTCTAATGATGATATGGGTTGCTAGATGTTAGATCCATAACATCTAGAGGCTCGGATTTGAAGATTTGCCAAATCTGTAAAAATATTCAAATTGTGGTCTGACAACCAATGTCAGTGACCACATATCCTTGTTCATGTATGCTTTTTTGTTGTTTAAAGGTTTAAATATGTAGTCTGACATGTAGTCTTTAATCTGGAACAAGAATCAGACTTAGTTCTGGTCTATATTGCAAGATATTGTTAGTCAAAAGTCGTGGACCGACCATGACTGGAAAAAATCTGGGTAACCCAAATCTTGCCCTAGAAATGGTCTGACAATGCTTTTGAGGCCCTCGATCTCATAGCGTATTGTTGATTTGTGTTTTTGTTGGTGATATGGTTATTGTATGGTAGTTATACTACATGTTGATGCTCTTAGATCGTTTTTATCACAAACATACTGGAATTGGGGGATGGTCAAACCAGGCAAAAAGTCCACGGATGAGCTTTACGGGTAACCCGAAAGTTCATGGCGATAACCGACATGGTTTGGCCGGACTATTTTGCTATTCTTTGTTGATGATATGATGATTGGATGTAATAGATCTGTTCATGCGTATGTGTTGTATACACACTTTGGAAGCCTTAAATCACTAAAATGTTACACGAGAAACAAGTAGTGGAAGCCCAAAGTAGGCTAGTCAAATTGTTCTTCATTTCTGGGAAACCCAGAAAATGAAGAACAGCTCTGACAGCTTGTTCAAGGCTCTAGATCTCGTTGGTTATGCATGTTATGATGATGTTTATTGTTGGATCGTGTAGTCTTGTATACTACATGACTAATATGAAAAGACCATCAAAATGTCCAGAAACAAATTTATCAGCGTTTAATCAATGGTCAAAGTAGCACCCACGAAACTGCCTTTATGAATGCATGAAGAACACCTATAGCGACAGTTATGTCACTATAGGTGGTCTTTAGCGACAGATTATATATAAAAATTATATTTTTATTAAATAATTATAGAAAATTAGTTTTTAATTATGAAAAATATTTTGAAAATCCAGAAATTAGTTAAAAATTATTTTGAATATATTTCATAAATATTTAATATTTTTGGAATATTAAAGGTATTTAATTTATTTAATTATAATATTAAATAAATTAGTTAAAAATGATTTTAATACTTGAAAAATCATTTAAAATTATATTATGATATAGGAAAATAATTTAAGTTATTTTTGATAACTTTTAAAATTTTGTGATGAATTTCATTAATTAATTAATATTAATGGTAATTAAATTTATTTAATAAATGTATTAAATAAATTATGGAAAATAGAATTAATGATTTAAAAATTATAGAAAAATGATTTAAAGGTTATTTAAGTTATAAAAATATAACTTTTGATATTTTGTTATGAAAAATATTAATATTTTAATATTAATGATATTAGATTTATTTAATAATTATATTAAATAAATTAGTTTAAAAATATTTTAATATTAGAAAAATCATTTTAAATGAAAATAAATAGTTTAATAATATTTTAAGTTATAAAATATAACTTTCAATATTTAAAGGTAAATTCTTATAATAAATAATATTATAGTAGATGAATATTTACAAATAATTTTATTTTAGAATTATTGATTATTATAAAGTATATTCTTATAATAAATAATATTATAGTAGAAATGTTTTATTAATTATTTTCCATAAAAATATAATTATATATTATTTAAATAATATATGAAATGATTTTTAAAATTATTATAATAATTATTTATTTTATTATATGAATTTAGGCTAGATTAATTAAGTTAATTATTTTAACTTAATTAATAATGTTAAATATAAAATATAAATCGGATATGGAATCGAACCCCTAATTTTGGATTTTTATCAATGGATGAGAATAATAATATAATAATATTATATTTTGATTTTTCGATCTATAAATATGTACTTTATATGCGTATTGAAGATGGTTGGTCGATTATGGTGTTTAATTTCAAAACCTAATATTAATTGGTTAAACCCTAGTTTCTTATTGGAAAACCCTAATTTGAAAATCAATTGTGAGTTTAAAGATAGTTATATAAGCGTGTGTTATATGTTTTATGTTATGTATTAAATTATTAATTAGGTAAACCCTAATTAAAAAATTTAGAAACCCAAATAATTTTTAGAAAACCCTAAGTTATTAAAAACCCTAATTTTAAATGCTAAACCCTAATTTGAAACTCAAATTAGAATTCAAGATTGATTGGTGATTCTGTTAATGTGCTTAATTAACAAGTATTAGAATTACAATTGTTAATTATGGAATCCCTAAATTGTTAAACCCTAATTACTAAACTAGAACCCTAATTTAGTAATTGGAAACCCTAATTATAATTTAGTAACCCTAATTATCAAAATTATAAACCCAAATTGCTAAATTAGCAAAGTTAATTATAATTAGTGATTTTAAACCCTAATGTTCCTGTATAAAGTAATTAGAAAGTTAATTTAATTAATGAAACCCTAATTTCAAAATTTTAGAAACTAAAATTTATTTAATTTTTATGCAAACCCTAAATTGGAAATTCTATAATTGTTTTGGTGCTAAACCTTAGGGTTAAACCCTAAGGGTTTGTCGAATGACAAGAATGCCATTAAAGGTTTAAGCCAAATGACCTTTTTACCCGTAGTTTCATTATTGAAGCTAGTATAGGTTTTGATAATAAGGGAAGTTGGTGACCAAATCCAACAACCCCATGTGATGAAAAATGACAGTAACAAGTCTCTATATCAGCCATTACATGTATCTAGCACTTCTATATATAGATTGAAAGAGAGAGAAAATCATTTGCTCACTTATTTTTGTCCAACTCTCATCCTTGAGCTTCTCTTTCTAAAACACACGAATTTCATAAGCATATCAGTCCCTAAGAACATCCCCACGATCAACCATAACATATCATAGCACATAAATCAAGATTGATCGAATAAGGTATAAACCCCACAACCATGAAATCTGACCATAAATCTGTTGTTAGATGTTAGATTTTTTTGTTAAACATGTTATATAAGGTGTCTAATGATGATATGGGTTGCTAGATGTTAGATCCATAACATCTAGAGGCTCAGATTTGAAGATTTGCCAAATCTGGAAAATATTCAAATTGTGGTCTGACAACCAATGTCAGTGACCACATATCCTTGTTCATGTATGCTTTTTTGTTGTTTAAAGGTTTAAATATGTAGTCTGACATGTAGTCTTTAATCTGGAACAAGAATCAGACTTAGTTCTGGTCTATATTGCAAGATATTGTTAGTCAAAAGTCGTGGACCGACCATGACTGGAAAAAATCTGGGTAACCCAAATCTTGCCCTAGAAATGGTCTGACAATGCTTTTGAGGCCTCTGATCTCATAGCGTATTGTTGATTTGTGTTTGTTGTTGTGATATGTTTATTGTATGGTAGTTATACTACATGTTGATGCTCTTAGATCGTTTTTATCACAAACATACTGGAATTGGGGATGGTCAAACCAGGCAAAAAGTCCACGGATGAGCTTTACGGGTAACCCCGAAAGTTCAAATGCGTTTTTCGGACATGGTTTGGGACAGGACTTATTTTTGGCTATTCTTTAGTTGATATGATGATTGGATGTAATAGATCTGTTCATGCGTATGTTGTCTACACACTGGAAGCCTTAAATCACTAAAATTTTACACGAGAAACAAGTAGTGGAAGCCCAAAGTAGGCTAGTCAAACTGTTCTTCATTTATGGCTAACCCAAAAAATGAAGAACAGCTCTGACAGCTTGTTCAAGGCTCCAGATCTCGTTGGTTATGCATGTTATGATGATGTTTATTGTTTGATCGTGTAGTCTTGTATTTGTACTACATGAAAAGACCATCAAAATGTCCAGAAACAAATTTATCAGCGTTTAATCAATGGTCAATAAGCACCCACGAAACTGCCTTATGAATGCATGAAGAAAATGAAGAACACTTATAGCGACCGTTATGACACTATAGGTGGTCTTTTTCGACATAGATTCTATATAAAAATTATATGTTTATTAAATAATTATAGAAAATTAGTTTTTAATTATGAAAATACAAAATAAATTCCTAAAATTTATTTTAAAATCCAAAAATTAGTTTTAATTATTTTGAATATATTTCATAAATATTTAATATTTTGGAATATTAAAGGTATTTAATTTATTTAATTATAATATTAAATAAATTAGTTAAAAAATGATTTTAATACTTGAAAAATCATTTAAAATTATATTATGATATAGGAAAATAATTTAAGTTATTTTTGATAACTTTTAAAATTTTGTGATGAATTTCATTAATTAATTAATATTAATAATAATTAAATTTATTTAATAAATGTATTAAATAAATTATGGAAAATAGAATTAATGATTTAAAAATTATAGAAAAATGATTTAAAGGTTATTTAAGTTATAAAATATAACTTTTGATATTTTGTTATGAAAAATATTAATATTTTAATATTAATGATATTAGATTTATTTAATAATTATATTAAATAAATTAGTTTAAAAATATTTTAATATTAAAAAATCATTTTAAATGAAAATAAATAGTTTAATAATATTTTAAGTTATAAAATATAACTTTCAATATTTAAAGGTAAATTCTTATAATAAATAATATTATAGTAGATGAATATTTACAAATAATTTTATTTTAGAATTATTGATTATTATAAAGTATATTCTTATAATAAATAATATTATAGTAAAAATGTTTTATTAATTATTTTCCATAAAAATATAATTATATATTATTTAAATAATATATGAAATGATTTTTAGAATTATTATAATAATTATTTATTTTATTATATGAATTTAGGCTAGATTAATTAAGTTAATTATTTTAACTTAATTAATAATATTAAATATAAAATATAAATCGATATGGAATCGAACCCTAATTTTGGATTTTTATCGATGGATGAGAATAATAATATAATAATATTATATTTTGATTTTTTTCGATTACTATAAATATGTACTTTATATACGTATTGAAGATGGTTGGTCGATTATGGTGTTTAATTTCAAAACCTAATATTAATTGGTTAAACCCTAGTTTTATTGGGGAAACCCTAATTTGAAAATCAATTGTGAGTTTAAAGGCAGTTATATAAGCGTATATATATGTTTTACGTTATGTATTAAATGATTAATTAGGTAAACCCTAATTAAAATTTAGAAACCCCAAATAATTTTTAGAAAACCCTAAGTTTTTAAAAACCCTATTTTTAAATGCTAAACCCTAATTTGAAACTCAAATTAGGAGTTCAAGATTGATTGGTGATTGTGTTAAATGTGATTAATTAACAAGTATTATTAGAATTACAATTGTTAATTATGGAATCCTAAATTGTTAAACCCTAATTACTAAACTAGAACCCTAATTTAGTAATTGGAAACCCTAATTATAATTTAGTAACCTAATTATCAAAATTATAAACCCAATTGCTAAATTAGCAAAGTTAATTATAATTAGTGATTTTAAACCCTAATGTTCTGTATAAAGTAATTAGAAAATTAATTTAATTAATGAAACCTAATTTCAAAATTTTAGAAACTAAAATTTATTTAATTTTTAATGCAAACCCTAAATTGGAAATCCTATAATTGTTTGGTGCTAAACCTTAGGGTTAAACCCTAAGGGTTTGTCGAATGACAAGAAATGCCATTAAAGGTTTAAGCGAATGACCTTTTTACCGTAGTTTCATTATTGAAGCTAGTATAGGTTTTGATAATAGGGGAAGTTGGTGACCAAATCCAACAACCCCATGTGATGAAAAATGACAGTAACAAGTCTCTATATCAGCCATTACATGTATCTAGCACTTCTATATATAGATTGAAAGAGAGAGAAAATCATTTGCTCACTTATTTTTGTCCAACTCTCATCCTTGAGCTTCTCTTTCTAAAACACACGAATTTCATAAGCATATCAGTCCCTAAGAACATCCCCACGATCAACCATAACATATCATAAGCACAGAATCAAAGATTGATCAAATAAGGTATAAACCCTAACCATGAAATCTGACCATAAATCTGTTGTTAGATGTTAGATTTTTTTTCCTAAACATGTTATATAAGGTGTCTAATGATGATATGGGTTGCTAGATGTTAGATCCATAACATCTAGAGGCTCGGATTTGAAGATTTGCCAAATCTGGAAAATATTCAAATTGTGGTCTGACAACCAATGTCAGTGACCACATATCCTTGTTCATGTATGCTTTTTGTTGTTTAAAGGTTTAAATATGTAGTCTGACATGTAGTCTTTAATCTGGAACAAGAATCAGACTTAGTTCTGGTCTATATTGCAAGATGTTGTTAGTCAAAAGTCGTTGGACCGAACCATGGTGGAAAAAATCTGGGTAACCCAAATCTTGCCCTAGAAATGGTCTGACAATGCTTTTGAGGCCTCTGATCTCATAGCGTATTGTTGATTTGTGTTTGTTGTTGTGATATGGTTATTGTATGGTAGTTATACTACATGTTGATGCTCTTAGATCGTTTTTATCACAAACATACTGGAATTGGGGGATGGTCAAACCAGGCAGAAAAAGTCCACGGATGAGCTTTTCAGGGTAACCCGAGAAAGTTCGTGGCGTAACCGGACATGGTTTAATGGGGACTATTTTAGCTATTCTTTAGTTGATATGATGATTGGATGTAATAGATCTGTTCATGCATATGTTGTCTACACACTGGAAGCCTTAAATCACTAAAATTTTACAATTGAAACAAGTAGTGGAAGCCCAAAGTAGGCTAGTCAAACTGTTCTTCATTTATGGCTAACCCAAAAAATGAAGAACAGCTCTGACAGCTTGTTCAAGGCTCCAGATCTCGTTGATTATGCATGTTATGATGATGTTTATTGTTTGATCGTGTAGTCTTGTATTTGTACTACATGAAAAGACCATCAAAATGTCCAGAAACAAATTTATCGGCGTTTAATCAATGGTCAAAAGTAAGCACCCACGAAACTGCCTTATGAATGCATTGAAGAAAATGAAGAACACTTATAGCGACCGTTATGACACTATAGGTGGTCTTTTTGACGACGATTCTATATAAAATTATATTTTTATTAAATAATTATAGAAAATTAGTTTTTAATTATGAAAATACAAAATAAATTCCTAAAAATTATTTTAAAATCCAAAATTAGTTTTAATTATTTTGAATATATTTCATAAATATTTAATATTTTTGGAATATTAAAGGTATTTAATTTATTTAATTATAATATTAAATAAATTAGTTAAAAATGATTTTAATACTTGAAAATCATTTAAAATTATATTATGATATAGGAAAATAATTTAAGTTATTTTTGATAACTTTTAAAATTTTGTGATGAATTTCATTAATTAATTAATATTAATGGTAATTAAATTTATTTAATAAATGTATTAAATAAATTATGGAAAATAGAATTAATGATTTAAAATTATAGAAAAATGATTTAAAGGTTATTTAAGTTATAAAATATAACTTTTGATATTTTGTTATGAAAATATTAATATTTTAATATTAATGATATTAGATTTATTTAATAATTATATTAAATAAATTAGTTTAAAAATATTTTAATATTAGAAAAATCATTTTAAATGAAAATAAATAGTTTAATAATATTTTAAGTTTATAAAATATAACTTTCAATATTTAAAGGTAAATTCTTATAATAAATAATATTATAGTAGATGAATATTTACAAATAATTTTATTTTAGAATTATTGATTATTATAAAGTATATTCTTATAATAAATAATATTATAGTAGAAATGTTTTATTAATTATTTTCCATAAAAATATAATTATATACTATTTAAATAATATATGAAATGATTTTTAGAATTATTATAATAATTATTTATTTTATTATATGAATTTAGGCTAGATTAATTAAGTTAATTATTTTAACTTAATTAATAATGTTAAATATAAAATATAAATCAGATATGGAATCCAAACCCTAATTTTGGATTTTTATCAATGGATGAGAATAATCATATAATAATATTAAATTTTGATTTTTCGATCTTTATAAATATGTACTTTATATGCGTATTGAAGATGGTTGGTCGATTATGGTGTTTAATTTCAAAACCTAATATTAATTGGTTTAAACCCTAGTTTTACTTGGGGAAACCTAATTTGAAAATCAATTGTGAGTGTAAGACCGTTATATAAATGTGTTATATGTTTTACGTTGTGTATTAAATGATTAATTAGGTAAACCCTAATTAAAAATTTAGAAACCCCAAATAATTTTTAGAAAACCTAAGTTTTAAAACCCTAATTTTAAATGCTAAACCCTAATTTGAAACTCAAATTAGGGATCAAGATTGATTGGTGATTGTGTTAATGTGATTAATTAACAAGTATTAGAATTACAATTGTTAATTATGGAATCCCTAAATTGTTAAACCCTAATTACTAAACTAGAACCCTAATTTAGTAATTGGAAACCCTAATTATAATTTAGTAACCCTAATTATCAAAATTATAAACCCTAATTTCTAAATTAGCAAAGTTAATTATAATTAGTTATTTTAAACCCTAATGTTCCTGTATAAAGTAATTAGAAAGTTAATTTAATCAATGAAACCCTAATTTCAAAATTTTAGAAACTAAAATTTATTTAATTTTTTGTGCAAACCCTAAATTGGAAATTCTATAATTGTTTTGGTGCTAAACCTTAGGGTTAAACCCTAAGGGTTTGTCGAATGACAAGAATGCCATTAAAGGTTTAAGCCAAATGACCTTTTTACCCGTAGTTTCATTATTGAAGCTAGTATAGGTTTTGATAATAGGGGAAGTTGGTGACCAAATCCAACAACCCCATGTGATGAAAAATGACAGTAACAAGTCTCTATATCAGCCATTACATGTATCTAGCACTTCTATATATAGATTGAAAGAGAGAAAATCATTTGCTCACTTATTTTTGTCCAACTCTCATCCTTGAGCTTCTCTTTCTAAAACACGAATTTCATAAGCATATCAGTCCCTAAGAACATCCCCACGATCAACCATAACATATCATAAGCACAGAATCAAAGATTGATCAAATAAGGTATAAACCCTAACCATGAAATCTGACCATAAATCTGTTGTTAGATGTTAGATTTTTTTGTTAAACATGTTATATAAGGTGTCTAATGATGATATGGGTTGCTAGATGTTAGATCCATAACATCTAGAGGCTCGGATTTGAAGATTTGCCAAATCTGAAAATTCAAATTGTGGTCGACAACCATGTCGGTGACCACATATCCTTGTTTCATGTATGCTTTTTGTTGTTTAAAGGTTTAAATATGTGATCGACATGTAGTCTTTAATGCGGAACAAGAATCGACTTAGTTAGTTCGTCTATATTGCAAGATATTGTTAGTCAAAAGTCGTGGACCGACCATGACTGGAAAAAATCTGGGTAACCCAAATCTTGCCCTAGAAATGGTCTGACAATGCTTTTGAGGCCTCTGATCTCATAGCGTATTGTTGATTTGTGTTTGTTGTTGTGATATGTTTATTGTATGGTAGTTATACTACATGTTGATGCTCTTAGATCATTTTTATCACAAACATACTGGAATTGGGGGATGGTCAAACCAGGCAGAAAGTCCACGGATGAGCTTTCTGGGTAACCCAGAAAGTTCATGAGCGTGGCTTCGGACATGGTTTGACCGGACTTGTTTTGGCTATTCTTTAGTTGATATGATGATTGGATGTAATAGATCTGTTCATGCGTATGTTGTTTACACACTTGGAAGCCTTAAATCACTAAAATTTTACACGAGAAACAAGTAGTGGAAGCCCAAAGTAGGCTAGTCAAACTGTTCTTCATTTATGGCTAACCCAAAAAATGAAGAACAGCTCTGACAGCTTGTTCAAGGCTCCAGATCTCGTTGGTTATGCATGTTATGATGATGTTTATTGTTTGATCGTGTAGTCTTGTATTTGTACTACATGAAAAGACCATCAAAATGTCCAGAAACAAATTTATCAGCGTTTAATCAATGGTCAAAGTAGCACCCACGAAACTGCCTTATGAATGCATGAAGAAAATGAAGAACACTTATAGCGACCGTTATGACACTATAGGTGGTCTTTTGCGACAGATTCTATATAAAAATTATATGTTTATTAAATAATTATAGAAAATTAGTTTTTAATTATGAAAAATACAAAATAAATTCCTAAAAATTATTTTAAAATCCAAAAATTAGTTTTTAATTATTTTGAATATATTTCATAAATATTTAATATTTTTGGAATATTAAAGGTATTTAATTTATTTAATTATAATATTAAATAAATTAGTTAAAAATGATTTTAATACTTGAAAAATCATTTAAAATTATATTATGATATAGGAAAATAATTTAAGTTATTTTTGATAACTTTTAAAATTTTGTGATGAATTTCATTAATTAATTAATATTAATGGTAATTAAATTTATTTAATAAATGTATTAAATAAATTATGGAAAATAGAATTAATGATTTAAAAATTATAGAAAAATGATTTAAAGGTTATTTAAGTTATAAAATATAACTTTTGATATTTTGTCATGAAAAATATTAAAATTTTAATATTAATGATATTAGATTTATTTAATAATTATATTAAGTAAATTAGTTTAAAAATGATTTTAATATTAGAAAAATCATTTTAAATGAAAATAAATAGTTTAATAATATTTTAAGTTATAAAATATAACTTTCAATATTTAAAGGTAAATTCTTATAATAAATAATATTATAGTAGATGAATATTTACAAATAATTTTATTTTAGAATTATTGATTATTATAAAGTATATTCTTATAATAAATAATATTATAGTAGAAATGTTTTATTAATTATTTTCCATAAAAATATAATTATATATTATTTAAATAATATATGAAATGATTTTTAAATTATTATAATAATTATTTATTTTATTATATGAATTTAGGCTAGATTAATTAAGTTAATTATTTTAACTTAATTAATAATGTTAAATATAAAATATAAATCGGATATGGAATCCAAACCTAAATTTTGGATTTTTATCAATGGATGAGAATAATAATATAATAATATTATATTTTGATTTTTCGATTTTTATAAATATGTACTTTATAATTGAAATTCAATTAAATTAGGAGCCTAATTCAAAATTGGAAATCTAATTTGAAACTTAATTATGGAGTTCGAGGCTGACCCATATGATTGAGTTAAATGAATTATTTTAAGCGTATAAATTTAATGTTAATTAGAAATCCTAATTAATATTTAGAAATCCTAACTAGAAACCACTCATTTAATTTAGTAACTTATAATTTTGCACAAATGAAACCACCAATGGCTAATTGTAATCCTTAATGCTAATTGGTGGCTTTTTAAACCCTAAATCTTTAAGTATTAGATTGAAAACTGAATATATTTGGTAAACAATTTTATATTTTTGAAACTGATTGTTATTTTATTTTAAGCAGAATTAGAAATCCACAAGCATCTTGTGCAGACAGCAAGGTTAAACCACAAGGGTTTGACATTCTGAATTTACCGTTAAATTTAAAGCCAAATGAAAATGCCTTATTACATTGTGTAGCTTGCTTGTAAATCTGGCCCAAAAATGTAGTTGGTAAACTGCTTTTTATTTTCCTCTGAGATCAAAATCTCAACAACGACCTTAAATCATCAGTGATGTGCGTTTTGACTTCTTATATATAGATTGAGAGAGAAAAAAAGTTCATTTTTTTGCTATTTATTCACCCGATGCTCAACGAAGTCTCTCTCTCTCTCACCCACGAAAATAGTTAGCATATTAGTCCTGACATGCCCATTAACACCCACGATAAATTAGAGGCATAGATTCTGAGAATTTGTGCGTAAAGGTATAAAACTTCTAATAAAAATTTGACCCTTGATCTTATATTAAAAAGTTGTGATTATGTGTTGTAATATGTTCTATGTAGTGTCTATAAGTGATGCAGGTTGGCTCATGTTATTTCCATAACATCAAAGTGCTCGAAATTTATGTTTTCAAAATCTAAAGAATATTTTTTTTAGTGCAGCATGACAATGAATATGGGACCACCTTAAATCTCATCGTGTTTATGTGATTTGTTGTTT